>PTEX01000157.1:1395972-1421926 GCA_003342815.1 Eudromia elegans
CCGGGCCGCCTGCTGAGCGGCGGAGCCCGCGCCGCTCCCCGCGCCGCCCGTGCGGCTTCGGTGGCTGCTCCTCGGTTTTTATTCTGTTTTTCCTCCCGCCGCCTCGTCCCTCGCCTTCGCCAGGTATGACTGCCTCGCTGCGGCGCCTGTGGCTGGTGCTGCTGCTCGCCGGTGCCACCCTGCTGCTCGGCACTGCGGCCGGTGAGTACCGGGGGGAACGGGAGAGCCATTTTGGGAAGGAAAGGGAAGGGAAGGGCAGAGCAGGGGCGGGGGATCCGTGCGGGGCTCCCCCAGCGGCGGCCCGGGGGCGTCGGGTACCCAGCGCCCGGGCTGGGCCCCCTCGCAAATGGAAATGGAGCTCATTGTGTGGAGCGAGGTGCGTGCTCAGCCCCCAGGTTCAGTCGGAAGAAAACCCARGCATTTTGTGTCCGTGTACTCATACGTTTTTTGTTTCGCGTGCCGGGCGCTTGGCGAGGCGGGGATCCGGATCGTACGCTGCAGTCGGCGGCGGGGCCGTGTGGGATGTGCTGGGCACAGCCATTTTTAATTTCCCCAGCGCGGTGCTTCCAGGGGCCTTTCCCATGTGCCGCGCTTATTGCGGCGCGTGCTGCGCTCCGCGGGGAGAGGCCGCGAGCAGAGGCGTCGCTATTTCTAATGTCACTCGTGAGCGCAGGACGGCAGCGAAAACGCAGCCGGGGAGCGAGGCCTGGGAGACAGCCTCGTTTCTTAGCAGTGAATGAGAAGCTGGTGTGCCAAGAGCATCCCTGTTTGGATTTTGGGGCCTGTTTTTAATGTTGCTTGGAAGCCTGCTCTTGGATGCGTAGGATACTTGACCAGGACGTTGGAAGAGCTCCGTGTTGCCCAGGATGCATCCTCTGGTTTTCCGTCATGGTGACCGATGAGCCCGCAGAGGCTTCCTGAGGGTCCCCGAAGCTTTGTTAGCTGCAGGGAYGGAATCTGCCCGTGTGGGCGTTTTCAGCGGCCTTGGGAGGCCGTGAGGACTTCGGGCTCGGTACTAATGAGGAGCCAATGCTGAGCGCTCGCCCTGTTGGGCACTTTTTGTTGTGATCTGGTGTGTTTAGCTCATAGGTGAATCCTAAATCACTCTGTCTTTCAAAGATGACCTAATAAGATGCTGATAGTTTCCATACTACATTCTTGATGATTTTTTTTATAATTGAATGATTGTCAGTGCCATTATCTAGAAAATCCTGTGAATTAGAGGTGTTTAGGCCATTTCTGTATTGCTCTGATAGTTCCCAATCTCCTCCCTTCTGCTATTTTTTCATATCTTTGAGGAAGATATTAAAATGAAGTGTAGGCTTTACCTGCATCAACCTGACCTTTGACCATTGATATTTTAGACTGATACCTGCTCTGTCTGTCTGCGATAATTTAAGGGGATTTATTTATTTTTGTTTTTAAAAAGGGACCTTTGAAGGTCAAAAGCCTTTTTGTGAAAGCACGTATGAGTCAAGAATGCCAAGTGTTTAACCATTTCTYTTAAAGGTGGTTTTAAAAGGTGTAGGATTTTCTTTTTTTCCCATTTGCTAAAGCTGCAGTGAATGGGTGAGTGCTCAGGCAGCCGAGGAGCAGGTAGCGAGGGAGGGAGCAGGCCGAGGGCTGGGCAGGTGCCGGACGGCCCATTTCCACGTTCCAYGTTCTGCCGATTCACCGCCATGCTCGCCGTCAGCAACCTTGCTGGGGTTTCGGTTCGGGGTTTGTTTTAGAAGGATAGCAATAATGATGCCGGCTTGTTAGGCTGTCTTGTGAATAGGAACCAATTTYCCCATTGTGATTTGTTTCTTAATTGTGAAATTGTAACAATCCGTGTTGTAAAGCCTCGGTCATAATCCCCGGGACGAGTAATTACATGAATGATTTGAGCTTTAGTTAAAGTTACTAACGGTTGACTGTAAGTTTACACTGCATTTCAGGAAAAAAAGCAGCTTTACATGGGGAAGCTCCACTAATGTGTAATTCTGCCCTTTTATGTTCATGGGAGAGCCAACACAATTTCTTCTCTTCCTCCCTCCTCCCCTGAAGCGTGAACCGTGTACGCCGTGCAAGTGCAGCCTATGTAGCTCCAAAATTGCCCTTGCCTAGCTGCCTCTTCTCGCCACCGAGCACCTCCTATGGCTTGAGAGCGTAGAAAATTCACTGTTGATAAATGCAAAATCGTGACCACAGAGGGAAAGTGCTCTCAGAACAGGTTGGTAAATTCCTGGCTTGGGAAGAATATTTGCGGCATTCTTGGGGTGCCTCCCCAAAGTCCTGCACTGTAAATGTGGTCGGGAAGGAAAGGATGCTGAGGTGCCTGGGTAAAAGAGAAGATCCTCAGGGGAGATTTTTGGTGACTGTTTCACTCTTAATCTGGAACTTGACTGAGAAAGGAGATGGCTCTTCACCTTGGCAGCCAAAGATACTATAAAGAACTGCTTTTGATTTGGATAACTTTTTCTTGTCTTTTTGCTGGTTATTAGGGGATAGTGGCTTCTTGCTTAAAATTYGTATTTTAATAGGTGTCTAGTAGCTCATATTTAAGTCATATATTATTCATTATAAAGAGAAATGCTAAATTTTTGTATCTTTTCTTTGACTCTGTTTTTGTTGTTGTTATTGGAGATGCTGCTTTGTGCTATTTTGCTCTTTCCTTCTCAGAAGGCTTCACATTCTTTTCTAAACCTTTTGTTTAGAAATACGAGGCACAGTTATCCTCCCTTGTGCGTTGGAYGGCTTGGATGCAGTAATCATGAAGGCCACTGCTGAAGAGATGGCCAGTGAATGACTGAACCCTTTCCTAATACCGTTGGAGAATTTTGTTTGGGTCTTTATACAGGCTTAATGTGAATGAAAGTTATTTTTCTTTTGATGTAATTCTGTTTGATTTACTTAGCCTCTGTGATATGCAGTGCTAGAGCACTTCTTCCTTATAGACATCCAGGGCAGGCAGCATTGCTGAGGCAATGCTGCAGGCAGCATGGGGAGAACATGAAGTGGAAGCTAGATAGATTGTTCTTTCATCCTTGTGTCTTTCCGTAAGTCTGTACCTGGGTGGCTCAGTTTGTGCCGTGCTGGAGACGTGCTCATTGCTAATGGCTTCTTCTGCTGGCCATTTGCAAGTGCAGTGTGTTTTCCTGTTTGACATGGAAGCTTTTCCAGTAGCCTAGCCATCAGGAACAGGCAGGTGGCTTGGGAGGCAGCCTGGAGACGGTGCAGTGGGGCCCATGCGGGTCCCTGGCGCTCCAGCGGAGCCGCTCACAACTTTCCAAGCAAATGTCGATATTCCTCAACTGTGCTCTATGGTGTGGGCATATTCTGTGAGGAAACGGAAGCCATGGTAATCGCATTGCTGAGAAGCTGCAATTGCAAGTCCTGAGCCATTACATAGGTGCATCCCTTCTAGCATGAATTTTTACCCTCAAAAGAGCTGTGMGTAAAGGACTGGCAAAGTGGCCTTTGTGTCCTGCTCCGGGGATAGAGGGTAAGCCCTTCTGCACCCTAGACGAGGAGAAGGGAAGTGTTTCTTCCCCCAGAATTGTTCTTATGGTGAGCTTTGTACAAGTGATGGCTTTATTGGCACCTCTCTAGCATATATTGCCATCTTTTCTAAAACAAAAAAACCCCAAAAACAAAAAAAAAATTTTTTCTAATATTTCTACAGGCAGTGTTGACTTGTACTCTAAGAATAAGCGTTATTGCCCCACCCACCTTTTTACATTTAAGTGTGTCTCAGCAATCCGTTTAGTGAGTGTCACTGTTTCCTTGGCAGGTGCTACCAAAGAGTTGGTCAGGGCCTTCTGAACTGTTTTATGCCAGCGGTGGGATGTATGGTTTGCTGTTGCTGTGTGMTGCTGCGTGCGGGGTAGGGCAGCAGTTTCTGGGCAGCTTGCATGCAGGTTTTCAGTCGTGGTTTGATTAAATTGGTTGGTGTGGTGGAGCTACTCCGTTGATTTGAGTTTAAAACTAAGTGAATAATAGGAAAAAATCCTAAAATTCTGGTTTCTGAGGCTGCCATCGTGACTCGGGGAGTCTGTAGAGTGCAGAAATGGGCGCCAGGATGAGCAGCAGCAGAGGAATCTGACAGGAGAGACCAGGCTCGATGTGTGAACAGAAGGAGGAAAGGCTGGCGGGGCAGGAGAGATTTGAAAGGATGAAGAATGAGATCTGTTTTGCAATAGGATGAGAAGCAGGGTTTATTAGACAGCTAGACAGAGAAGATGACTTACATCTGTCAGCCTTGTTTGGAGGATGAACATCCGCAGTCGTGTGGTGGAACGGAGATCTGCGCTGGGGCCAAGAAAGAAGGTGCAGTTGTAGGCAGTGGTGTTGAAGATTTCTGCTCTCTGTTGTGAGCATTAATGAGAGATCTGGTCATTTAAGTAATAGCTTTGCCTTCCTGAGCAGTCTCACAGCTTTGGAAATTGCAAGGTCTTGGGGAGGTAATGGTGTTTTACGCCAAGCAGTTGGGTGGGAGGTTGTCAGTTTTGTTGATTGCCTTGTTTTTCTATCAAAACATGTTTTGTGCTGTGAGCTGTAAAGGTGTCTTAGCGTTCTGTGTAGCAGTACTTTGTATTTTCTCTTCTGTTTTTTATTTCTGTGCGTGAGAGGGAGGGAAAGATAGGAACTAGAGATACAGAAGACTCCCTTTTTATGTCGTTGCCATCTGTGAACCTGCCCGTTTCCATCAGTAACTTCTGAACCTGCTTGCCAATTTCAACCATATGTGAGAGATGTCTCAGAGAGATTAATTTGCTACTGCTTGCATGAAAATTAGGAACTGAACAGAGGAGAGAAATCTGAGGTAGAACTTTCTTAAAGGGCAACTCGGGCAGAACTCGGCCCACATACCTGGGTTTGCTCTAACTGTCTGCCTGCCCAGCGGGGACGCTGGCAGCCTCTTGGTGCGTACGCGGTTCCGCACTGCGTTTGGAGTGTTTTATGGAAAGCACTAACTTGCCCACTTCAGGGGTAAGAGCTCTTCTGCAGCGACATGACTGAAACTRTCGTCATAAGTGATGGGTCCTAACTGAACTCCTTGATTTAGATGTTGGAGAATGCAGCACTTAATTAACATTGAAGTATTGGCCATTGGCAGTGTTATCTCCCCAGCTCACCAGTTGTGGCATGAATCGAGTTTGCCTCTGCGTGCRGAGTAAGGGTCAGGCTCCCGCGCTGCCTTAGTGCACCTTGCTGACAAGAACCACTCCTTTGCCTCATCGCACATAGTGGGTTTGACTAGGCTGCTGTTAAAAATGTATTGTTCTATTTCTGCAGCCAAAGCGGCATAGGTACGGGTACTTGAAACAAAAACAAAACAAAACGAAAARGAAAGAAAGAAAAAAACCACAACTCATCCATGTCMGAGAAGCRTCCTTCAGTTTTCGAAGGATTTAARCTAATCCACAGGACTCGGCTATTCTGGAATTTGTTAGACATGACAACCGTCGGTGTCAGGAAAAATAGTTAATTGTTCTATTGCTTATCCTATTTTCTACATTAGTGATTTGATTAACTAACTGATGGAACAGTGGAAAGTTTAATCATTCACTGATACCATCTCRCCCGTTCTAATGAGTTTTTGCTTTTGTCAGAGATGTTAAAGGTCTTGTTGTAGATAGTTTTCCAGTCAACTTGGTTACAAACTAATCTTTCTTTCTGGTGATRGCCTTCAGAGAGAAATACTTGAAGTTTAGTTAGAGCTTCTGGAGAAAAAGCAAAAAAATGATCCAGGTGTATGTTCTTTCTTTGGTAGGAGAGATATATATATATATAGATATATATATATATATATATTTTTTTTTTTCTGCTTAGGACTCTGCTAATTGAAAATGCCAGTTCTGATGAGGATTTTTTTTAGATACCTACCAAAAAATATATTTAGACCTATTTTCTTCTGTCCATTCAGTTACTGTGGAATCTCCACTCATAAGCAGAGTAGATACTTAGGTCAAGAGTCCTTCTGTATTCACGTAATATTTTAGCTGCAATCAGAGAAGAGTAAAAGGACCCCTTCAGTGAAGCTTGTCGAGACACTGTCACAGTGTCCGTCTGTTACCTTCGCATGCTTAAAGCTCTTATTTCTAGCTGTAAGTGCCCAGGCCGGGGAACCGAAGCAGCTGCCRTGATGTAAATAGACATATACGTGCYGAGCCTGGCAACTGCAGCAGGAGACAGCGTGTGTGTCACTGCGCACGCGCCTGGCTCGCAGGGCTCGCGTGTGATACTTTGGTAGGACCTCACTAAGATGTGGATAAACTTGTTCCGGCATCCGTGCTATTCTTGCTGTGCTTTACGGGCCAGTCTCGGAGAGTCTGGGAATCTAAGTGAGTAAAAGAGATGTGAGAGCAGTTTAATTCTCCCTAAATTAGGGTAAATTATTTCTGACGCCCACTACATCAGTATTTGCATCTATATTGAAACTTTACAAAGGTATCCAAATCTCAGATTCTGTTATATATTGCATATAYGCAGTGAAGACAGCTTCTAACACGTGTATGGATATCCTCGTGTGCTTGGTCTGTTATTGTTTGAAGCATATCAATCTGCTTCCCTGCTAACAAATGTTTTAATATTACCAAATTAGATGCTTGCCTGGTGTCCCTAATTTCCTAAAAATCCCTATAAACAGGTTGCTGTGTGACCAGTTAATTTAGCATTTGATGATTAAATCCCAATATTACCTGGACATGTTAAATGATTTCTGTTTTAGTTATGCTAAGTCAAATCCAACCTAATTAAGTTTTAGTTAAATTTAGATTATAGTAATTAATGCTCTTGCAGCTGAACACAATTGTTTGGCCATACTTGTTTGACATTGTTTTAGCTAATCATTTAAAATCTTATAGTAAATATTTTTTTCATGCATTTTTTTAATGCAAAGTTAGAAGATTTRATATGGTAAATAGGAAGACTTTGTTTTTATTATTTTCTGTCCGAGAGTTGTATCACTAATGAAGCTGTCCACAAATGTAACTTTCCTTTAAGAAGCAGAACAGTTGTGTGCAATACAAATAAGCCCCAGTTACTGTCCTACTGGTCTATATGCAGACTATACAGTCTATACAGACTATACAGGCTGCCTAAAACTGCAGACATGTCTGTTGGGTACAGGAATATGCMGCTAGATATGACACAATAGCGTAAATGAATTTCACAAAAGAAGTAGGGAGCAGGAAATGAGAGATAAGGAAGAATAAGGGTGTGTTAATTCTACGGTGTGATGACTCAGGAACATCTTCATGGTTTTGCTTTGAGGGTGCAAGAATACTTTCTTCTTCTCCTGTGTACAAAGGATGGACCTTTAATATAAACAAAAGAATGAGCAGAGTTAGTGATCCAGTCCAGGAGAGAAGAAGATGGGAAAGGTCATAAAACCTCACAATTAGTGAAGTTTCTCACTGAAAATTAGGGAATCCTTGAAGAAGGTGGACTGTGTGTTGCACAGACTGACAGGCCTGTTGCACTCTTACTTCTCTGTCCATCTTCTTATGGAAAGAAACATCTTTGGCACAATGGGAGAGTTTTTGRAACAGCCATTAAGTCTTCTAAATACTCCCCAAAATTGTGTCTGAAATGCCCAATGTGTGACTGGCATCCATAAAACAGAGGGAATGGATTGTGGTTGAACTGCTTGTAGTTTGAAGAAACTGATGAAAACTAAAAATCTTGACTATTTTAAACATTTTTGTATAGCAAATAATGAAGGACTATAGTGTGAAATTTATAATATGAAGAACCTGATAATCCACAGTGGTGCTAATTAGAAGAATTTTGCATAAAATCTTTTTATGCTTGCATTTGGTTGGGAATAAAGTAGCACCGATKTTTTAATGTTGCTTTTGTACTATTAAGAGAGGGCTCATCTTTGACAGTTTTAATGCCTAGGTAGTGTTTACCTGTTTATTGATCGTTCTCAATCAGCAAAGGTGTAGTTAAATTCATATWTTTCATTTTCAGATACCAAAAATACCTAATTTCTAGGTTTGATACATATTTGACAATATTGTTATATTTTAATGCAGTGTCTTTGTGCGATGCATTAAAGCATATACGGCAAACTAAAACCAACCAAAACTCATCAAGAACCTTTAGCTGTGCTTCCAGTTGAAATTAATCAAGATAACTCTAAATCATAGTAGAGGATAAGAATTAATTAAACTTTTTGCTGTATCATCTGATTTGTCTGCCAGGTCTGATTAGTGAAGGGAAGATGCAAATTTATGTAAAAAAATTAAATTTACATGGGAATTTAAATAAACCACTCTTCTGTGCTCTAATGAAGCCAAGTAAGATCCTCTTAACATTACTTTTTGACATACTTTTGTGTTCCTRCTCTGAGCTTTTAAACCAGCAGCACTTTAGGACAGTACAGTTCAGTACAGTTGCTTCGTTTTCAGATGATGATCTTACAAGACCCTGATGTAATTCTATCACCTTCTTTTGATATGCCTTSGTTCTCTGTACTTCATATGTTATACATATATGCACCTCTATATATTAATTTATTCCAGTTACTATTAGCATCACGTTAGTTAGTCCCGTGACATTGATACATATATTGGAGGTCACACTCCTCCTAGTGTGTTTACTAGCAAATACTGAAAAGTAAAACTATTGGCCATATCCATGCTTCCCTAGATAAAACTAGGTGGGAGTCCTGACTGAATAGGACAGAGTTGAGGCTATTTCTGTCTTGATTCTTTCCCTAAGTATATCTATTTTTTTCAATCACTCTTCAGATTTTACAGTTCCTTCTAGRGTAGTTCAGATAAACATATAGTGAAATTATGTTTATGTTGCTGATATCTTTTCCCAGGTAATTTCAACTAATATAATTTAGAATAACCAGGACATGTCACATACAAAATCATCATTTTGAAATGAAATATCTCATTTAAATACCARATTAATATGATATAGAGAATGGTGAATGCCACGGTGATAATTACATAAAGCAGACTTCTTCAGCGCTTAATTGATAACTTGCTTCAGTTCTGTTGAGGCATAGGGTGAGGTGGAGAGGTAACTGCACCTTTGAGCTTCAGCCTAGGTGGGCATGAGAGCATGTACCAAAAGGAACAAATATCARTCTTTTTAGAAGTGACCTTGCAGTTAAAGAGTGTGTTGGCGTGGACTCACAGAGGGGCCATCTAAGATTTGAGTGGGGTCACAAGCAATATTCTAACTATRGTTAAAGGTCTTGACTTGGAAGAATGCTGTTTGAATTGCAGAATATTGATGATTTGGCATTTCTCCGAGGTGGTGGGTTTTGAAAGAAATGGTTTAATGAGTTGCTGTAGAATTAATTATATTTGACAGAAGGAAAAAGCTGATACTTAGCTGAGGTGGGTGGAAGTTTGCAATATGTTTTTACAGCAAAAAGTATTAGGGGAAAGTATTAGGAACTCACTCCCTTCCTTCAATTGAAGATGAGTAGTGAAGGGGATATGTCATCCTGTAGGGCACAGCGACTTTGCAAGGCAAAGCATAATGTAGCACAGAGCTGAGCTGGTTTAATTAGTTGTGCTGGGGACTGATGAGAGAAAGAAGTAGGGGGAAAACAGCAGAGGAGGTGAGGACTCTACAGGAAACGAGGAAAGGTACTTTCAAGTTTATTGGTGACAGGAGGACAAGCGGCAGGTAGCAGGAGCCTCTGATAGCATGGGATGAGAAGGCACCAATTATGAGATTCACCTTGAGAGCCTGAGGATAAACATCAAGAATTCATGGACAAAAAGGTGTAAAGACTGGGAGCAGCTAGGATGGAAACTTAAATTTGCAGCTACTTTGCATTAATTGAACATGTGTGTGCTTTTAACCTGTAGTGAGTGTCATGTAGTTCATGGGWAGAAGCTGTGAACATGCATATATTAAGTGGTTGCAGATTATTTGATGCACTGTAAATTGTCCCCACACTTCATGATTTATCTTCTGTGGCTTCATGGACATTGTACGTTCTTCACTGGGCAATTCTTGAGGCAGTGATGGAGATGATGATCCCTCTGGAGCCTAAGATCTATCTGATGCAGCACTTCAAGTGTTAAATTCTGTGTTTAGCAGAGGACAAGCATAATTCTGTAGTTTACTTTCACTAACAAAACCAGAATTAGCTAAATCAGTGCATTAAAAAGAAAACGTCTATCAGGTAAAAATTTTAAAAAGTCATTATTACAGTTATCTCTCTAACTGTTGTTCAGCCTCTTCAGGTTCTCAGGGCGTAAGTATTGTGATGAAGTTTTTAACTGCATGCTTATATATTCTTGTGTCCTAAGGAACTGTAATTTGGTAAAAAATTGATTAATTTCAGGTGCTTACATAGAAATATGCCCTCGTAATTGCAGATTTCCTGCTTATTCCTCTCTTTCTAGCTGTTATCTCCTACAGTTCTTAGGTTCTTCATGTGTGCTTTTTGTTATTCYCTTCTATATTTTCAGTGTTCCCCTTATTTATCATAAAAGTGCATTTATATTTAATCTTGCCTATTGCTATTTTATGAATTTCTTCAATTTAATGAAAAGAAACTAATAGTATTATGTTACTAAAAAGAGATCTTTGGTAAGTGCTTCAGTCAACTGAGATCCATAAAGTAAAGGCAGAAGATTGAAATCTATTCCACCCTAAAGGAATGTTTAGCTTCCCTGACTCATTTGGTATGTTTTCTAAAAGAGGGGCTTTTACTACTACTTTTTTTTTTTTTTTTTCTCAGAACACAGATCCCTGATAATTTTAACTGTCTGATGACAGATTCCCCATGAATATATCATTTGTTCCAAGGCAAAACACAGTAGGATAATTTGCTGAAGAAAAGGTAGATTAGAGGCAATATAAGACAGTCATTGCCTACCTAAACCCGTCTGTACATATTCCATGATAGATAGCTGTATAACTAAACTTTTTAAACGTGTAACCTTGAGCAAGTCATAAAAAATATATGTTTCAGACTCTACTTAATGATTTCAAAAGAATGTTATGAACCTTCCGGTTAGGTTTCAGGGGTTAGGTTGTGTTTCTGGTTATGATAGAAATGTATGAAGGGGCAACTCTAATCCTTGGACAATCTATAGGTTCCATGGCTCCCCTTCCTGAATTKCTTCCTTTAGTACATTTTGTTAAATGTTCTTGAGGACTTTTGAAAAGCAAGGTAACAGTATTTATTCCACTGTAAGTATTAAAAAAACCCCTAAATTTCTTTGCAATTTTGTGAAATAGTGAGTGTGCTGGAGGTAATAGTTCGAAAAGAACAACCCACTGTTTTGGAGGTCTATATCTTCTCAGTAGTGCAATGGGAGATTCATGTGACAATGAATACCTTCCGTTGTAGATTTCCTAGGGTTATTTAGGATTCTCATCTTYGTGTTGATATTTGTAATGTTTGTGTTGTGCCAGTCTGATGAGATCAGGTTTTGAATGTTAGCTGAGAACTGTGGGAGCCTTTGCCTGCTCTGCCCTTCCCATCCTTCCGAGTTTTATTCCCCAGATATTTACAAATASGAGTGCAAAGACCTTCCCGTTTTCTAATGTCTCCCTTTGAGGGTAAAGAGTGTGCTCCTGAGAGATTGTCTCTTCTGGCACTTCTTCTGTAAAGAAGTGCARAAGATGTGGTTTAGCTTATGATAATAGACCTCTCATAGCTTCAAAATAAACAGAATTAAACTTGAGTTTGCCTATTTAGTAATGTTATTTTGAGRGAAGCTCGTAACCTCATTGTTCATGAGCCACCAAATATTTCTTTTGGTCATCAAGAGCTGACAGGTCATATGGTGACATCTATCCTGGTGGATTCCTATACTTGTGTCTCAGGTGATCACCAAGGAGCAGTGTTTAAGTGCCACAATAAAACTGTGTTTATGTGGGAGCTCCAACGGCCTTTACCTTTACTGATGGAGCACCAGCAGCTTGAATCTGTATCCCCTGACCTGCCTGCTCGTTCACATTCAGAGCCTGTGAAGGGTTCAGGGTTGCAGTTCCCGTGTGCCGAGCAGTGGAGGCATTCAAACTTAAGTTGAATTCTGCTGCACCAGGGGAGACCTCCGTTTTGAGGCAATACTCTGGTTTTACTCTGAGCCTGTCGCAGTAATGAAGACAGCACTTTTATTGCAAACTTCAAACCCAGATATTTTTTAAGGTTGAGGAAAAAGGAAGCTGTAGKTACTCCTGCCATGTAAGATGAAGAAAGGAAATGGGAGCCTCCCTCAAGTGCAGCCACAAAACAAAATATTAAAAATAGCTGTTTTTTTTTTCCCTTCGAAACAGTTTTCTTAAGTGCTACRTTGTTGCCTGCTTGGAAGTTGGATAGAAATCTGCTCSCCTGGATTAGCTGTTCTGATGTGTCAGTTGTGTGTGGTGAAAAGTTGGGCTCTGTGTACAACTGATTGATTGCTGCAATATTGACATTTAAAAKGGCAAGTTGTTGAGACCTAACGTGAGACCTATAATGAGGGAAAGYATCTCCTGCCCTGAGAAAGACTGGAAGAAGGATGGCGGGGAGATGAAGCGCCTTGCTTTTGGGTGCTTAGCATGCCAGCAGCAAGCAGGAACAGATTCTGCTTTTTGCCCATTGTGTCACCTGTGTCACCCTTTGGGGATTCTTGCTGTGATCCCAAACGGATGTTTCTGAGAGTTGAAAGCTGCTGCCACTAGAGGTGCCATTTTTATTTGAGGTTTTGTTTTCAGAAGTTTTAGAAATGCTTTTCTTAATTTCTTAGAGCTGTTGAATACCCAGTTTCAATTTTATACAAATACTCTGAAAGCAGAAAACACTTTTACTTCACCTAGCTTTTGGAGTGTTTAACCTTGCAAGAATTACRCACTGCTGTACTCATCTTTGACTTCTGCTTAGTCAAATCGAAAACTTTAATATCATTCCTGACCTCTCAGTTTCTTCTGTTTGCTATCCCGAGCGGTCTGGAGATCTCAAATAGCTGTTGTTTTATGTAATCCACTTGTGCTCTTTGTCTGTCTGAATGAACTGGTCTTGTCAAGCTTTAATAAATAGCTGAACAAGTGCCCAAATGGATTTTTTTTTTTTTTTGGATAGTGTGCACCACTACCCAGCTATGTGAGTATATTTAATTATTCAACAGAAATGTGGTGCTTATTTGGTGGGCACATGGTAGACGTTCCTCCTTGTAGATGAAAGTGAAATTCTAATATCAAGCTGTATCTATTTCTAAATTAGCAAATGTGAGTGTCAGCATACTGTGATGCACTTTCAGTGCGGTTAACAGCAGCAACTTGCTGCAAAATTCTCCTCGTAATCTACTTTCTTTCAGTACTGTTATTGCTTTTTTATTGCAAATGCAAACAATAAAGTATACAGACATAAATACACTGATAAAATTTCATTATCCTGATTTCCTTTTTCCATCTTCTTATTTCCTGTGCATCCCTTCACTTTCTTCTCTCTGTCAAATGGTCTGCAAGGGCCTATCCTGCCTTTGTAGGAGAGTGAAGAGGTTATTTTGAAAAACAGCTCTATCTAGTTGTATTGCTRGAGTGTTTTGCTGTCTAATATGTATAATTAATGAGCCCTGCCTTTATTCTGGATTTTAAGAAACTACTAAGCACAAAGGATACTTAAGCAAGCTYAGAAAATCTTAGGAGAATTTTCTCTTGATCTTTTTTGAAGCTACTCTTTTCTCCCATCCCAAGTAATGAATTACTTAATGTATGGGACTGTAGACCACCAAATATATGCTTCAGAACTCYTAAATGCTGATGTTACCAATGTTATTTAGTGAAGGGGAAAAATGCAAATTTAAGAGCTTACCAGAGTGTTTGCTGCATTTTTCTTTTTTTTTCCCTCTACTTTGTTTTTCTCTGTGCAATGGCATTGCTGCTCTATGCTTTGGTTGTTCGTCGCTCAAGTTAAATCCAGGTAAATCCCCAAYTGAGGGTGGCAGTTAACCAGACTTCGCTGTGTTTTTGCTTTTAAAAAAGTATTGGCATGTGCTAGGTATTTCTTCACTTTGTATTCTCCAATTTGCCACATTGGGATGTAGAATAGTACATAATACTGTAATAGAGAAAATATTAAATATTGATACGATATAATAATTAGTCATTTCCTCCTGGTAACTCTTACACTGAGGATATCTGAGAATCAATAAAAGTATTATGTGGGCTTAGCAAATACTGCCAACTTCACAGTATAGTTTGAGTTTTCAGATGTATACAAGGGGATGAAAGGCTAAGGTAGCTGTGGTCGTTTCTTTTTTTTTTTACCTTGTAATCAACTCTATTTCCCTTTTCCTCCTGTTTGGAGTAGCTATTATTTTTGCTATTAAGAGGTTTTGAAAGTTCTCCTAAGGCTCAGCATGAGAGAGAGTGGGATGATTAGGTTCTTAAAATTAATGACTTCGGAATTAGGRGAGGAGGGTGCGTTTTATGCCTTGGGCAGACAGAAGCTAGAGGAAATAGGATGTACTAGGAGCTTGTTGCTGAATTCTTGTATTAAACTTGCAGTCCTTATACTCTTTGCCATTTAAAAATCTTTAGGAATGGATATTGGATGCTGGGCTATAGTGTTTTTTAAGGCAGCAGAAGCATACTACCCGGATGCAAATTTTAATACATTACATTTTTAAGATATAGCAGGATTAAATGCATCGAAACCTGTTTTGCTGTAGAGATGAATAGTGAATGAAAGTAAAAGATTAGATGSTAGGTGTTGGTCACAGATGGAAAGAGCACCTTTTCTATAACTGTTCTCAGTTATTTGAATCATTTTCTACTTGGAAACAAGCAAAATACTAGTGAGGTGGAAGAGTGCTGACAATGTCATGGAAGGAAGCTACTTTTTCCTTCTTAATTTCCTCCTGTGGCTGAAGGGCTGAAGCTGTGGGCAGCCGGGTAATCAAGACCTCTAAGAATATGAAAAGGAAAAATCAAATTTGATGTAATTCCTGGGAAAGTCTGGAGAGAGAGAGAGAAGGCTACTTAGTCTTTAATTTTGTGAGTAAATCTAAGTACTTTTGATGTTAGCCTGATACATGCATGCAGTTTGTGCATAATTGCCTTCTCTGCCTTTCCACCTGCATGTTTTTCTTGTRGCTTTTCCAGTATATATAGTTTTGCTTGATACTAAACACTGAAGAATCCACAGAGAAATAATATATCGTATTAGCTGCAAGTTTTCTGTTTCTTGCTGTTTTTGTTTGTTGGTGCAATTCTTGTAAACTACTGCCAAATACAAATATAAGCTAGTTGCTTAGGGAGCTTAATGGCATTCTCTAAAAACAGATGTTTGAATCAGTGGAAACTCTCCTTAGTGAAATATTAGGGCTCCATGTGGTGCTTTCTCATGTAAAAGATTGAGCCTTGCCAGTCATGGACGCTGGCTTTGACAAAATGCCTATTAGTTATTTGTCATCCTTTAAAACAAGATATTCCCTGCTGCTGCTGTCCCTTGAGTGCTAAGGAATAATAGAATTCTTAGTCCTCATTGTTTTGATTGCTACATAGCCGTTGCTGAATATATCCCCGTGAGATAGGGCGGTGTTACTTACTACTTTTGCTTACAAGGAGCAGAAGCGATTGGCCTGCCTCGGTTTGCCTTGGCTGGTCTCTGGTGGCATAATGACCACTGTAACAACCAACTGCAATTTCTCACTGTCCACCTCTGTCCAAAGGATTTCATCCCCTGGGACACGAGGTTATTCTTGTTTCAGTTTGGAAGTTGTTACTGGTCCTGTTGAGAGGTTGCTGTTGGGAGGTCCTGTCAATTGGTGGTTACAGGCTTGGAGTCTCCAGAGTGCRTACAAGTTTGTAACGACTTTGGCCCTTGCAAGGTTGCACCTTCTTCTATAATGCTGACTTATTTAATAACATTTAATACCGATCAATATATTTTGAGTGAGTTAGAGGAGCATTTAGTAAAATTAAAAACAAACAAACCACCACCAACAACAAAACACTTTAGAGATTCATTTGCAGACTTCAGAGTCTGCAAAGAGTCCTTAGGAAGGTGGGAAAAAGTACTGTAAATCGGTCTTGCAGGCTGTCTTGCACCCTTGTAGCCTGGCAAGAGGTGCCTTTAATAAGGATAGTTATGAATTAAAGCAAAGCAAACCATCAAAACCTAAAGCCTTATACTGAGAGAGGGGTGGGGGGGAAAGATGTCATTAAAAATAGAAAAAAATTGTCACTATGTATTTTGATYCTAACTGCTATTTTACTGCTGTTTCTTGCTGCAACAATATTTTGATTTCCAAGGCACACTGTGACCAGAATCATAGAATAAGTGCAGATTTCTGGCTAGGTTCATTAAAGGGTGGTGAAAAAAAAAAATTACAGTGCAAAGGGATTAGAGGCATTTTCAATAGCTGTCCCCTGAGCTGCTGCTTCTCCTTGATCTCTTAATTTGTTTCTGCCTCCTTGGTTTTTCTCGGAGCAGCGGCATCCTGGCTGCCTTCTCCCCCGACCTGGCTTCGGGCYTCTCTCTGCCTTTTACGTCGTAGCATTTGCAGTATTTTTGTCTCCTCCTATTTTGTGTGCTTCCCGAGCAGGGAGCCGGCCTGCTTGCTTTTAGTTCCAGTTTTACCAGACTTGGCGCTTGGCTGCGGCAGGAGGAACCGCAGCTAGGTTCACCTCAACTCATCCACAAGCAGCTGAGYGCATTTTTACTTGTGTGAAATCGCCTGTCCTAGCGAGGCTGCAGAGCATGTGTAGCATCGCTGCTCTGCAAAAAACAGCGCTTCCAAAGTCGCAGCCTCTTGTGCAGCTTTTCAGAGGYCTGTAATTTTGGTACTTTGTCAAGAAAATGAGCAATCCTCCCTCCATTCCCCTTCCACTTCCCTGGAAGAAAAAAAGAGCTGGCCACAAAGCAGCGGAGAGGCACACCCTGGCCGTGAGCCTGAGCCGCYGCGCCGGCGCTGCCAGGGCTGGAGCTGGGCAGCCGCGCACCCGAGGAGCACGCGGGACGCCGCGCTCCGTGGGCTGCTTCTCCAGGCCTGGGCACCGCAGAATCGGCTCTTCCGCCCTGCCTGGAATGGCAGGAGGACACCTGCCATGCGAAACTGCTGTGCACGCTGGCAGTTTGGCAACTGTCTTAAGCAACTGAAAATAGAGTTCCTCTAAGATGTGTCAGAAGCCTTAATTAGAGGCAGAGTTCCAGAGTTGGTTGTAATAAATACGTAATTATTCCCTTCCCTCTCCATTTAAATTAAAAGTTAGTAAATATAAATCATGTCAGACCAACTGTCCCTCAGTGCTGTCCTTAATTGACTAACGCTGAGAAGATGGTTAACAGTGCAATTAGTTCAGCTCATGTCCGAAAACTTGAATTTCAGGTTGTGTATACAAACATACTGAGCTGAACTACCATGGAGGTAAAYGAGGGGAGGGGTGTTTGTGGTGGTGGTCAGGTTTTAAAAAACAAATCCTGATAAAAAAGCCAAGAGCAAATCAAATGTGGTGTTTTAATGTAAATATTTCTAACCTATTTGAGCCAAATGCCACTGCGCTTTCCAGCATTGATGAAAGTTTTTCTCGTACTTGAATTTATTTTGCAGTGTTGCAAATTAATTAAAAAAAAAAAAAAGTAAAAGCCTCGGTTCCTTGGAGATGTTAGAGGGGAATGTGTAATCCCTGGCAGGGATTTCTAAAGAAGATAAGCCCTGTCATGATTTAAAGGCAGTGAATTCACAGCACTGCAGTTTTCCAGCTTCCTCCCGTTTCTCCAAGAAGCTGCTGGCTGCGGTGGCCTGTGTTCCAGTTGGCCGGACGTGCTCTGCTCTCTGCCCCGCGTCGGTGAGACTTGTGCTCAGATGGGGGTTCCTAACGGGTGCATTCACAACATGTGCGTTTCATGGGATGCGTGAACTTTGCATTGGAGCGGCGTGTGCTCCCGCTGTTGCAGTTGGGCATTCAAAGAACAAAACCTTCCATCCTTGCGGAGAGATTTCTGCACTAGCTCTCCAAAACTAACACAAATTGTCATTTGACAAATCGTTTTACATATTTGACGGTCTGCAGACTTTTGTTGGACACGTGCTGCTGAGCCAGGCTGAAGAGTTGTCCATCTTGGAGCCATGTCCAGCTGCAGCACTTGCAGGGTTGCTCGCTGAGGGGATTTGCCACCTTGCCTGTGAGTTACTCCATAAGTCCCATCTGGATCCCCTTCTTGGACAAAATGTGCGTTTGGGGGTTTCTGCTGCGAGCTGAGGCTTGCTCTGCCGCCCGGGCGCTGGAGTTGGTTCTGAGAAGTGGCCGTGTCAGTACTCGGGTCTGCAATTCAGGGCGCTGCAGTCCCAGTCACTTGCTAGGATGAAATCATAGAACTAGTTTAGTAAATTATTTACTGAGGCAGGCTGAGATGGGCGGCGGTGCCGGCGTTGTGTAGTAAAAGTTCCCTAAAGCGCCGAAACACTCGAGGGCTGAATTAGAGCAGAATTTAAATGAAGGCAGGATTTGTGGCAGCCGGCCAGGAGGGCATGGCACGACTCTGGAAGCTTGCAGAGCTTTCTGGGTTTGTTTGCAAGGTTGCCTAAATGCGCAGTTGTCCTAACATCTCTGTTTATTAAAAAGTAGCACTGAGTTTGTGTTTATCCAGAGTTCACAAGGGACTCGCGGGCTCTCTGGTGTTCCTAGCAAGCCTGTGGAGCCGGGGACACATCAGTTCAAGTCGAGCTCATTGCCAAACTAGGTATGTTGGCCAAGCTGAAATGGCTGTTGGAAAAGCAAGTAGACCAACTCCTCAAACCATTGTGCACACCTCTTTACCTCCAGACACCCTTGTACCCCCAAAATGGTCCCCCCCGCTCCCCAAATTTGACTAAGTCTAGCTGCTTTAGCAGCTGAAAAGTTCTGTCATGAGGCTGGGACATGGACATACGGATTAGGAACGTCGCCTGGGCTGAACTGAATACGGGAGAGTGGTGGTGGCCATCTGGCCAGGGTGGGAATAAGGGATGGAAAACCCCAATGGAAGTCAAGGGAGTAAACAGTTGCATCGTAAGGGAAGCTTAAGAGGGACTCAGATTTTCCCTTTTCTCATATGGATATTCTTGCTCTTTTTGAATATGCAACTACCCCATGATTCAATTTATTATAGCAGAATTTTCCTTACTGTCTTTAGGACATGTAAGTGCATCTTTTTTTTTTTTTTAAAAAAAAAAGTTTATAAAACTTTATATGTATGCAATTTAAATCATCTTCAAGATTAGCCTTATGTATTTAGCAGGATTTATTTCTGTTATTTGCATGTCTACTTTCACATGGAAAACTTTTGTTGCCCCTAACCTGTTTAGGTGCCTATAGCTATGATATGTTTACACAAGTTGTGTGAAGCTGCAAGAATCACATTTTGAAAGCAGAATATAGAGTTTTCTTTCTAAAAAGGCCACTGAAGCATGCATGCATACACATCCTTCTGGAGCTCTCAGTGTTCTTCATGGAACTGATATCTTGGTTTTTTTGTTTGTGTGTGTAGCTCTTTACTGTATCTTTACGATTTCCTGAAGAGTCAACCATTCCCTCCTCCCCCCAAAACACTTTTTTTGACTTATTTTTGACTTATCATGACTCATATTTTATAACGATGAGACGCTAATAGTCAAATAATTTGAACTATTCTGTATAATTTACCCTTCTGTGAATGAACCACATTAAAAATATCAGTACGTACAAATCATATTGCTCTAAGTTTAAGACTCTTATCGTGCAAGTTGAAGTTCTAGCTCATTAAATACTTAATTATTTTACATGCATGGACATTTCTCAGCATCTTCCTTAGCTTTGTCATTCTTAGCAGCTATAACAGAGCAGTCCCAATGGAATACTAACAGAGGAAGCCACTCATAGCTATGAGAGGATATTTTATTATCCTTTCTGCTGCAGATATTYATCTGGTGGGGCAAAAATCTCTGCATTTCTACAACTGAGAAATGTAGTCTCCTGTGTGTTTCTGATACGGTTGAGGCAGGCAGGGAGGAATGACAGAAGACTTGAAGATCGCTGTATGTTAGGCAGCTAGCAACAAGCAGAAGTTATGTTTCTTTACCTTGCAGCAGGATCGTGCTGTCCATGATCATTGCTGTGGTTTAATTTTAGTTTAGTGGATACCTCATRTTTTGGTAGAGCAGGTTCCGTGTAACCTTAAAAATAAAGTAAGCAATGGATTAAACTCCGTTCAGTTATGAAGGAATGAACAACTACCAGAGATGCTGTTATTGCCAGGACATAATGACTCTGTAGCTGAGGAKAAAACTGTAGTTTCCTGGTTTAAAATAATAATGCAACATAGTCGTTGCAATAACCTTTGTGTACTGTTTTCAATGAATTTTGTAAAATAATGCTGTTGAATTTACTGTCACAGTCCAATGTTCTTAAGAATAATTGTGGATAACACTAGTATTTGCAGTTTTTTCTGCAGCCTCCATCTCATTTTGATATTTTTGCACTTAGAAACAAAAATATGGGTCAGGAATACATTAAAACTATGCTTTGCACTACAGGTTTTTTTTTGTGTACTGCTCTGCATTTGGCTGTCTCCATGAGCACCAAAAATTTGTTCTGAGACAAGGGGTATTAGAGCTGGTGATTACTGCTGTTGCTTCTGTGACTTAAAAAAGAGCATCTCTGCTCCTGGGAATGTTCAGAGCTTGCATCCGTATTTTGGGGCACATATCTGTGAGYTGGTGCAATGTTTCTGTGCCTTTGCTTGCACAGGGCTAGGATCTTGGTCATCTGAAAATACTCAGTGCTTAKCCAAAGGCTGAATGTGCTGAAGACCTGTGATCATCAATCCTGAAATAGCAGCTGGTTGGCCYGTGATACAGTCTATGTTGTTCTCTTCCAAAAGCTTTAACATGTTATATAATAAATGAATCTTCATTTAACCAGAAATGCATCTTGGTATTTTTTTTTCTTTCAATTCAGAGTTGTCATGTAAATAGGCAGCTCTGTGGACAGAATTGGATTTTGCGCAGGGTTGTTTTCTAGGAAATACTTGCTAGTAATGGCAGCTCAGATTTGGTTCCTCAGGTAGCTTTGAAAGACAGGGAGAAGCAGAAGAAACACAATTTGGCCCTGCCTGCGTGCTGTATTTACTCAGCAGTTTCAGGACTGTCAGATGGTAGCAAWATATATGTGTATGCACTTAAGAGCATATGAGTGGTATCACATACCTGTATCCTATCGTGACTATATAAGGACACGAGACAGTTCCTTTTGTTCCAGACCAGGCTGTATTGCTTTCTTCATTTTCTGGACCAAAATTTTGTAGCTGTTTTGCTAAACTCACCCAGTAAAACATGAATGCACCAAAGTGATGAGCGCATTTATGAGGTGTGAACCTTCTGGATATGAGATGAGTGTTTGTAACAACACAGAATCTTCTAACTAAGCACTTTAACATTTAAATTTAATGTAGAATTTTATAGAATAATATATGATTTATATGATGTGCAAAGTGGATTATGAGATATAAACTGATATAAGAAATGTGTAGTAATATAAAATCTGGATGATTAATTTTAAGAAATCTTTAAGACTTGCAGAAAGAAAGCGTATCAGTTGCTATGTCTTTTACCTATGACTGCTAATCTTCACATTTGAATTTCCTTCATCTGTAGATGTAATCAGATATCTTCCAAGGGGGAATATTTGCTTTTTTTTATATATAAATCTTTGTTTAGCTATTTACATTAATTACATTGAAAAGGTATGTCCTGACTGATCAAACAACCTTTTTATCCTCCATCCTTGTAAAGGTTAATTTCCATAAATCTAGTTTAGGGTCCTTTTCTGGTACAAATGTAGTATCTTGCTTAGTGATCTGCCTTTGAAGATGAGCTTTGTTTGGAAACTCTCCCTCTTTGCCGTCCCTTTACCTTATCTTGGAGGAAGACTCGAGATGTTTGTGTTGGGCTGCAGCACAAAGTTATCTTGAATGTCATGGATGCGGGCATGTAAGCAACAGCACTGGGAATCCCACAGTCCCCTGGCCCACGTCATTGGCAACGAAATTACTCAGGGTCAGTACAAAGAAAGAAGGAGAGAAAAAAGGTGGAGAGAAGACTTGAGGAGCCCCTGGACACCAGGGCATAGCAAGCGGAGTTGATTTTTCTCCTAGGYTTGAGGTATGAACACCCAACAATTCAGAGATTTTTTTTTTTTTTCTTCTTCTTGCAGAGTAATTTTGTCCACAAATAAATATCTATGGCAGATTTTTCCACTTTTGGATTGGCTTTCAGGGGTTTCTAGCAGCTTGTCAGAGGTGAGCATAAAGGGAGGAAATCAAATTGCTAGTAAATAACCCTGTTAAATTTTGATGCAGAGTGTATTTGGTATGTAACTTCTCAGGGACAGCTTCTGTCATTTGTAGATACGGAAATAATGGCTTTTTTTTTTGGCTGTAGTTTATTTAAAAGGATTTTCAGAGAACCTCTTTGCATATTCTATCAAAATGTATGTGAATTGACTTCCAACAAGTCCATTCCCTGAGCTATCCAAAATGTGTGAAAACACTTCATAAGAACTGAAGCAAGTGAAGATTTGGTGTCCTGGAGCTATATCACTAACACAACAGATTCTTTCCACTTTTTTCATATCTGTATCTCTAAAGGGAGGTTTAGGATTTCTTCATCACTTRGTTGACATACCTAGTGATAGGCTGCTCTAAGATAGATGGTGCTGCCTTTTAAGTCTACAGAGCCTGAAGAACAAAGTGCTTTGAAATTTACTCTACAAAGGTTTGCTGCTTCATACAAATCTACTACTTAARTGTTAAACTCATGTAAAACAAAAACACCTTGGTATTGATAATGCCTGAGGAAATTAGAGATGAGTAGATATTGCAATTTCTTTTTTTTTTTTTTTCCAATAGAGTTTATTTTTCTTCTACAGAATGTCATTTTTTCTAGACAGGTAAGAGAGGAAAAAGAAAAAAGTTGCTGATGTTAGGAGCAATTTCCCCATTAAAATGTGTTTATTTTTAGTTCTTGGAAGCGTGGCTGATATCACACAGTGAGACACCAAAACAACCAGCCGACCACTGCTGTTTTTTCCTGATTTCCACCACAGCCCCTCCAGGCCTCCTCTGCTCAGTGTTTGGGAGTCCAGTTCTTTATTTCAAATATCTGACCAGTGATTCCAAAGCACTGATTAGTTGAAACTTTTGGGATTGTTACTTAAGTGATTTCTTTTTGAGGAGGAGAAGAACTGAAATCCGGAGTGTAATTATTTGACAATTAAATCTTGCCTAAATGTGGGCAGCCTTTGCAGCCCTTTGTCACTGCCTGCCTCGTGCCCTGCAAGTCCCAGCTCTTGCCTAGTCCTGTTGTGCTCGCTGTGCAGTGAGACTGCTGAAAACTCAGTGTCCCTCCTGTCCCCGTTAGGTTTTCACCAGACCGTCTCTCTGCAGTGGAATAGGCAGGTCCTACCTTGGGTTGGCTGGAGGGGCAGTGTTAATGGCCCCAAGAGGCTTGGTCTGGGCTCCTGAGTAACAGCTTGGCTAGAGTTATTAGAGCACAAGACAGTAARCAGTCCACAACTGATACAGAGCCTATATCAATTTCAGATACTATATTCTGAACTACAGAATTCTGTATTCTATACCAGTGCCAAATATTAAGTGATCAAAGTCTGTTCCCACATCTAAAAAAGCTTGGTTTRAGGGTTGATCTGGGGAGCTTCTTGTCTTGCGAGAGAAACTTCCTTCCCTTTCCCACTGGTAGTTTCCTTGCTTTATAGGAGGGGAAGGAGGCTCGTTTAGGACTTCACTGCTGAGTGCTCTTCAGTGAGCTGCAGGATAGACACTTCCCACAGGCAGAAAGTGAATCCAGGAGTTTGGAACTGGTCACGTATGATACACTGACTTCAATTACCACCTTTAAACTTCTGCAGTGTGGGGTTTTTTTTTTTTTTTTTTTTTTTTTTTTTTTTTGTCACAGAGTCAATAGCCAAGTGCTGGGAATGCATGAGAGGTTTCTTGGTTTTCTTTTGTTTTATTTTAAAGGGCCCATTTCTAGCTGGGCAGCACCGCTGCCCAGCCCTTGGCTTTTGTTTCTCCTCGGCCTCCCTAGGATGCTTAAACATGCTAATCCCTGGCAGCAGGGGGCAAGGGCTTTGTAAACTTGGGGGGTTTGTGAGCCCTTGGTTACTTAAGATAATAAAAATGTAAATATGAAGATATGTTAATGACGTGTGACACTCTTTACTAAGGAGTAGTGAAGTAGTAACTAGTACTATTAGTTAGTAGTTTACTAAGTAGTAAAGGCATTATAGATCAGCGTTAATAAGTGTTTAGAAGGAAGTGTCTGAGGTAGTGAGAGTTGCAGGATATTTTTAARCAGCAGCTTTGCTTTATAGTTTTACGCCACATATGGATATGTTGTAGATGTAAACAGAGGAGAACCTGCAAGCAGCATCTTAAGAATCTGAATTTTGTCAAATTCACTTGCATTTATGAAAAACATAAGAGACTGTCTGATTTCTTGCTAGAGAAGCATATAATCTTAGCTATAAATAAGCCAGAGTGTTGACTTTATCACTGTGTATTTACCTTCTGCTGCAATCTTACTAAATTATAAATGCAGGTCAAAATCTAATGTCCTTGAGGCTCCCACAAAAGTCAATTGAAGGATCCTTAATATTAAGCACAAAGTTAAGATATGCTTATTTTCTGCTGAATATTGACCTTGAGACTTAAGAAAACAAGAAGTATATGTTATTAATAAATGGCTTGTATTTGTAAAAGGTCAGATTTTCTTCTTGGCATTTAATTGCTTTTGTGTAAAGTAATGTTTTAGAACAGACTTATATATTGTYGGATTCTTTTTTTTAATGTTCCCTAGTATACAGATACATGCTGTGCTGAATTGCGGACATTTTAGACAGGGGCCTACACACCCAAAGGCTCTAATTCCCTCTTCCAAGTCTAGGAAAAAGGTGAATCCCTTCAAGACCAAAGGAGGTCATTGCTAGGATGGTGGGATTTTACTGCTTTTAATAAAAGCAATTTTATGCCATTTCCTTCCTGAAGAGCAAATTGATTAATTACATTAAAAGCAATTGAACTGCATTTCAAATTTCAACTTAGCATCTGGGTTTTTTTGCATTTTGCTTGGTTAAAGCCTATTGATGCTTCACTATGAAAGCTGTGATTTAATAAATGTACAGATTGGGGGCTTATTTTATGCTTCCTTTGGAAGCKCTTTGGCTGCTGCCGCTCTCAGAGTCAAGCCCACCTACCAAATACTGAGCTGTGTGCTTGTGCAGTGATGTTCTCGGGAGGCACTGTCACCAAGGCAGGCTTAAATGAAACCCTGGCTAGAATTTAAGGTAAGACAATGGTAAAGAGAAGAGCAGGTTTTTCATGRTAACCTGCTAAATTACAAGCTGTTGGATGCTAAGGAGGGTGAATTTTGGTCTCCACCTTGCTCTTAATTATGCAGAACTGCTCTCTTTTCTYAAAGGTCTTTATATAGAGAGTCTTAATTTTGCATCTCACCAGTGTTCATTTTTGTGTCTTTCGTAGTCTGAAACTGACTATGGGTACTGCTGATGTAGCTGCAGGACCTTAACTCGAGTAAAAACAAGCTGCATCTTAACATAAAATCAATATTCAGATATAAAGATAGTGTTACATTTCAGCTGATAGCAGTGTTATGGAGAAAAGGCAGTATAATTTGTGGTTAATACAGAATGAGGATTGTCACAGCAACGGTCACCTAGACAACACTTGAGCACCTTTCAGTGAGCTGGACTTTAGATGTGCCTGCCTGGGGCATATTCTCCTGCGAGCCTCTGCCCTCCGTGCCACAATGGGCCTCTGCCCCTGCTAGGAAGCGAAATCTTCTTGCCAAACCTCAGTCTTGCACCCCTCTCTCTTGCTGGTGTGGAGACACTAGGTATCACCCAGAGTGTTTATTCTGCATCCACTCCGTGCTTGTTCCAGCTTACCCCTTTTTTTCTCTCTTCTCTCTCTCTCCTTTTTTCTCTCTCTCTCTCT
>PTEX01000157.1:1423478-1489844 GCA_003342815.1 Eudromia elegans
TCTTCTTGTATTCCTACAAGACCAGCTTGCCTATGGTTCGACTTCAATCCTACATGATCAAGCAGGAAGCTTCTCCCTTGCCTTTGGGAAGAGCTTGCCATGTTTGGACACAGTCTGTCTGGGTGGAGAGAGCAAATGCATCTTGGCAGCAGTGGCAGGTCCTCCTCGCGCGGGCCTTGCTTAGGGTGTTCATTAGATGTTGCTAGCAAAGCACAGCTGTGTCTTTCAGGGGCAGCTTTGAACAGTCGATGACTTTGCAGAAGTTGTATGTGTCAAACAGAAGGCTTGGGTCAAGGACTGCTCTCCAAAGACACTGCATGAACCCATGTGTTCGGGGGATCCTTTGGAAGGGAAATGGCTTAGGCCTTGTTAGCTGGGTTATATCCTCTGATATGATAGCGAGTCAAAACCAATTAAGTTACAGTTTTAATAGAGTTCAAAATTATTGTGGAGAAAAGTCATATTTATTTCTAAGTAAATAAACCCATGGCCCAACCAGGAAAAAGTCCTCAGTAACTAGATAAGACAAAGCACTTTCTGTGCACAGTTCACTCTATTCCAGTTGCTGGTTTTTGTACTTGACGCTCAGTGCTGGTATAACTGGAATCTATTAAATTGCGGTTACTTTTTTTTGAAGAAGCTTATAGTCATTTGTAAGAAGATGCTCTCTAAAAATGAATATGAAGCATGGATTCTGACTGTAATTAAAAGCTGTGGAAGTACATGTTGACATTATAGTCTCAAGCAAGGTATGTTGAGTAGAGCACTAATGTAATTGCAGTGTTTTATTAGCTGAGAACATCGGCACTTGTTGAAAGGAAGAGCCTGCCTCTGGTTGAATTCTTTCTGCCTTAGCAATTTGCCCAATCCGTGGCGGCAGGAACATGAATTAGAACTCTTACCTCTTCCTGATTTTTGTTTTGATTAATAATAGATACGTGGAGTTTAAAAGAGTTTGAAGGGGTCTCTTGTACGTGGGATGTTAATGTTTTGTGTGTTCTGATGATTTGCATAGTGCTGTATGTTAATGGTTAGTTGTTACATATCGGCAGTAGCTTGGGGAGGAAAAGAGGTGCAATTACCCTGGATTAATTGGGAGAAGTGTGGGATGAGTGCTCTTCTCRCTGCGTGCTTGCGTGCAGCTTTGTGGGCGGCGTGCGCGGAGGCAACCTGGCCGCGGGCCGGGCATTGGGGCCACGGAGCCCCAACAAGGAGAGCATCAGAAGGCGAGGGAGGGAGGGAGGGGAGGAAGAAGAGCTGCCTTCAGCCCTCAGCTGCCGCCTTGCACCGCGCTCAGCGGGTCAGCCACCTTCTGGGGAATGAACTTGCCCCTTAACGTCTTCAAGCTGTTGTGAAGCTYGGCCGTTCCCTCCTGCCCCTCTCCGTTTCCCCTCTGCCTCAGGGAGACCCACTCAGGGACACGGGGAGTCCTTTGTGTGCTTGGTAAAGACGACCTCTCTCTTGCTCTGTTCCAAACCTCAATACCTTAAAAATTCAAACTTCACTACCATAGAACAACAGGATTTTAGCTGTTATGAGGCACTCTGCTCGTCGTGGTTTTGGTTCATAGCAAACTCTGCATTTSTGTTCATTTCTGTTCATATTTCTGTTCATTCTTGTTCCTAAACTGTAAACATCATTGATGAAATCATGATTTATATAGAGCACAGTGACATTTTCGTCTCTTAAGGAAAATATGTTCCATCCATCAGTCGCAATAAYGGGGAAGAACACTTGTGTGACTAAAAACTTTTCTGAACTTACAACTTTTCTGAAATACTCAGTAGCTGAAGCAGCTGCGTCTTAGCAGTGGGAAAGTTCTCAAATGGAGTTCTGCTAGGCATGACAAAACATCAGCGCAGATGCCACTCTTTCCTCTGCATTTAAACTGTGGTCATGATCTGAATAAGAAGATTTTTAAAGAACACTGTAGCTCTGAGTGCTATTAAAAATAAAAAAACCCCAAAACTTTTCATTTACGAGTCATYATGCTGAAAGCTTTGGGCAGCTCAGATGTCAATTTCTGCCCTGTAAAATTGTGCAAAGAAGTCCCAGGATAATTTAGTGTCTGAGTAGCCTTACGGTTATAATGTGAGTTGATTTTATTGCCCAGATTGCCTGAGCATTTAACTTGGATATATCTGGGTTTGTCTGTTCTTTCTCTTGTCTTTTTTAGCCAGAGATCCCTATATTTTGGGGTGAGGAGGGGGAAAAGAAYGACATAACAATTAGTTACAGTGCTCTGCAGCCCGCTCTGTTGGCTCTGAGAGCTGCTCTTTGTTCATGGGAGCTGACTTGTTTTGCAAAATTGCCAATACGGATCTTTTCCAGGCTTTATCTTTGGTGAGGAATAACACTCTCCTTGTCGGTTCCCTAGTTTATCTAGGAAAATTATGGCTTTCTTAGCACATCTAGAGGGAGGAGTYGTCATCTTGGTGGAAAAGTGACTGTTTCTTGATTGTGTATTCGGCAGATTTGCAGAGCTGTTTTTGGTTTTAAGAGCAGAACTCAGTAATGAGTCCTCAAACYAACCTGTGGCCCTCAAATTTCCCTGGCATCTGGAGTGATGCGGTCTGCTCTTTTAAACCCATAGGTGTCTGTTTGGGTAGTAAAGAACATACTTTCAGACTGTTGGTTATTGTTTTTCAGACACTGGGCTAATTTAAACCTGCAGCAGCGCTACGGAATGAGCGGAGCTGCGGTGCGGGCCGCTGGTGAAGCACGGCTCCTYGTAGCGCTGCCCGTCCCCGGCCGGCGTTGTGCTGCGTGCTGCTGCGGGCCGGCGCTGCCTGGCTTGGCGACGCAGCCGCAGCCGGCTGGCTGGGCCCTGCAGCAGCCGCCTGCCCTGCGCCGTGCCGCGCCGCGCCGGACGGCGGGCGAGCAGAGCCGAGAACCGCGCTGCCGGCGAAAGGGTCGAGGGACTGAACACCTCCAAGGCACCCAAGGCATCACACACACAGTTTGGTTGACTGCTTAAGCACYTAGAAATGTCATACATCTTTCTATCTCAAAACACCTGCTTGGATATATGAGAAGGTTGTGGCCTTCCCTGACGTGCTCTCAACACGCTGCTTCAGAGCGCGATGCTTCAGAGCCGTCTTTGTTACCTGGGAACTCCACAGCCATAGGCTACTGCGTGCAGTCCTCACACCTGAAGGCAGCTGAAAGACAAGCCATTTTGTTAAGATTTTGCTGTTTTCACCAAATATCCACAGCTAGGGAATGATTTCCTTGAACTTGTTTAGATCAACTAGGAAAAATGTGTCTTAAAGATTCGGGATAATTATGGGCTGAATCATTTCTGTTTAGCCAGGCAAGTCTCTGTGGCATTTTTCTGTGCCTTGATTGCATGCCAGAAATATGTAATCAAATTTACATGTCTGGATTTGCAGTTGGTAACAAAAGTCTCCTGTACGTCATCTAAAAATAGTTTTTATTTAGATCCTCAATTTAAGAATTGAGGCAACAATTTAAGAAATGTTTATGGTTACTATCTCTGTTAATCCTAGTTTGTTTTAATTGCTTACTGCAGTAGATCTTGATACTGCTGGAGCTTCATTTCAAACCTGAGCTTCATATCATAGACGTCCTCTGGAACTTGCAGACACTCYCTCATATATTTAATTTAAAAATGAAAAATTATTATCCAAGAAAAATAATTTATGTAGTTTCTYAGACGTTTGTTTGTTAACTGAGAACAACATTTGAAACCTTTTTACTGCAGTTTTTCAGTAGGAACAGTCAGACTTTTTTGGAGAGCAAATACATGCTGTCACCATTTTTGCTGTTCCTGAGTTATTTCCATAGGCTTGCAAAGAAAGCCCAAGTATTTAGGGGTCAGCTAATAAACAGACGTTTTTCCATGTATAAGAGCTGACCCATCTGTGAGCGGGAGTCAGCTGTAGCAGAAACTCGTGATGATAACCAGAGAAGGTGTTCATTGGATGTATTAGTAGATAAACTTCATTTTGTTCCAGTGAAATAGAGGCGAAAGGAGTGAATCTCCAGGGCACCCCCATACTCGTAACGCAGAACTATTTGAAAACCAAGGCTTGCAAGAACCCTGCGGATGCTGGTGCCGGTGGCTGCGTAGGGGGGATTCTATCCTAGCGCGTGTGCTCTTTGCGAGAGCAAAGCCTGCCCAGCTGTCGCCGCGAGCGGGTGGACGCGGCGCTTTGCCCCCGCTGGAGCCCGCGCGCTGCTTCGGCAGTGCTTCTGGAGCTGCAGTTACTATAGTGATGCTTGCAGGGGTGTTTTTCAGTACTGGGGTTCTTTGAACACRTGTGCAAAGTAAAGCCTCGGAAAATAGAAATTGATGGCCTCACACTCACTCGGTGTTAAACAGGGGCTTGCGGGGAATCTTTTGGATCAGTCAGTTTATGCATATCAGGAAAACAGTGTAAAATGAAAGGAGTGTGTTTATTTTCCCCTATTGTAAAGGACAGAACGGATTTCTAATTCTAAAATTCAGTTGTGTCTATTCTGGCGAAGCTCTGTTCATCCTGCTCCCAGGAATATATATGTTATATAGACAGAAGTCTGTATGCAGCCTGTGCGGGGTCGGATTAGCACATACTTCAGCAGAAGGGCATGGGGGGAAGGGGTCTAGATCCCATAGGATCCAAACGYTTGTAATGCTGCATAAACAGCCACTGCTGTGAGGAGCTTATGTCTGATTTTAGATTATAACACAGCAAGACAGTTAGTGTCCTACTTCCATTGCCTTTGCTCTTCCTTAATTATTCCGGTTCGTGCTGTTTGTTGCTATGGGGGCAGCCTTGGGACTTCACAGTAGCTAAAAGGAGGGCATTTGTTTTATTTGATTTGGACATGTGATAGAAACGAATCTCAGCACCAGCTTGGATGAAGTCGATGGAGGGGCTCTGTGGCCTGGCAGTTCACGAGAGGACGTTGCTGCTGGTATAGAGAAGGCACAGCAAAGGGGTGCTGGCACCTAAGGGAGGCACCGGCGGCTGCTGTCAAACCGAGTGGGTGGAGCAGGCAAGGAAGCGATAAACGAGGGCCTGAGTTACGTTGGGCTTTGAAAGGAAAAACGGGAAGTTAATGAAATTAGGCGTTGGAAAACTTCATCTGTCCGGGAAGACAGGGATAGGTGACACATTTTGAGTGGCCGGAAAGCTGCTAAGTGGGTCTTGGGGCAGTGAAAGGGGCTGCAGTTACACACTTACACGGGTGGGAACTGTTGGTTTGACCCCTGGGCAGAGATGCAGATCCTGTCGGTGCTGTGGAGGAGGGAACAGCAAGGCAGGGAGCGCCCGGCTGCCTTGGGCCGAGAAGGGACCGCGAGCCTGCAGAAAAGCTGCTGCTTTCTGCACATTGAGTATTGTGGGCCAGATTCTACCCTCACCGTCTTCATGGCTTCTTTAGTTCAAATACTGCTCTTCTAACATTACTATTTCTGTAAATTCTRTTCAGTGTATTCAAAAGTTGCTGCATTTGACTCTACTCTTATTTATATTGTTTGCATTTTTCARTTGTGAATTAGGAGTGTTTCAAAGCCTGTGACCTGTCTGGTTTTGTTAGCGTTCTGTTGTAATGCTGAAAATACCCTCAAGCTTGATTTTCACAGAGAAAAGTGGATTCCTTTTGTTTGGGACTGTATTTCCAGGCTTCACATTCCTTATTTGGCTCTGTGTGTTGGGTCGGAAAGGGCTCGGCTTGAGGAGCTGGTGCCTTTTGCTGCAGGACTTGCTTTTCTCTAGCTAATGTGGTGGCTCTTTGCATAGAGAAATCTTAGTCATGATGAATTAAATTTCCCTTCTCTCGTCCCCGGAGCGCTCTTCCTCCTCCGGAGCCGGTTCTCGCTGCCTCGCWGTGATTGATGTGAGCAGTTGTGTGTTTCCTCTGTTGGGATTTCTGCCTTTTATTTGGCTATTATCCCCTCGGAAAGAGAACCTAGCCTGGGTTTTTTTCCTGGTTTAGCTTTGCATTTTCCTTTCTGCAGAGAAGAGATTTGCACATCAGCCGGAGTTGTGAGTGTTTTACTTCCAGTTTTGCGTGGATACCTAAGCAACTCTCACCATGGGAAAAACCTCAGTGGCACCGAGTAGAAAAAAGGATTCTTGGTGCTGAGTTGGAGCTTTCTTTCCTCAGTGTGCTCACACTGGCTTTGTTGCTGAGGCATCTTCATTTTAATTTTGTTTTAAAATTAAAACAACCAAAGAATAGCAAATGTGCTCGAGTGTAGGTCCCTGTAACAGCCTTTATTTTTGTGAATTTGGGTCCAAGAGCTCTTCCGTAAGGACAAGGAAGACCTTGCAAACCTGGAGTACCTTTTCCAGCTCGGGGATGGGGGCACCAGAAGACTTGGAGGGCAATCTCCTTGTGTGTGTATGTGCTTTCTGCTCTAAAACAGTAGTAGAACCCCTTGGTCTCTGAGGCAGAGTGTTTGTAAACTCGGACTGGCACTTGTTTCATCTCCTACAAAGGATGTCAAAAGACCTTAAATCCCCAGAAGGTGAGCGGAAGAGACAAACTCAAGAAGCATCAAGCASGGGAAGAATAATCTATCTCATCTAAAAGCTTTCTGGAAAGCCCTGCTTTGAATAACTGATGCATAATTGCACTGCTCTAGTCACCCCCAGGCAGGCAGTGCTCTCAGCTGGCTGTGAAATTCTGCCTGTGCTGCTTCGGCTGGGRTACGGAGACCGTGTCAATGGCTAGAAGCTGCTGCAATCAAAATGATCCTGTTTTTCTCAACATACAGGAACCCTAAAATCCCCTATATCATTCCAAATAGCATTGACCAAGCCAGTGATATTCAAAACAAAACCCCCTCCRTGAAAATGCCACATCTGGGCTTCTCATAACAAGCTACAGCTCTATTCAGTGCACTRGAACTGCCACTCTTACCAGCTCCCAGAGGGAGGAACTCAGTCAATTGCTAGTCTGGGATTTACATCAGTGTCATCTGCAAGGAGAGGTTTTACCAGGTGAATGAATCTAACACTATTTCCTACCACATCTGGGTTTTTGATATAGTTAATAAATCTGCAGTTTCCTTTATAGCTGGATCAAGTTGGAGTGATGCAACCGTTCTCCTGTGAAGTCATGCAACTCAAAAATGCAGTGTCGAAAAGAGCAAAATGCTGGATTGTTAGTTAGAAAATGATAAAAAGACTTAACCCCCCTAGTGTCTTGTTAAATGCTGGATTCTGCTGATACCCTGCTCAGTGGTATCTCARGAGCTCTGCCTCCTGCCCTTCACGAGGGTAGTGTGGCAGCACTGCYAACGCTAATGTGGTGTTTGAACACTTTTTGATGACAAACGTACTCTATTTAGTGAGAGGAATTGAAATTTAAAGTTTGCAAATCTGCTTCTTGGACACTTGGACTGAAAAGACATTTGAAAACCTTTTGAGGAAAAAAGACGAAGTTGTGATGTCCAAAACGTTTCAATTTCCCGTGCTTTCCTGGTTTTTATCCTGGTGTCTGATTAAAAAAAAAAAAAAAAAAAAAAAGTCCTTGGCTTTATTTTTGGTGAGATCTAGGCAAGCTAAGCCACAGCTGTGCATCCATGCTTACAAATGGCAGAGTTCTGTAATTCTCCTCACGTTTTCACTTTTCTCTGTTATTACTGTAGCTGTAGTGTATAACTTAACATTTTCTAAAACAACCTAGTAATTTAAGTCCTGTAAATTCTATTTCTTATATATTATATAAATTACTGGGWAAATATAACATTATTTTCCCGTGGCAGCAATGAAGTGTTCCTGCAAACKCTTCCCAAGCAACCTAGCTGTCTGCAGTCTATGATAATCACTTGTAAATGCACATAGGCAGCTGGTTTGCTAATCCTTTGATTGCAGTATTAGTTTGTCTCAGAGATCCTGAAAACTTGTCTGATCCTGTAAATGTGTTTAGTGAATACTGTAGAATAAATTATCTCTTGCCCTTAGATTCTAAAGCATGTGCTTAGGTTTTGAATTGTATATTTTCAGTGTGCATGTGGGGTTTTCCCTTCTTTGATAGCTGTGTTTATTAAAAAAAAATTACATGTTTTAAAACTGTTAATCAAAAATCTGGCCTTAAATTCGTTTAACATTGAAGGAATTTATATTTTAATCGCCAGAAATTGTTCTCATCTGTCTTATCACCAACTAATGCAGGCACAATCTCTTATTTAGGGATTTGTTGCAAACAGGATTTCCATTATACAAATCTATTAAAAAGAATGAGAAAACTACTTTGCATGTATGTATGGCTTATTTGAAATATCCAGCATAGTGGCTGTTTATTCTAGAATATTCAGTATGGCACTAGTTTGTTTAACAAAGAAACACAACTTTAAAAAAAGCCAGCTGAAGCCTGATTTCCTCCCCATGTCATACTTGAACTTTCATAAGTTAGAGCCAGCTTGCTGGAAAGTAAAGTGACTTTATAAACCTGAAGTTCCTTGCAGTAAACATTTAAATAGCATCGATAAGTTCTGGTGTTTCCTAATGTTTCTAGCTTGAGTTGACAAGAAAAACTTGCTTTTTTAATGGCTAAACCATCAGTATTCTCACCGCTCACTGACACGGGGCTCAATTAGAGCTTTTTTTGGTGGCACCTAAATCAAACAACTGGTACTTGTTCAGGGCTTCTGCAAGGTAGAARTTGTAGAAAATATAAATATTGGTGAGCAGCTGAGATGGCCGCTCAAGCACAACTGCTGCTGACATCCCCGGGTGTGCAATACCAGCCATTAAGCCCATGGACTGGGGTCTGCCCTTTGGGAGTCTGAACTTGGAATGCTGCTGGGGTACCCCGCGGTGGCTCCGAGGATTTCTRCTCCCCGAAGACACTGAGCTGCAAACAGAAGCTGTTTGACCCGTTTTATAGCAAAACTACCCCAGTGCCATCAGTGAAGATCACTAAGGACAATTTGGGGTAATATTTTCTGCTGTGTAAAATGAACATCTCGTTTCCTTCTACCCAGACGTTAGTTTCTTTACAGGGACCCCCCGTACTTTGTTTTTACAGACAGGAAATCCAGTTCTAGAAACAAAAGTGCACTCAGTAATTTGGGCTTCTTTGCATGTACCAACGACRTCCTTTCTAGCTACGGTAAGTTTGGAAATCTGTGCTAAGTTAATGAAAAGCTTGTCTTGACTAGACGTTAATTTTTCTAAATATATGAAGGTTGCAGAAGTTGGCTTAGCTACATCAACTAAGATGATATGTTATTAGTATAACAGAAATGTAAATAACATGGAGTGAATGCATAAAGAGGATCTAGGAATTGATTTTCACATGGTTCAGTGCTGTGCCCATAAATTTCTGACAAGTTAAAAAACAAAACTTCAAGAGCTAAATAAACTACGCCTCTGCTCAGCGGACTCAGGGTTTTGGAGCCTGACAAAAGCAGAAGTTTTGTCCTAGAAACATGTTTGAGCAGAGTCTTGTGACCCATGGAGAGCAGAGGTGTATCACATATGGATGAACATCCCTTGCCATGCAGGGACGTTTGTGGGAGGTGTTTTATTTTTATTTTTCCCCTTGTTTTCCCTTTTGGAGGGATGCATGGTCCTATTTTATATCAGTGTTTGCACGCTCCTGCAGCAGCCTGTAAGCTCTTATGAGGGCTTGAAAGTGCCCCATCCTCGGCATAAATTTGCTTTCAGCTTGTCTGGGCTGAATAAAGGTGGCTAAGGAGCGACCCTACCTTGGACTCTAGGTGATGATTTTGGCCACAGAATATCCCATAAACCATCAAGTGCCATGAAGATAAAGACTTGAGAGGGTTTTGAACTTGAACGCCTGCTTTTTGAGGAATCTGGAGAAGGTGAGAAGCGTGACAGATGGAGGCGTGTTGGAGAGGAAGCTGCTTGCTGCCTTTTGCTCCTGTTGTACATTTTGGTGGGTTTATCATTCAAAGCCAAGTAGTTTGTGTAATCAAAAGAYAGCACAATGTATGTTGCTGGGGCCAAAATATGAGCACAAAATTGGAGCTTAATTTGCTTGTAGTTGTCAAGTGTTTCAGCAGATCATCAGTGACCCAAGCTCCCTAAAAATATTTCTAGAAAGAATTTTTGTAATATACTATAAAAGCCAGGCTTTGCGAGTACTGTCTTTCTCCAAATTAAAGACACTGAAAAGTTTCCAAGAAAATGTTTTAATAATATACCTAGTGGAAATGACATCTGTGCCTGCTAGACAAGTGAGTATAATTAGATGCGTGAGGGGAATATCCAGTACCAGGCTTGTTTTTAGTGGAATCTGAAATAGACTCTGCAATAATTGATTTTGCCATGGGAAGTTGGTTCCGTTCGAGTTTGGGTAGAAATACCACATCATTAGTTTTCTTTACTGTTGSTTTTTGCTGCAGTTCCTGTGTTATTCCATGCAGATAGTTCTCTTTGACAGCCCAGATAAACAGAATCCAGACGCTCATTCCCAGCAAACTCCAGGCTAGGGCGAAGATAAAACTTGAGGCTTTTTCAGCTCCGTGAGTACAYACTGGCCACTGGAAAAGACTGTGGCTGACACTGCAGTGATTTCTGGTCTGACATGATTGCTAAACAGTAACTTCAGTACATTTTTTTTTCTTTGAATGCAAACGCATTTAGGAAGTAGAATATTATTTATAGTAATAAATTGAAAAAAAATACTGAGTTTGTTTAAATCCTGCAATATACTACTTCATGATTTCAAAAGATTGAATATGGGCTGTGATTTTTAAAGGAGACCTGAAGGAGTTGGAGTCAATAAAAAACAACTACTTTCCCTATGCTTTTTCAGAAATCTGAGCTGAAACGGCCTTGGGCCGGAGTTGCACTAATACTTAGCGTAAGGTGTACGGGAGAGCTGCCTTATAAATACTTCTTGTGGAAAATGAAGCGTTTTCTTTTGCYGAACATCATGAGCCTCTGAGAAGGTTCTTTGAGCTGATCCAAATACCTGTAAACATGGCAATTCCCATAGGTCAGATAGGGTCTTCAGGTTTGGACATCAGCGGAGATGAGGAAAGCCCTTGAAGGCAGTTTGGTCCGGGGTGAGCTGTCTCTGAGGACTGTCTGTGGTTCTTGGTCACCAAGAATCATTTAAGTTGCACAAATCCGGAAACATTAAAAAAAAGAAGCAGACATTAGGAGTGCTTTTTGTAGCTAGAACATGCTGCCTGGGTCTGGCTCTTGAATGGAACATACAGGTTTTGGAAATGGCTGTAGGCTGATTAGAAAGTAAAGTCGGGTTAAAAGCTGATGATAACTTCTTAAAAAGAAAAGTTGTGTGAAGAAAAAGTCAGTGGTGTGAAACTGTTGAACCGAGGGAGCGTTCTCTTTTTTGATGTGCCAGAGGGGTTTGTCGCTGCTGGCAATAGAAATTTTGTGCTGGACAGATTGATAACGTTCACTTGCTACCTGTTGGTTATACACATCTCCGTTTAGTTCTGTCTTGTTAAAAATCAGCTTAGGGAAGAAAGTTGGAAAGAAGGAAGCTGCCCAACTAGACTGAATTACACCGTAAAAACTAGACCGTAGGGTACTTGGGTGTAGTTCTCTGTTACATCTTTCTGTGATCTTGGCCAAGTCAATAAGATATGTCTTCATTTCCAATTCAGCTTGATTTCTTCTCAAAGCCAGGTGGAAAATGCCTCAGTCCTGATGTGAGGTGTGGATGGGTGATGACTGCTGGTTCAAACGGCAGTTTTTGTATTCTGTCCCAAGCAGGTTGTATGCTCAACACAGGTATYGTGAGCTCTCTAGGGTCTAGCATGAAGCTGATGTCACTGCTTGTGCTTTTGCTAATTAGATAAAACTCTGCTTCTGTGCTAATGCTGGATCCAGGTGAGCTTTGTACAGCTAGATGACCTGTTGGAGGGGGGCAGGAAGCTTTGGTCTYATCTGCATTAAATCTGTCAAGGTGTGCGGACTACAATTTGAATTAACATCCCTTGTCACCGCTAGCAATAAATYTGTGCCGTGGTCCTGCTGCTCTGCTCCAGGACTTCTCTCCATCAGGCTGGCCTCTGCAAAGGTAACAGACCACAGAGCCTTCAAAGTGCAGGCGAAACATCCGAAAACACAAGCACTGTGCGGAAAAGCTGGGCTCCGTCTCCTTGCTGGTGGGGCTTATCAACAGGCTGCACTACATTGGAACGGGAACAAGGATGAAAGAGTTGTAGCTTTCTTAAGAGTTGGGCCTGAGAGTTTGAAAGACTGACGTATAACCCAGCAGCAAAAATAAGACACTTGAATTTTCTGGTGTCATATATTTTAGTGGAAAGGAATCCTCTAACCAGCATGAATGATTTAGTCACGTGCGTGCTCAGTTGCTTAATCATTTTGAAATGGCTATTAGGACTAGCAATCATTTTAGTTGGGGCACTGGTTCTTAATCAAAGCCTGGCTTTGTGTAATTGCCAGCGTTTGAAACTGCCATAGCAAAGCCAAAAAAAAAAAAAACCAACTAAGAAAAACCCCATGAAAACTATTTTTTCTATGATGAAAGCCAAGTGTTGCAAGCAAATAATTCCAGATTTTAACACGGAATGTGAACTGTCAGGGTGTCATGGTCAAATGCTCCATTCTGACATTTTGACCCTTGTCACAACGTGAATCCGGGGCTGGTGTTCGCAGAGCCCCCCTGGAGCCAGCTCTGCTCTTCCCGGTTGTGCATCCGACTCTTGCTCATCCGCCTGGCRTGATTCCGCTCGTTTTAGCCCTTCGTGCTCCCGCAGCCGGGCCTCAAGCAGTGGATTCCTCTTCTGGACCAGTCAGGCCAGCTCTCGGTTGGGCAGTTGATCAAATAGACTGCAAAACAGGCGACTGGAAGTGCACATACAAAATATAAAAGCATTGGAGCTTTTTTTTTCCCCCTCTACTCAAGTTGGGGTTAAGGGTTGTCTGTAGTAGCCAGTCTTCTTTCAACAGAAGACAGCTTGTGATGTGTGTTTATGTAAGCRTATACATTCACATAGATTTGTAGCTAAGGCCTACAAGGAGGGAAAGATGCAAAAAGGCAGCCGTCAAGTGCCAGTGCTCAGAACCTGCTGACGTCCTCTGTGTATCCCGTGTCCGAATAGTGGCAGGAGCTGGGAGGATCCACTCGAAGGAACCTCCTGATAGGCACTTCTTTAATCACCCTCCTCTTAATAGTTCAYGTGATAAAGGCTTGTGCTTTCTCGTAATCCTGCCTCGAGGGCAGGGATGTTCCCCCGGAGCCATTTCCTGGCTTGTGTAACTCAAATAACGCCGCGAGACCTCTCGTGTCTTCCCGTGACCGTGCTGGTGGCCGTGCTGGTGGAGGGAGGTGGCCAGGATTACCCCAACGTTCCCGCACAGTCTGTGTCCCGCACGCCCGGGGTTGCTGCACGGCAAAACGCATCGCCTGGCGTTAAGCTCCGGGCAGCAGCCGAGGGGTTTATCCGCACAATCAGAACAAGGAGCAGAGGAATTCTTTGAAGCAATATCAACACTTGTCTGGTTTTCCTTCCTTTCCCCCTCCCTTTGCAGTCGCATACACTGCGCCGAATAGACGTAAGAACAGGAAATGTTGATTAAATACTAATGGATTTGACTTCCTATGCTATTAATGAAAACATGACTCATGTTCTAAGGATTTGCAGTTGGATTCCTGTAACTTTTGTATGTGCTTGTTATTGTTTTAAGCAATTATAATTTCCTATAACATAAGATAATCGCAGAAGAATCAGTATATTAAAAAGCAGTCACAGCATAATCATTTGTTTAAACTCATCCGAGTATGGATGAATCATGTGTTCATATCACAATAGCCTTCCGGGAACAGAGGCAAAAATTCAAATAGTGAGTGTATGTCGGGCCATTGTTGTTGTGAAACAATATAAGCGTCTAGGATTCACGTCCTCGTGTGCTCCTCTTCTGTAGTTGAGCAGTTGGCCATAAAAGTACTAGGGTGAAGTGTTAAAGACATCGGTATAGTTTGTCTCTATAGTAACTTGGTTTTTTCTGCTGTTTTGTGTGTTGGTTATAAAACTGATAAACATTGGGGGGGGGGTGTGTGTGCATCAAAATGTGCCCTGTGTCAAAATGAAGTCCCTGAAGCCCTGCAGCATTTCAGCCTGGCTGCTTAGTGTGCTCCGCAGGAGCTCTGCGGGCTACGGTGAGAGCAAAGCGSTGATCTGCAGGGTGGGCTTGGGGAGCTAGTTCCCTGGGCCCTCAGGATTCCATGAATGGAATTTAGTGTACCCTATTTCTCCATTCTTCTTCTACAATAGAGCAAAAATATCTTGTTATCTGSCTGCAGCTAAGTCTGGTAACTGCCTGCGGTGACCAGATGCAGCAGTGATGGCAGCCAAGCAAGAAAGCTAGCAAATGTGATGTTTCATAGAGTGCCTTTTGAAACACCTCGTCTTCATCTGTAATGCCAGTCCAGAGCTAGGCATCTCTCTGAAAATGGCCCAAGAGGTTTATTTATATAGAAGCATTGGTGTAAATGGGCTGGAGAAGGACAGCACTCATTTGTGGGTTGCTTTTTTTCTTCTTTTGCTTTTGTGGAACTGAATATTTGTTTGGTGTTTGTTCCTTTGAAAGTCTCTCCTGTAGTCTTTCATTCAGAGCAAGTTAGACCAGACCTGAATGTATAAGAATGAGTTCTATGTGACAAGTATATTTGATGATGAATTTACCTTTTTGTAATGAAAATAAAAATACTAAAAGTACTCCTAAAATTCCAGAAGCCATCACTAAAAAATAATTGCCTTAATTTCTTGCTTACCTGTTGTGAAATTGTGACGTAGAAGTTTCCCACATTTGGAGGGAGCCTGTAACGTGACTTTCTCCATTTCTTAGTTATAAGTTCTCTATTTCCAAAATTATACTTCTACAAGGTATGAGTTTAATAACATAATTGATTCAGTAGGTTTATARTCTTTGTGAGGACATGAGTATCTTTGGCATTTTTTTCCTACTTGCCGTTTTTAGCCCCATGATGAAAGAGCCGTTGGAGCTGCACGTTCGTGTAGAAACTGCCATCYAAATTAACCGTAATCGTCTCACTGCAGTTATTTTTGCAGTGCTTGTTTTGGGCGGGCGGGCGTAGCAGGACAGGTGGTGGAAGGGCCCGTGGCAGAGCGGATGCGGCGAGATTCCCGTCAGAGGAGAGGGCTCTGCAAGGCGGCTCCGTGCGCGGGCCTCGCCCGTGCCGGGGATGCCGGCGTGTTTGCGGTGCGGGCGAAAGCAGCCGCGGGAGCTGGGCCGTCTGAAGAGCAGGTCCCCGGCCCCGCCGGGGGTTGCGGGACCTGTGTCTCCCGCGGGGAGCATCCGCCAAGCGCGCTCGCCAGCGCTGCCCCTCGGGGCTGACGTGGCGCGTCCCCGCGTCGCGCGCAGGGCAACGTCTGCGCGCCCACCGTCCTGCCCAGGGATCTGGCCTGCCGGCTTCCGCGGTGAACCACGCCAACATAAAGTGGCTTTTGTTGAGTGTCCCCTGCCCTCCAGATGCTGCCTCGGGGAGGGGGCAGCAGCCCGCTGCGCCGGGTACGGCTCCCAGGGGAGCCCGCCTGGCCTAAGTTATAGGCAAAGCCCGCGTTGTAATCGGAGGAATGTGCAGAGATCAGCATGAAAACGCTAGTTGTTGGGTGAGTAACCTTTATTTTTGTTGGAAAGCTTTCCCACTGAGATCGTCTGACGTGAAATTGTGGCGAGTTAGCTTGCAGTTTTATTAGTTTGCTAGGAAAACAGCAGCTAGGCCCTCCGGTCTGTGACCATGAGCACGGTGCTTTCCCTGCTTCCCCCTCCCAGGTCTGCTTATGGGGCTATAGCTTTTTTTGCTCTTTTAATCAATAAAGCCTTTGATGAGAATAGTTATTTTCTGTAACCCATGGCGTGATGTGCAGAGATGTGGCGTGGGACGATGGGGCCAGAAGAGCCGCCGGGTGCTGCTGCCCATGCCGCTGAAGCAGGGGTGCAATCCAGGGAGCTACGTTCCTGCGGGGAAAGCAAAACCAAAGCAGTTCCCTCCGCTAGCTCAAAAGTTAAAAGACTTCAATGTATTGAATTATGAAAGCGTGCCCTTCTTGAATTACTTGGGTTTTGTTTCTTAAGCAAGTCCGCGGCTTTTGTTGGGTTTCTGGATGAAGAATCCAGCTGAGCACAGCTGATCAGAGCTGCCTCGGCTGTGTTCGGGTCATTATAATTTATTTTTCACAGTAAACGCAGATTGCAGAAGGGCTTATGCTGCAGCAGGGCTTACGTCGCAGCCATCTGAGCGGTGGGAAAACAAACCCCTTCCCTGGGGACATCAGTCTGCACTGGGTTCYGAAGCCGTCATCGTGTCCCTATGAGCAACCATGTTGTGTTTCACAAGGACGTATAATTCTCTCGTATTCCYGTGGTGCTTTTTTGCCCTTTTTCCTTGGGGGACGAGGGGCAGTCCCGGAGGTGGCAGGGCCGCGTGCCGCGCGCCACGGGACGGGACAGATGCTTCACGCCGGGAATGCTCAGCTGTCCGGGAGCGGCCGCGCAATCCGTGACCGTCTCTCCTTAGGAGCTCGAGGAGCGGCGCCCGCTGAGCAAGGACGAGGTGCACGAAGGGACTGCGCCGGTGCACGGGCCGCCGTGCGGGCTGCGGGGCACGCGTGTCGGGCTGGAGAAGCCCTGGCCTCGCCACACTGCTGCCAACCACGCCGAGCGGGGGGGGCTCTTCTGGTGGCCGCTGCTGCTGTGCACGGGGCAGCTGCCCGGGTGCCCGGAGCAGGACAAGCTCTGGACTCCGTAGTGCAGAGGCACAGTCGGAGCAGTGAGACGTTCGTRTCCGACACCGTGGCTTGGTTTGTCTTGCTCCCAGCAAGTCATCCGTACTGGGGATGTAGCAAGGCAGCACTGCTCCTTAAGAGCTGACGGTTGCTCCCTACGGTTTTAACATTAGTTATCCCAAGGGACTACTTGTTGTCTAGATGACCTTACACTTTTTGCTACAAACGCTTTAAAGATTTGGGGTGAAATCTACTTGTTAAGGTGCATAGCACACATTTTTATTCAAAACATAACTTTAAACTGAACTGCTGCATAATATTTAATAACTGCATAGTAATTATGGACCGCCTTTCCATGCTTTCTATAAAAGCATATTCAAGGGAAGAGTGAAAATACTCTAAATAGCATTTTCACCACAAAACTCAATTTTATATTGGACTTGATGCTTTTCAAAAGCATTTGCTGTTTGAATATATATATTCTCTTGTTTTTCCGAAGGAAACAGCCAACAGTTGTCTCTGTAAATTCTGCACCTGTGGATTTCCAACATTTGGACATTCCTTCTGTAACATCTGCTGAGCTTTTCTTGTCCTCTTTGTGAAGTTAAGTGTGGCTAAAGTTCAGGATGGTCTTGAATGTTGTTTTTCAGAATAGTCATAATAATTCTTTTTSTGAAAGTTAATATTTTATAAATAAAATCAGTGACAAAATATACTTTCTTCTTTTATCTTAAGCTACACAGAGTGAGGAGCGGCTGTGTGCGTTCAAGGACCCATATCAGCAGGACCATGGAATCAGCGAGAGCCGAATCTCTCAGGAGAATGGCACAATTCTGTGCATGAAGGGTAGTACCTGCTATGGACTTTGGGAAAAAACACGAGAAGGAGACATACACCTTGTAAAACAAGGTACGTAACTTCCCATTTAAGTGCAGTAATTTTGCCAATCTTTTCACWTCTTTATGACGCAGAGAGTAGATATGTAAATGCTTGGTTGCAAAGATAGACATTTTGTTTGCACATTGTAAAACATAGCTTTCTTTGTATCTTCCCTTGAGCAATTTTAAATATGAACAGAAAGTTTGTTCAGAACAAATTTCTTCTGAAAAAGACTGATAATCTCATTTTCAGTGCCCAGTTAAAGGAAATAAAACTCAAGTTTCTCATTACTTAGGACGTGCAGAGGATAATTATTTTCTTGAGAATATTTCAGTATGCTTACTGATGTGGTGCTCAGTTTAAGCATTTCATTAAAAGTGTTTTCTTCGTTGGACATATTTACAAAAGGAAATTGCAAATACATCACAAAGCTGTCACCTATCACAAACTATCAGTCTGGTGCAAGTACAATGGTGACAGGTCTCGTATCTCCAAGAAAGACACAGCTCTTGATTAATAAATGTTAATGTAGTGGAAGGCTGGATGAGAAGTGTGGTGCTTAGCCAGGCCGTGTGTAGTTCTCACACTCAGAGCCGTTGCTTCGTGTGTGCTCTGGTACTGCTGCTGAAGGAAGCAATTCTGCCCGTTTAGCTCTGCCCTCTCACTGCTGCTTGCTCCTCCGCGTGCTTCTGCACAACCTGGAACCCATGTTGTCGTATTTGAGAGGAGAGAGCTGGTGCAGGGAAAAGGGACTGGCACTAAACCAACAATTACCTGTGATGCTCTAGAAGATCCAAGCGGTATTGACAGTGAAGGACAGACATTTTTAGAAATTGCACAAGAAATATCAAATGATAGATGCAGTCCTGTTTCCTGGCCGTGAGGAGAGGACTAGGTCACAAGAAAGTCCAGACTGTGGACCAGAGGGTGGTAGTGTTGTCCCTGTTACCAGAGCAATCGTACCTGGCATCCATCTCTTTAGAAAAATCAAGAATTCGGGATTTGTGATATTGAGGTTGACAGATAGATGCCTCTGATGATCATGTATTGCTTTTCCTTGGTTGTGCTAAATTTTGAAGTAAATTATTCAATTGTTAGTTTAAAAAATGATAGTGAAGCAAGGCAAGGAAATTATGTTAACTGTTTTTCCACCCTGCTCTGTAAAATGTAACTGATAATATATGATATTGTTAATATAGATATGTTTAAATGTTCATGTGAAAGAATTTAATGCTTCCTTTTTATTATTATTTATTTCACCTCTTTTCACAGGGTGCTGGTCGCATATCGGAGACCCCCAAGAGTGTCACTTTGAAGAGTGTATAGTAACAACGACTCCCTCCTTGATCCAGAATGGAACATATCGTTTCTGCTGTTGCAGTACTGACTTGTGTAATGTCAACTTCACTGAAAACTTCCCACCTCCTGACCCTACTGATACAACACCTTTCAGTAAGTTGGACTGTTCTGTCCTCGTCGTTTCCTGATTGACATAATACAGAGAAAGATCTTTACGTTGTAGTACTGTAAAATGGGAAACCCGTGACCTTTCTGCTTATATACAACAGAAATAACAAATGGAATAGAACTTTTTTCATGTGTAGTTTATCATATTTACATATTCTGTAGTGCTCCTCAAGGAATGAGTTCAGTTCTTACTAGAGAAGTATTTGTGTAGGCAACTACTGAGTGAATGTCTTGGTTTGGTTTGGTTTCCCCTCCAAAAAAATGGTCTCAGTATTTGGATGCCCGGCTTCAGAAGCCTCTGGAGACTTTTCGTACGGATGCAGACTTCTGTAAAAACCTGCCAGCAAGTTCATTAAAATCCTGGCATATTTGAAAAGCCTGGTGTACCTATTCGGTCGTGGTTCACAGATAGCTTTGAGCAGTAGAACCTGTCCTAGGAAGAGAATTATGATGAGGTTCTTGAGATGCTCTTCAGCCATCTTAGAGTGCTTTGAAATCTGGCTTCTTTCTTACCTATGCATATCTTTAGCAGAGGTTAACTTTGGCTTAACATTCAAAGCATGCTARTTTGAGCAATGTAATATTCTTTCAGATTAGATTGTCTATTATTTATTAGAAAATCAGCATGGCATATGGATAGAAATCGAGGTATCAGATCCTGTAATCTATTGTGACAGAAGCAAGATCGTTAGTCACCCACACACTGATACCCTGTGTTCCAAGAATTAAGAGCATGCAAAGATTAGTTAGTAGCCCAATCTAAACTTTTGGGTAGCCTTTTCTAAAGAAGAATTCAGATGTTGCATGATAAGATCTCCAAATAAAATTTGTTTGGAAGTAAGTGTATTTTTTCATACAGAAAGATCTAGCCCCACTATCAAGGTCTGTTGTGGAGAAACATCTAGGAATTATCCGCAGCCTGTTCTAACACAGTCCTTAATTCACCCAACTGTAATAGAGTATTGCAGTTTACCTTTCTATTAATTCACACCGTTTAATGTGATGGTGTCACCTTCCATTTTGGTAGTACGCAGATCTGCCCTTAAGCATAAGGTGGGCAGGTTCCTCACCCAGCTGTCTCTGCTTTGGCTCTGCTGAAAGTTGGGCCTGGCCTTTCGAGTTGCTCGTACAGCGTCACACGCCCGCATCAGACCTGCCGTGTTTCTGTGCTGGGTTATCGTACCGTCCTCGGAGACCACRCTGGTTCCGACAGGGTCGGTCCCATACGGACTGACGGATTAGGACTGCATTAGGACTCCATCCACTGTGTTCACCAAAATAACCCTTTGACTGAAAAGTCTCCGTCCTGGCTTCAAACAGTACATGTACGTATTCCCAACCCACAACTTAAAAGGCCTTTTTACCTACATGAGGTAAAGGTATGGGGASATCTGTGTTTCCTGGCTGCGTCAAATAATCATTTTGAGACTGTTGCAACACATCTGCGTAGCTCTCATCTCTACTAAATGCTTTCCAGATTCTGAAAATATTTCAAGTTCAAAATGATTAATTTTACAATAGTCCATAATGGCCGTTGAAATAGAAAGTAAGTAATTAAGCAGGAGAATGCTCTCGCTCTTCRGTCATGGATATATTGTAATGAAACACTCAAGTTAAAATAGCTTCAAGTGCAAAGTAATATTTTTTAGTGCAAAGTAATTATTTTTTTCCCTCAAGGTTGCATTCCAGTATTGCAAATAAATTATTCTTCCAACAACTTAGTATTAAGAATATATTTTTGCATGTTGGGTAATGGATGTATTTACACAATACATGTAAAAAATCCCTGGCAGCAACAGTTGAGCATTGCTGGTACAGTATTGTTCACCTAATAAAGAGCTAGGGCCTTTTCCCCCATAACAGCRCACAGAGGCTGAAATCTTGAGAGATTCAGAAACCCATCGCTGGGAAGGCAGTTTTCCTTGTAAAAGCCTGCTAGAATGGCCTGGTTTTGCAGAGTATCACCCCGGCCTCTCTTGGCGAGCCCCTCGCTGCCGCTGTAAAGGCCGCGCTGCCTTTGCCTCGCAGCGCGGAGCCTTCTGTGCAAACTCCTGAGGAAAGCTACAATTTGTCTAAATGTAATTATTAAGGTATGCGGCTGGGTCAGGTTAATTAAAGTAGTAATAGATTGTTTTCATTTAGCTGTTGCTTCTGAGAAGCTGCACTTCGACTCCTGCTGCTGTGGGCAAATGGCCAAGTCCAGCTCCCACTGAAGGTGAATTAGATCACACTGGGCTAAACTTGTGAAGCTGCAACCTTGCTCGCTCCCAATGTTATCTGCGCTGCTTTTTCCCAGAGAGTAGCATCCAATATTAATTTGTAGCTGAAATGCCTTTTATTTCCCCTTGATTGTGCCGTGGCAAGTGCAGCACCTGCTCGGCTCCGTTTTCAGCCAGTTCTCAAGTGCTTCTCGTTTTCAATCTGCCTAATCAAAGGAAACACTTTGTAAATAAGCATATTCCCCTAGGTGTACTTGGATTTTTTTTGGGGGGTGATTTGAGTATTATAGCAAGGCCGAATTTGCAAACCTGTGCAATTTTGTTGATTTTGCCAGAATGAGCTACACAAGGACTAAAATTTGTGCCTTTGAAATGATAAGGAGTCATTCCAGACCYCTTTCCTTCAGCAGAGATACATCGGCAGTGATCTCCCCTGTATTGCGAGGCAGGGAAGTGCTTAAAAGAAATCTTGTTTTATTATTTTTTTTACTAATGGTTCTTTGGTTAAAGGAAATGACTGTGAGTTTTTTGAGGGGATGGAGATGATGGGCACAGGGTGCAAACTGCTGCAGATTCTGAGCAATGATGTTGTGGAAGTGTGTTCCAGTTAAGGCTGTCTCTTGTGGTGCTATGGCAGAGGTAAAACAAGTGATAGTCAGGACTAGTGGAGGGGAGAGTAGGGAAGTGGAGGTTCCTGCAGAGCACCAGCAGTGAATACAGTAGGACAATTTTCATGTCCTCTATAGAAGCATAAGTAGAAATTGGAGCGAAAGCCTCATTTCTATAGAATCAGTGGAAGGTTTTGCAAGTCACCCCAGGACTGTGAGAGCTGGTAATGCTTTTAGGGTAACCTCAGTGATTCTCATTAGAAAAGGATATGTCAAAGCAGAATCTCTTAACGGTTGYTGTTAGCAGCATTTAATATTTTAACTTCTGAGAGAGCAGTCTCCCAAGATTAAACYAGCTTCTTGACTGGATTTAAGAGTAAAGCTTTGATGTGCGATTGCAGGCTGAATGTGAAATGCTAGCGGTGAAGGCAAAGCCCAGCTAGGTGGAAGACTGCAAGTTGTTCCTCTCGGAGAAACATTCAGTCAGGAGGTGAAACCAATGCTTCGTTTCTGCTGAGGCTGCAAAGCTTTGGAAGTGCTTGGAACCACCAAGGGCTGGAATCATTGTCAAAGTACGAACAAATACAGCGTAATAATACAAAGGTGTTTATTTGAAAAAGGAGGAACGTTTCAAATACCATTTTTAAATAAAAAGCAAACGTATTTTATAAATACATTCCTTATTGCTCTGTCAAACTACTGCTTCGAGCGCACTTGATCTGAGAGCAGGACAAGGTGACTTTAATAAAAGCTGTGCCAGCAGGAACTGGTCCTGGGTTACGCTCTGGAGGTCAGAGAACAAGGCCCTTTCCAAAGCTGTTTTAAAAACTTGCTGGAATCTGCAGAGGATGGAAGATAGGATTTATCTGCCTCTGGAACTGCAGAGAGTTGTTTGTGGAGAGCTGTAACCACACATTGTTTCAGAAGACTAAAAATATTTTCYTTGAGTGTCCTTAGAGATCTCAAATCTTCATGTAGCTATGCACACAGCTTAGCTTATTCATTTGATTTAGTTCTCTAGCCGGCATCGCTGCTGTGTGTATTTCCAGTACTACAAGTCTAATGTTTTATTTAACAGTTTCAGGTTTAGAATRAAGAAGGGAAACCTCCCTTTTCTACAATATAATCTATGATTTTTGCCGCATTCAATTAGCGCAAACAATTAAGTCAACTAGCATCCYTAAATGAGCAGTTCAGTTCTCTGCATTGAGGAGAGCTCTCGAGGCAGGAATTTGCCTCTGCTGGAGATGAGCTTCTTGCAGTCGCCATGGCTTGTGTGCTCCTGCCAGGACCTTAATGATCCCCAAATATCCTTGGGTTACGCGAATATTGTAAATACATTTTCCATTTACTGGACATACKGAGTATAATCTGACTATAATAACTTAAAGCCGTAACTGTGACAATGCACATTGATTCCTTGCGAATGCCTTACGGATGCCAGGCAAAARTAGATAAGGCTCGTGAGACCAAGACTCTTTCAGCAGGTTTTAGTGAAAAGTTGGGCTGTAAATAAAAACGGTAGTAGACGGGGAGTTGTTTCACCTCCRCTATTGTTAAGGTTAAATGGAGAACCGGCAAGGATGATGGGCTTTTTTAACTGCAGAGCACATGGTGCTAAACAGTATTCTAAGCAAATTCTCCTCTGCTATTCAGCAGACCTGAGAAGTATTGGGAGCTCCCTGGAGGACAGGTACGCTTAGCAAGCCGCCTTTTGGGGAATGTTCTGGATCAACAGCCTTTAAAAATACTTTCTGAATGTGGTGGAAACTTTCTAAAACTGGTCCATAATGGAACATGGGTGTCTCAAATGCCCATGTGAGCAAGTTCCCATTGAGGGCAGGCTAATAACAAAATCTGCTTCTAGGAAATAAGCTAGAAAARGAAAAGCGTTCTAGGAGGTAAAACATGGCCCCGGTGCTCTTCATGTCTTGGCTTCCTGTAAAGCATTTCTTTATTCATCTTCAATTTAGGAAGTTGTTGGAAAATAATTACAAGAAGTTAAGTTATGAATTAATAAGAAATATATGAATTAATAAGAAATATATGGAGATAGAAGTCTGGCTAAGAACTAAAAAGCTTAATTCTATAAAAAGACATCAACCGTGGCCCTATATTTGAAGATTAAACTCAATTTTTAATTTTCTTTCTGTGAAACTCTTTTGTGAAATCCATAAAACCAGATCTTCAGTTGAAATTTCAGCTCTAGCTGAAATATTCAGGGATTATATAGGAATTTGACGTGTCTAGTTTGTTTTCTGTGGTTGTGCTTTGGTCAGGAGCAGCCAGTTCTGGGGGAGGTAATGCTGGGAATTGAAATGGTTGTTTTAATATCCTTGGAGTACGAATGCAAAAGGAGATGCAAAATGTTCAGAGACGTGTCCAGGAGCTGATGGAGCTGATCCTGTGTGCTCTTCAGCTGAGGATACTGCGTGTGCAGTAAAATACATAATTACCCTAAAAATTGCACGTGTGAGTTGGCCAAGGTGCTGTGCATTGTAGTCTTTACCTAGTGAGTTAAAACGCTGTTTATGCTGTATATGGAGTGCTCTCCTCCTCGGCTGCCGTGTGTGTTGCAAGTTGAGCGTGTTTGCACGCGGGGTGTGTTGCAGTCTCTGGTCACTGTGCGAGTGCTGGTTGTTATAATCCCTCCCTCCTCCTGTGCAGTGCTAGCAGCACTCCTCATACTTGATTTGATTTGTGGTCTCATTAAGCTTATCTGTGCAAAATAATGGTTAGTTCATGACAACCTTTCATGTCTTTTCCTTGCTCATTAATTAGGCATTTCCTATAAGCCTTATTTGCTCTGGTCCCTGTGCCGTTTGCTGACAAAAATCTGATATTGTCTCAAATACTTTATTGATTTCTGGATTCTCTTCTGTGAAATAACATGCATCTTCTTCCCCCAATTCTAGATCCTCCAGCAACACAGTTGTGAGTACAATAARAATAAATAAATCAAATTACATAAAGAAGAACCTTTTAATGTGTGATTCCACAGATAAGCCCAGAGAGGCCCAAGTTGAGCGTTGGGCAGGGGCGGGGGCGGGTGAGAGGGAGCCTGGGGGAGAGAGGTGGGATTTCCCGGTGCTGCCCACGGCCCTGGATCCAGCCTCTCCGAGGAAGCCCCTGGGCTGGGGTGATTCCAGCCACTTGAACACCTTGTCTAAAAGTAATTCAGCCGTTCTTGGAAACATCCTCTCACATAACTGGAAAGTAGGTGCTTTATCTGCCGCCACCTCCAGAGATGGTGCCGTGCTGTATCTCAGTACAGCCCCTCCTTTAGGTGCAGGTACTCTGCAGGGCGAGTGAAGACGCACCTCACGCTATTGCATAAAACAAGAACTCCGTTAATAGTGTGTTTCGTTCTCAGGAGCRCGGTGTTTTCYGGGAAAAAAAAAAGAAAAATTTGGACCARAAAAGGCTCAAAAAGGAACAGTGATTAATGACCTCATCTGGAAAGTCAACATCTTTCTAAATATCTGTCAGAAGTTTTGAGTCTTCCTTTGYGTCTTTCCATTTTAGCTTTAAGTTTACCTGGATGTTGCTCTTTCCAGCCATTTTTCCTCTCTTTTCATAGATCTAGGAATGTTGCCTCCTTATTTATGGAAATATCTGTTACTGCTATATACCATTCGTTATTATTACCCTTTTCGTTTTTCCTTTTTATGGATTTAATAAGCAGAAAGAGCGGTGCCCTGTTGCTATGGTCACTAACACCCGGGCTGGTAGACTGTGTTTATTTGCGGGAGCGTGTGGGCGTGTGAGAGACAGACAGACTTTTCCCGTGCTGCAACCGTTATTAGGCTGGATTTGTGACAGGAAATCTGACTTTTAGTGCCAGCTGTTMGAAATCTGCAGCACGGATTCTTTAGCTTCTGTGCTTTCCTTATCAGAATAACTATAGATCTTTCTAAATACTGAATGTAATCTGATTGATGTAGCATGTCCATATATTTCCATGTCAGAAGACTATTTCTTTTGAGGCATTTTCTTTTGAGACACTGAAGTATTTATTGTGTAACACATTCGATAATTTGAAACAAATCGATACATTCTTCAGTCTTCAAATCTAGTTTAGGCCAATTTTCATTCGTTTTGGCTAATTTGCAGAGTATCCATCCATAGCAATTCRACTCATGGAAGAACATTTAATATGTAGTTAGATCTGAAGGAGTGAAGTTAGAGATTGAGTCCCTGAGGGCAGATGAAGGAACTGAAAGAGGGAATTCCAGGGAAATAAGGGGTTTTCTCTCGTCGTAGYTGTTGCCTCAGCTTTTTCCTGAGGGGTAGAATAAGAGATTAAAGTTTTTTCTAGCAGGTTTGAGGAAGGGTTGTTTTTCCTAAAGCCTCTAACATCAATTTGCATTGAGACTGAGTGGCAGCTATTTGTGATTTGATTTCAACAYCCCTGGAAGTGTCAGGGAGATGGATTCGGTGTTTCAGTGAAATTCAGTGTTRCACATGGAACAGCAGCTTCGTGTGCGGCGTTTGAGAGCTTCACCCTGCAGAGCAGCCTGTTTCCTTTGGGGTGCTCGGCCACCCATTTCCTCCAAAGGGCTGCAGGAGCCACAGGTGACACTGGGCATTCCCTGTGCAGGCACTYGGAGTGACGTGAAACTGTATCTGTGTCCCATTGAAGCATGAACTCACCAAACCCCAGTGGTGTGGGACCCCGAAGTACAGTCTCAGAACTCAAGAATTTAAAACAAGTTTCCTACAACAAATGTAACTTTTAAGTATGTACTTCTCTGGTGGTTCCACCTTAAGAAAGAGTAAATAAGAAAAACGAGTATTTTGTAAAAATAGTTCCAGCTCCTGAAAGCTGGACAGCTGAACCTCAGCGACRGCGCATGGGTTGGATTCTGAGCCGCTCTTCCTTGTTGCTCCGTTCCCCTTCCCCGGGAGCGTAACTGCAGTGAGCAGGATGAAGTGGAAGAGGCCCCGCGCGCTGGCGCGGGTGGCATGGAGCAATGCTGCTCCCTTGAACGCAACGTTCCCGTTCCCTGGCAGAGACAGCAAACCAGAGCAGACTCGCTGGGGAAGGCTTATTGCGAGCCACAGCACAGAAAAGCACCCAGAGCCAGCCAGGCCTACATGGACTTCCATGCCCCTCGCGCCTCCCCTCGCCCATCCAGCTGCAGAGCCCTTCGTAGCGTCCTTGGAGCAAGGGAAGAATGTGGGTGGGTGGAATAAACACACGCTGCAAACCAAAAGTGCCAGGCGACCGTGCCRGGCGCGCTGGAGGGAGGCAGCCCTTGCCGAGAGCAGCCTTGCCGAGCCTGGGAGCCTGGAAAGGAGACCTCACACCCAGCCCCAAGTAGTGCAGAATCCGTGTCAGCATGGCTGCAGGGGAGCGGGCGCGAAGGCAGGGCATTGAGCACATGTAGTGCGCGAGAGTTTGGGTCACAACCCAGTGGCAAATACCTGTCAGGAAGACAACGTTTAGATTTGCAAACAGAGCAATGTTGTTAGTTGGGAAGCCTTCCTTTCACTTAGTGTCTCAGAGTGTTTCCAGCGATGCACGATGTCGCTGCCTCGGCGTGCGTGCGCTTCTCCCAGCTCTGCTAAGCCGCCCCTCACCCAAGGCACGCGCGGTGCGTGGTGTGAGCCGGACCGCGGAGGGGAGGCGAGCGCAGCCCTGCGCCTACCGAGTCCAGGCCTCTGGTCACCGTGCTCTTGGCTGGGCAGCACAAGTGTCCTAGAGCTTGGAGGGTGCRGGGCTGAACCCTGAATGAGTGTGCTGAGGGCACGCGGAACGGTTTTCCCAGGAAATGCTGATTTTATGCCTGCACGCGTGCTAACTTGTAAGGGAGTTGATAGGAGAGCATGGAGTGGTAAGTTTTGAGATTTTCCYAGCCATTTATATAAGAATTCAAATTATGAACTTATTTATAGCAATTTGTATGTTATTTATGGTCATTTATAGCTTTTCCTTGAAAGGCTTGTAAAGAACAGTTTGGCACATGCTGTACCACAGTGATGCCAAAGGAATCTGTTCATCCTGGTGACCTATTTGCATCCACTAGAGCCAAGAAGACAGAGTCCCAAAAGTGCTCCTGTCATCTTGTGTGTTGTGACGGAGCTGTTCAAAGAAAATGGGAGGATGGTCATTTCCATTCGTTCTGTATTCCTATTAGAAAATAACTGTATTCATTCTGTATTATTATTATTATCATCATCATCATCATCATCATCATCATCATCATCATCATCATAAAACAGCTACCAAGTAAGAGTTGCTATGTCCTTTTTTTTGCATTACGTTTTGGGAAGCGAGTATATACTCGCAGATGGCCTTTGAGTGAGATCTGGGTATCTTTTTCAGCTGCAATTTGGCTACGTTTTTACTGTTGGTCAGGAGGATGCGCGAGCTGCTGGTGAAAAGGCCCAGAAATCCTAGAATCCTTGTATATGTTTTTTGAACGCGTAGCCTGGGGTCACCTCCCTTCTCAACAGCTTCAAGGACTGATTCAATACATGTTTTAATTACGTTGGAAAGAAATGCCTGAAGTAGCGCAGCCGCGGCGTGCTGCGGGATGCCGGAACGTTTGATTCCCTCGGACGACAGGAGCGAAGGGAGCAGCGGGAGGCGATGGCAGCCCTGAGGACAGCTCGGCTCCATTGGGTCTCGGGTGTGCCCTGCCGCGGYCGTCCCTGCTCCCAAACAACCTGCGTCTCGAGGGGAGCCGGGAGCGAGCGGCGCCCGCTGCGTCTCTGGGAGCCCCCGGTGCGGCGCCGCGGGYGCCTTTGACGCCGCCTCGGTGCCTGCGTGGGGTGTTTGCATCGGCAGGGAGCTGTCTCKGATCTTCCTCCCTGCCTCCTCGCCCTCCCCAGCCCTTCACGAGGTGCAGGGTGCTCGTCGTGCCAGCCGGGCACCGCCGCGCGCCTGGGCTGCCAGGGAGCAACATCAAACGCAGCCYTTGTTTCATCTCAAATCAAGCCCTTGGATCTGCGGGGGGATTTTGCATAAATGCAAACTGAGGGTTGTGATTTATCGTTACTGCCGTTTTCATCTCTGTGCGATTTTGAAATAATGGGGCGCCTTTGAAGCTCGGCGAGGTGCGGTGCCCCTCGCGCAGCTGGGAGAGCAGAGGCGCAGCGGCCGCCCTCGCACCCTGCGCGCATCCGAGGCAGGAACCACGCCTGGGCTTCCCACGCCTTCGCATTTTAAATCCAAAAAAATGTCATCTTCCTGGTTTTGGGAAGAGCAGGGGCATTCACGCGTGCCTAGAGCAGGGTTTACGGCCCTGGAGGTGTTTATTTGAAGAAGGCTGGTGACCACGGAGGTGCTGTGGAGACAAGGGCTGTGTCCGAGGGGCTGGCACGGCCTCTGCTCCTGATGTGCTGGAGTGCCTGGGTTTCCATTCCCCTTGCTGTTCTCCTTGGGATTTGCCTCCACTTGAACACACTTCTTTCTTTTCTTTTTGTAATTCTGCCCGTTTTGGCAGAGTGACCCTGAGACCTTCGGATGCCCCTGACYGACTGGCATCTCCTGGCGTGTGGCCAGGTCCCTTCTGGAGCAGGAGCTGCTCTGTGCCCTGACACCGTCCTGGAGGGAAAACCAGACACGGGAGGGCGCAGAGTAGCGGGAASGTGGGGCCTGGGCTTGGCAAGTTAGAGTTCTGCCTGCTAGATGAGGAGAGCAGCGCTGGGAGCAGATCCAGCCCTKCCGCAGCGCGCTCGCCCAGTTTGAGGTGGCATTGGCCAGGCACACGGGAGCTGGAGGAGCTGTAAATGGTGCTGAGGCAGGTTTAGCGTGTGGCTTTGTAGCACGTACCTGCAGTTTTAAAACTGCAAGAACATTTCGATAGAAGCATGTGTCTGCACGGGGATGTTTCCAAGTACAGAATGTGTTGTTGAATTCAAAGCAGAAGGAGGAGCTAAGTTTTAGTACCAAAATATTTGCTAAATTTAAAAGAAGGCTGACAATATGCTACCTCAGTGTATTAAAAGATGTTGGGCTGATTTAGGCTGCTAACTAAAGTAACACGAGAGTGTCATGCAAGGTTCTTTTATGGACTCATTCTCGCTGTATCTCTTTATATTGCCCCTGTGTTTTCACTCGAACTGCTTTAAACCGTGCTGTGATCCYGTTCCCGCTGCGTGTCTGTGGTCGTGGATGGGTGTGATGTACAGCTACATCCATGCGCGCTGGGTRTATTTCAGGGCCTCTTGATGAAGCTGAAGGAGGAGGAAACGGTCTGGAAGGGCCCTCCGGACGGCTGTGACTCCGTGAGAGGGGCCCCTGTTCCTGTGCGGGGCGGCAGCGAGCCGAGGGCAGCGGTGCGGGCGCAGCCGCCACGAAGCCCAAACATCCGCCGCTGCCTCCGGCCGGAAAACCGGAGCCGGAAAATGGGAGCGCGGCTGGCGCGGGGAGCCCCGGCCTCCGCAATGCCGCCCCGCCGCCCTTCCTGCTCGAGGAATGGCTGCCGGGGCCGCGCGCCCGCCTGAAAAGGCACGTTTCGGTGTCCTGTGGGCGCATCGGGGAGCAAGATTCCTGGGAATGCCGGTATTCTTATGCATATGAGCTGCTTAGCTCTGGAGCCTGTTGGATTTGAGGCAGTCATCCCGGGGCTTTGTGCAGGGCTCGCTCTTTGTGCTGCAGCACTTGCATTTTTCTTGGTCTGGTGTTTTTACAGATGCTGGAGGAGAGCCRTCATGGTAAAACTTATGCTGCCAGTTGATCAGATGGGAGCAAGACCCGCTGGTCCAAGATCAATGCAAGGGGATAAAGCCAACACTTTTTCAGTCTCTTATTAAAAACTATTTTTATGAATATTTTATTCTGATACATACAATGTTCCCAGCATCTGGTTGTGTGGCCAAACTATCTTGCAGCAGATAAACATCAAGCAYGGTTCAGGCATGTTCAAGTGCAGTTCACTTGTAGAAACAAGATATTCCTTTTAATCTCTTTAGAAACCAAGTGCTTATCTACTTGTAGGCAACTTCAGAAAGATTATCTAAATATGATGATGCTTTTGCATTGCTAATAATTCTGTGTGTATCTCGGTTAYAGGGAGTATTCAGTAGTATTAAAAACACCCTGAAGACTTCTGATGTCATAGGGAAAAAAGAAATAAAGGCGGCTGGCGGAGCAGTAGAGTTGGGGTGTTGCAGCTYGGGGGTTGCTTCCCCGCAGAAGTGACAAGCTGCCAACTCATGACTTGGGCTATCCAAGGAGGGAGCTGCGTTGGGCTGCGCAGGCCGGCCCTGTGCCAAGGCGAGGCTCCCGCGGCCCGCRTGTTCCTCGCGTTCCGTGTGTCCGCGCGCCCGTCGGCGCTCAAGGCGAGCTGCGGCACGGCCAGGCCAGGGCAGACAGCCCGGCTCCAGGCCAGGCGCCTCTTCCGGAGGCACCCCGAGCAGCCGGGAAGCAGGGAGGGTTCCCCGGGCCGAGCTCGCCTCCAGCTGTGTCCCCAAGGCCCCTTTCCCTGGGAGCAGGAAGCTTTTCCAGCCAAACCTGGCTGCGTTTGCAGGCATTTTGGGAGCGGTGATGGAGCGCTGCCGGGCGATGAGGCCACTGCAGGTCTCGGGAAACTTCGGTGCTTTCTTGGAGTCCAGATTCGGCTCCGCTGTGAAAAATGAGTAACAAAGCTCGTCCTCCTGCAAGTGGAGAAAGGCGTGAGAAAATGTGTGGTTAAGGACACACTGCAAAAACACGGATCTGTGATCTCATGTAAGAATGTGAAATTAAGTAAATATGTTGATGCTGGATGTGAGGGTGATGGTTTCGATTTTCCTTCAAATAATGGAATGATTGGAAATAAATGCAGACTTTCTGCTTCATCTTAGCCTTGCAGGCTGGAATAGAAAGCATGGGTTTGCTCTGAAGTTTAGAGRGAAAACATCCGTTTTTAGTTACAAAAGAAAATTGCCTTAGGGTTACTGGTTGGCAGGGCTATTTTACTGAGGAATGTCTCCTGTCTCCCACAAAAGCTCTGTTCCCATTAACTGCTTTTCATCTTCCCAAGCACAGAGCAGTCGGTCTCTCTCCCTAGCCCTTAGTAGGTGTTTCCTGGCTAATTTCAGGYTCTGCATTTGGATACCTGCAAGAATTGTGTGTGAAATAATATTTTCGACCTTAATTTTGGTTTAAGTATTGAAGGTGGTTGCTTTGATGAGCAGCAGATATTTATGTTCTGTACTATTTCATACTATTACAAAAATGTCAACGTGATTTTTACTTTTATTAATAATTTGTCGAGTACTGATGGATGCAGTCTCATTTCAAAATTACAGGCTCATAAAACAGAATTAAGATAATAGTCATTTTAGAGCATGACCCCGTGAAAGCTGGGGTGAACTGCAGACACTCGGGAAAGGTGGTATTACAGCCGTGCTCTTCCCCCTTCTGTTGTTCTCAGCTGTCTCTAGTTGTACAGAGGCTGGAAATAGCTCCTGCCAGAGTCCAGTGTCGAGATCTCTAGAGAGCAGCTTCTAAAAATGTGGTTTAAGTGAGTTTAAATCGGGGTGCAGCTGTGGTTCCTGTGCGCGTGTACAAAAGGGTGGCCTGCTCCCTGGGACCTAGCAGCCTTCTAACGCACCTTTCTTCAGTACAGGTTTTCTGCTCATATTTTTCTTCCACCTTTTCTTGCCTGCACCAAATGACTTGAGATTTTCTTGAAACAATGGGAGTCATTTGGGGGATGYTGTTGCTATTGGAGGCAGTCTTGTCGTTTGCCTGAGCGCGGTGGAGCCGGGAATCTGTTGTTGCAGGACCCCGAATCAGGAAATGAATCAGGAATGAAGCAATGGGCAGTCGGTTGAAATGCCRACTGCCATCCAGAACAGCGCTGAGAAAGGAGCTGATTAAGTGTTCCGGTTCGGCTGGAATGCACCGCTCGAGCGCAGTAAGGAATGAGGAGGTCCTTCATCCTCTGGGGAAGATCCATGAGACRCGTGTGATACAACCCGCGCGTAGACTGAACAGATGAATTTGCCACTACTTGTGTTGTGTTACTCAGTGGAATTTCACAAAGAGCTACAAAGCTAGAATATAGATTTTTAAAAATATTATTGAAATACTTTTTTTTTTCTATTATTAAGAAACTGGGAATTAAATCATCCAGGCCATGTCTCTGTCACCTCATCAGCAAATACAATTTAGAATTAGGATGGAAATCTGTGAGTCCTTGGGAAAGGTTGGTAACAAGGTTGGTAACAGTGTTTTTTTCCAAAAGATTTAGACTTTATCCCTGTCTTAAAACGAGTGCTACTGGGCCCCTGGAAAGGACGTATGATTTTAAAAGCCAGAAGAATTAATTGTACTTGAGAAGTCGCTTTTATAATCTCCAGAGCACATTTGCAGTCATCTGCAGCTGAGGGCCGTGTTGCCCACACCCTTCATAGCCCCATCTTGCGCTGTGTTTATAATTTCAGCGTAAGGTTTCCCTCCTGCCTCTGATCTCATCCCCARTATCATCTAGATTCCTTAATAGAAGAGGAACTTCTGTAGCAGATCGGCAGTGAACATACTGAATCTATCACATCAAAGACATAGTTGTAGGATGGCGTTAAGGCTCTGCTCCCTTTTAAAGCAAGATGTATGGGCAGAGCTTTGGGTCCCAGTGTAATTTCACCGGCTTTGATCAYGGGCCCTGCAGCTGTAGCTGCGTGGAGGAACAACGCGACGCAGCCGGAGCGCTGTGACGGCTCCCGGGGAGTCTCCTGCCTGCTCTGGGGACCAGCGTTGCGCTCGGAGGCCTGGGGAGGCAGCGGTGGGCACGAACGGTCGGGCCCTTGTACCTGTTCGGCAGGCAGSCCCTTCGGTTGCTGCAGCACACTCGCACCAGGAATTCGGGGGGACATTAGTTATTTACAACAAGAACAACAACTAGAAAAAGGTGTTCTTTACGGAGAACAATAGCGGTATTTCTCAAGCTTGTTTTTATACAAAACTCACCTAACATAAAATACACACGTGTGTTGTTTTCTAGACTTATTTACTGCTGTGSCTATCAGTAATTTAGATTAAAAGTAGGAAGACTATATTAAAAAAATCCACCAAAAAGAAAAAAGTTTGAATAGCAATACGGAGATCTGGTGGTACAAATTACTTCTAAAAATCACCGGTAGAAGTTTATTTTACATGCAAATGCCTTAGCTGTGTATCCCCCTCCATTCCTTGAATACTGTTGTCAGAACACAAATGGCTACAAGCATTTTAGCTTGTTTCTGTGTGTGYGTGGACCACATTTTAAAGTCTAATGTATCATATTCAGACATTTGAAGTAGAAAGAATCAACGTGGTTACTCGCAGCATTTTAAGGCAATCTCCYTGTGTGTCTGTGTCCTGATACAGCTTTTAATTATACGAGCAGGTTTTTCCCCGTGGGTTTCTTCCTTTTCCGACGGGGCTAACCCACGGAACGCTGCAGCTGCCCTGCATTTCATTCTTATTTTCAGCAGTAGGTGGCTCTGGGACTTATTTACTTGCATGTTCTTAACCCAAAGGCAGAGCTTTGTTTTCACACAGGCATTTTTTAGGATTTCTCATCACAACGGGGATCTCCGGAGTGTCTAGGGTTTGGTTTGTGGTGCAGAAGAGCCTTCAGGATAGTTGTCAGCTTCTCTAATCAGGAAATCTTCTCTCTTTCCCACTAGTCACTCCGTGCTTTCCAGTATCAGTATTAAAGGCCCTGGCCTTTAATAGGAGGCGAGGAGCGTGGAGCTGCGTGTGGATTCCGCGGGCTCGTGGGCCGGGCGGCAGCGTTCTGCCTGGCGCCTCGCCCCGTGCCCCGCTTCCCTGCCCCTGTCCCGGGCAGCACGGCGGCAGGGACCGGCGGCGCTTTCCCAGTGCTGCTGATGGAARAGGAAGATAGAGGAGGCTCGCATCCTCCGCCGGCTCCGAGGAAGGAGTTCTCCAGTGTTTACAGACTCTTGCCGCTGGCCATTGTAACCTGTTTTTGTCCCCGTTTCCTTTGATTGCTCAAAATGTTCTTTGGTGATAGCGTAAGTGCTCAYTTTTTAAATATGGAAACAGGAAGCATACAAAAAGAGTCTTTCATTTTAGCAACTTAAATTACAGAGAAATAGAAGAAGCTTCTTGAGCACAGACCTAGATCAAAATATTTTTGCATTAATTAATAGTAAAAACTTGTGTTTATAGTGCAAAGGTTAATTTGAAGGAAAAATATTATTCCCCATGATGTCATTGGCGCTGTCCACAGTGTTTTTTGCTCGATGTCGTTCAGGAGGACATCTGGGAAGGCAGCAGGAGAAAACCTCTCTGTGTGGCAATAGGAATGCTTGATTTAAAAAAACTAATTTGCCAAAGTCATTGGAAGAGCTTTTGGAAAATATTATGGCAGAGACGCCTTAGAAATCCCTCATGCGATGGAAGTGCCCGAAGGGAGCAAGAGGGCCGGGCGCAGGCAGCCTGCGCGCTCCCAGCTGAGCAGGAGGAGCTCCGGCCCTCACGGCTTGCTCCAGATACCCGCACGCTACCCCTGTGCTCCCTCGGGAAAATCCGCTGCCTGCCCTGCCCTGCCCTGCTGCGTGGGGGGCCTGGGGCCAGCCCGGAGGCGCCGTGTCACCGGGGAGCTCGGCGAGGCGCTGGGAACCGCGGCCGCTGCCGGCTGCGTGGCGGAGCTGGGCTTTAAAAGAAAGGGCTCCTGGTGCCGTTTCCGTGATGCTTCCGCTGGGGTGGAGCCGGCAGACTTCCTGCAAGTGTGGAAGTGTCAGAAATATTATCGGAAAAGAGATCGGAGAGAGACACGGCTGCGAGATGCCTTGGAAATGTCACGTTGGCTTCTGCTTGGCTTTCCTTGCCCAGCTGAGGGGGGGCATAGGTCGCCTCCCGGAGTGTTTTCAGGCTTTTCAGTTTTCTTTGCTRTTGTTTTTAGGGTTTTCTATGCTTGGGCAGATTTTGCTTCAGGCCAAGGAGCCCGAGAGGGCTGTTTTAATCTCTCCTGACCAGRGGCTGAAGCCTCCTATCTGAGCAGCAGCGAGGGAAGGCAGTGCGTAACCTCTGCGTCAGCCCCAGGAACATAAACTTGCAGAAGCYCTGCCGCTATCTTGTGTATACAAGTTTGGGTAGAATTTGGCTCAGTAACCCAACGTTTTAACCATTTGATTTCTATAGTCTGCAGCTGATTCTGGCCTGCCTGCCCTGGCGCTGGGTTTGCAGCCATCCTAGGGCATGGAATAAAAACCGCGCGGTTGTGGGGCGGGTGTGTTAATCTTGTCCTTTTAAAGAAGCTGTTGAAGCCGAACCCGCTGGTGTGGGGATGGGGTTGTGAGCAGTGGCTGATGAACTCGGTCTCACTCCGGTGRCGCGTGTGGAGCCAGGGCTAGGAGGTGTCAGGGCAAGCGCGTGTCCAAACAGAGCGTCCTCATGGGAAGCAGGGAGGGCCGTCGCAGCCCCGCGTGTTCGTGAAGGAAAACACAACAGGGAACATGTCTGCCCTGCGCTTTGCAGGACTGCTTGAAAAGCAGCTGACGTAGGTCAGTGGTGCCCACCAATGTGCTTCTCRGTGAAGCAGTTCACACGCATTTTCATATAATTCCTGGGAAAATGTGCAGTGGTGGGTGTATGTGTGTGCATAAACACGTACAGTTGTGCAGTGGGTCTGTAACTTTATATATCTCTGTGTGCACATGTGTGTGTTTGTCTTCTACTTAGAACTAGATATAAGAGGAACGGTTCATCTCAGCAAATGCCGTCTGTACGAGGCCCGGTCTGTGTCTAGCTGGAGGCTGGTTTTGCTCCCGTTTCCCTTTTAAGTGTTCAAATGCAAGTCAGCAGCTCGTTTAAAAAGCTAAAGATGAAATGCAGCCAAAGAACAAGTTGGATGGAAGAAATATCCCAGTCCGAGACTTTCGGTGGACTCGAGGGATAATATCTTAACAGGATTCTTGCTAAGCTTTGAAGGGATTTAAACCTGTACCTGGGTGACCTTGCCTTTTTGCTCTATTGAAAAAGACTGATAATCTCAGGAGCAGAACAAATGGTCCTGCAAAGCAGACGGAAGGCAGGGAGACAAAATCACAGGAAAAAATCCGTGTTCATTCCTAAATTTTTCTTAAATGTTCTTCCGCAGCGCGATGCTCTGTGTCAGCAGCCTTGTCGCTGCTCCGTAACTCACGTTATTTTACCAAACCCAGTCATGGTGGGGTGTCTGTCTGTGAGCAACCTCTTTGGATAGGATGTTGTCGTGATTATTGTGAACTCCCTCTGATTTACGGGATGCATCTGCTGGGAGCCACATGTTCCTGTTGATGGGTTACCTTGCACACAGCCAGCTAGAACTCCCTCTGGTATATTGTTTTACCTGCTTTTTATTTCCTCCCGCCATTACTGATAGGTAAAAGCAGAAGCTGTCATCTTTCAAATGTGCTTTCTCTTCTTACCWGGTTCACTTAAACCTCTCCGTTGGCAACTGGAGTAGATGAATCCTGCGAAATTCCCTTAAAAGCAACTGTTCATTTACCCAGCTTGTGTAGRCTCCAGATGAATTTTATTTCACTCTCACCTAAAAGTTTGCCCAATGTTTAAGCCTTGTGTGCATTTTATACTTTGTGGTTTGAACATAGTTAGGCCTCATTACAGCCTTTAAAGGAGCACTTTTAGCAATATATAAAACAAGTTTAAACATAGYTCTCGAACGTGGTTTTAAAGCCAATGTAAATGAAGTCTTGTAATGCCACATTCCAGGGATTCTGACATCAGAGGAATATCTGCAGTAATAAATTCTCATATTAAAGCTGCTGGATTTTTGTATGCCTGAAAGAAGCAAGACTGGGGCCTGATGTGGAGCAGTAATAGGCTAAGCATTCAGGGCACTAACATTTCTTTCTTCATGAAAAACTYCTTTACTGTCTAGAAGATAATTGTGACATATAGTTTTTGATACAAGAAAATGGTGTTTTCTTTAAAAGAAGAAAACTTCAGAAAAAGTGAGCATCCCTCCTTGCTCCATGTTACGTGGTCCCGATTCTTTTGCATTTACAGCTAAAGAGTCTTGGTGGTGTTTTCTTGCAGATTCCTCTCATTCCTTTCATCGAGATGAGACTATAGTTATTGCCCTCGCGTCCGTGTCGGTGCTCGCGGTGCTGATTGCTGCGCTCTTCTTTGGATACCGGATGCTTGCAGGTAGCGTGTTGGGGATAGTGGGTTTGTATTATTCTTTTTACTCTTTCTCAGTGTTGTGCTTAATCTTCTTGCCCAGTGCCCATTGTTCGCACATGTACAGGGTTCCCCTTCTCCTCTCCGCCGTTTCCTGGCCGTATATCCCTTTCTTAACAGTCTAGAGAGGTTTATAATATTTTCTCCAAGTTGGCGTTTTGGGACCCATTTCTCTTCAACAAATCCTCAGTGCAGCTCAGGCAGTCCAAGGGAAGCTGGGACTCTGCTTTACAGTTATTGCCAGTGACATTCAATTACCTGAACAGCAGATAGCTCTCGAGTCCTGCCCTCAGTGCTTCCACTGCTGCTTTTCCTGACTCCGAGAGGCCTTTACAGGATTCCCTTCCAGTTGTCCTGTTCTTCCTTAGGAAGAGTGTTCCTGGCAAATTCCAGGTGAGCTTTATTGTTTTCACGTGTCATATGACAAAGCCCTGACCTGCCTGCTTCCCCCTGCCTCACAGGAGACCGCAAGCAGGGTTTGCACAGCATGAACATGATGGAGGCAGCGGCGTCGGAGCCCTCGCTGGATCTCGATAATCTGAAGTTACTGGAGGTAAATGTTCAGTCGCCCTCTCGGCCCCTGTGCTCAGTGCAGCCCCCGCGATYGCAGTGCTTGCCAGACAGAATTGCAGAAATAAAATACAGCCGTGTGCTTCTGTGATGCGGTCTTTGAACCTATAGTTAAGAAACCAAATCAACCAAAACAAAACCCAGAGCAAAACGCAGATTTCCTCGGTTGCGTTGCCTGTTCGGGTCAGCAGTACTGCTGGTGTCAGCGTGCCCGTGTTCTGCAGCACTCTGGACGTTGGGGGAAGGGTCTGTGCTGTGGTTCGTGTCCCATGCAAAGCCCTCTGTGTTTGGCATGGGTGGCTCTGYGAGCGCAGTGCCCTGCGGCGGTCGCTCGCGGTGCTTCGGCACGCGTTGGACATGGGTAAGGGCAAGATGTTCCACCAGTGGTGCTTTTCACGTGCCTCTTGTCACCCCGTGCTGCTGTCTCTGCACAGAGCTTGGTGTGAGCRGTATCCTCAGAAAGCTGCAGAATCTCGTGTCCTCAAGGGGCATGCCGAATTTGCATGAGACTTTTTGAACGCTTTAAGCCAAGAATCAGTCAATCAGTAGCAATGAGGTGAGGTCTGAGCGAGGGTGGCACTTCTCTTCCTTTTGCCCCTCCAAAGTCACMCCTAGAGACGCAGGCTGCAGACAAGTCCTCCCCGCACCGGGGTCTGGGCAAATGGAGGCAGCAGGCGAGGCAGCCAGGAGGCCGTGGCGCCRTCTGGGATCGAAGGTGGCCGGGACAGAGGCTGCGGGGCTGTCGAGCCAGGCTGCGGACGCAGGCGGGTCCCCAGCTGTGCCTCTGCTGCTGCGCGCGGGGAGGGCAGTGGTGCCGCTGGTGGGCAGCGCTCGTCCCCGAGGCACGGCGCCCCTCTCGGGGCCCTCGCGCTGTGCATCGCGTCGGGGCCTTACGCTGCCGCTGCCTGGCGTGACGAGGGTTCTGCCCTCACACCATGGGGGGACTTGCTGCCTCTGTGCCCTCCGTTGCGAGGAGCCCCCGGTGTGGAAAGACTGAGAAACAAAAGGTCTGGCTGTCAAATAATGCTTTCCTGCAGGCGTTCCTAACRTCTCTAGAAGCATTATTTTATAATCCCTGTATCCTTTCCTTTCTACTCTGTAAGTATTTTAAACAAGATGTTTGTCCAGGAAATGGCTGTAATTTCACGTCAAGGTTCTCRGGTCAGGGTTTGAAGTGACTAAACTCTTAAGCCCTGGTGAGGTGAGATTTTTTTCAGCTTTCGAGGCGAGGGCTGCGCCCTGCGTTCAGRGTCAGAGCAGGGATCTCATCCATCTCAGTTGCCATGGAGATGGGAGAGGTTTTCCTGCGACAAGGCGCCAACAGAGTGGGCTCGAGACTGAAGGTTCCCAGGTAGCACAGAATCATTCCTCTTGATAGCACGTCTGTGCATCCCTTTTGGTCTTTATTTTGCCCAGGAAATGCATGTATTACCGCAATTACTGTCCTAGAACATAACCTAGTGTGCACTTTAATACCTGTGATCTTGGGCATTAATTCAGTCCGGTCATGTAAAAGCTAAAAGATGTTTGGTAGGCAAAAGCTGAATAAGGGAATTGTCAGCACAAAACAAATCATGGGTTTTACTCATCCTGCATATGAAGTTGCTTAATAGCTGATTTATGATTTATTATTTGAATATTTGAACTGTAGATCAGTTTAGTAGGATCTAATTTGGCCTATCTTATTATTTCCAGTTCCAAAATAGCTTTTCTGACACTGTGTTTTACTTCTGGCTTTCAGTCAAAATATTCACCATTTTGTAGAGTGTAATGCAGTGTAGAAGTTGGCATGTATTCCTTGTGGAGTGAAAACTTTGATCTTTGTCTTCCTTTAGTAATCGGTAAGGTAATTTTTTATTTTTATATTTTTTTGCAGTTGATTGGCCGGGGCCGATATGGAGCRGTGTATAAAGGCTCCCTAGATGAGCGCCCGGTTGCGGTGAAAGTGTTTTCTTTTGCTAATCGCCAGAACTTCGTCAATGAGAGGAACATTTACAGAGTTCCCCTGATGGAGCATGACAATATTGCCCGCTTCATCGTGGGAGATGAAAGGTTCACTGCAGATGGACGTATGGAATACTTACTGGTGATGGAATACTACCCCAATGTAAGTGCCTCAAACCAAGAAAGATAGGTTTAGTTAGCTGGATAGAAAGCTTAAGACTTTASTATTTGCCACCTGTTCTTCATTAGTTCTTCTTGCAAACTAATTATCTTTGCCTGGTATCATGTGAAAATAATCCATATGAATTGTTATTTTAATGAATCGTAATGGATCTGCTGTCATACACATGAGGTTTCCTAGGGAGGGTTACTGAACGGTCTCATGCATTCTTGGCTGTGCTACTTTGCTCTTCGTTACGGTGCACCTTTTCATCAGCGAGGCCATGCYGTGTTCCACGATGGTATTTGAAGAAAAATCTTTGCTTGAAATGTTCAAGAAATTTGAAMCTTTTGAATAGTAAAACATTCTGCTTCTATTATGGTAGTTATGACTCAGTGGCAATAAATGACAGCCGTTGACAGTTAGTAGGTCTGATACTGTTTTCAAACTCTCTTTTTTGTACTATAAATCCCTTGTTCTCTGTCCTGTTATCTTTCTTCAAGTGTTCTGTGACATAGCCTGCTTATTCTACCACATGAGGTACAGAGGATACAGGAGAAGTCTTGGGCAGCCTTACTTCCCACAGACGCTCCTTGTGCCCAGCTCCTTAGCTGGCTCAGTATTCACGTCCTCCAGTTTGCTGACCTAGTTGGGAACGCTCCGCGTGCGCCCGCGTGCACGCACTGAGGCAGAAGCGGTTTAAAATGTGCAACAGCCGTGTGAACTGCTTATAAGAAAAATCAGAACATGTGAAGTGTATGGGGATGGGTGAATGTATAATTGTGCATGCATTTTATACTGATGTATTTCATAATTTATTTTTATTTTTTATAGAAAATGACTTTATCCTTTCGGTTAAATAATTTTTACAACTTTGTTTTATCTCAACTAAATGAGCTTATGTTGTATTGACTCCAGGGTGTGAAAGGGCTGTCAGAAGCCTGATTTGTTATGGGGACAAAGTGGGCAAAAATTTCTCTTTCAACCAACAAAAATAATCAGAGTAGTAATAAATAGCAGCAGTGATAGCCGCTCTCAAGACACTTAAGATGTGTGTACTGAAAGTTAAATATATATACTYATATATATACAAATAGCTGTARGTAAATAAAAAAATAAGATGATGACATAACACTAGCAGATAATGTAAAAAGTATCTTAACTGAATCTTAAGTAGCTTRACCTTTTTAAAGTGAAAACATGTGAAAAAGCAGTRTCATTTTATAAGAGATGGACAGTGCAGAAACTAGAGAGAGCCACAGAAGAGCTCAGTCACACACGGGCCGTAGGTGCGGGAGTGAAGAACCTCAGCTCTGCCTACAGGTGCACAAATAAACCCCCTCACCCTGGCTTAATCTGCCTGGAACATCCCTTTTTTATACAAAGTGGATCTGCCAAAGAGGTGTACAGATGAGGCTTCCACATTATGTTACCAGGTTCTTTCTCAGGGAGGTATTAAGCATGGGAAGACTAGCCCCAAATCAGCCCATGAGCGTGTTGGAAGATCCTGGGAAAAGTGCACAGCAGGCGTGTGATTAATGCCCAGGGGAGCTTCAGTTGGGCGAGCAGATGTGCAGAGGGGTGTGCTGGGCTCACGGCAACCAGCAGCAGCCTGCCGCGGAGGCTGCGCCCAGCGGGGACCGGGTGGGTCGAGCGCAGCCACGAGACCCGTGCCAGTGCAAGACGTGCTGCTGGAACGTCCTTGTAGCCTTCCAAAACGTGGTTCTCCCTGGAAGCACGTTCTTGGAAGTAGGTACTCACAAAACTCCACAGTTTTAGGCAGGAAGCTGCTCTGAGCCTTCCCTCGCTGCAAGTAAGAAAAATCCCAATTGTGCTGCTGTCCAGACGGCTTCAGGCCAGTGCAAGTAGCAGTGATGAACGGGAGGATGTGTTTGTCCTCAGCAGCGTGCTGAGCTGCCGGTGCTTGACTGCACACCCGGGAAAGTGAGCAGGGGGGACAGGTCACAGAGTAGTTGTGAAGTACCTGGGAGTCACACATTTGTCCCCCAGCAGCCACGGGTTCCTGTCCTTTAAGAACAACTAAGAATCACTGTTAAACACATAGTAGAATGTTACAGTTGTCAAAACAAAACTGTCAATTTTATCAAAAGTCATTATCAGAAACAACAAGTATCCTTGATTTAATATGTAATTCGTGACTCTGACGCAAATAATCTCAGTTAAAAATATGTATCTGTAAATCTTGATTGGGGCTTTTCCTGAACTTCATTTATATTGAATTTCAGTAAGAGCATAAAAGTCACTGGCATTGGCCAGTTGTTAAGAGCTTGGTGGTTAGCAGGCTCTGCAGCACAAAGACCTGGGAAGGGGGTTTGAGATCCTTCTGTTAAGGTGCTTTCCACTTGCCCACTCCAACAGCCCTGTTGTCTCTGCTAGGATGGACCAAATCTCAACCCACTAAAGCGACAGAGTCTTTTCCTGCACCCACGTTTCTGTCGCTTGGCTGGGGTTTGGGCTTGCTGGCACGACACTCATTTTGTGTACTCCTTGTGTCCTCTTTTGTTTGTTCCTGCAGCAGGAGTTCCCCTGGGTTTACTGCTCCTGGCCCCTGAGCAGGTTCTCAGGGGGGTGTGTGGGGTCAGCCCAGTATCCTACATCAGCTGGAAAGCAAGTGGGGTTTAAAATCAGGGCAGACAACAGGAGGCCGCGTGGGGCGGGAGGCTGCGGCAGGGATTCCTGGCGTGGCAGGAGGAGCTCGGAGCAGCTAATGCCTTGCTGCTTTATTGGGTGGATTCTCAGTTTTCCTAACAAAAATATGCTAYGAGTGTTATACATTGCTGTATCAGTTACCTTTCCTCTTCTGTTGTTCAGCTACTGTTTCTTTGAAAGAAAAAACAAAATCGCCATTTTTCTGTTCTGTTCTAACTAATATCGTCCCTCATAAAGGCAAGAGGTGTTATTTTTCAATAAATACTACATTTTCTGTTCTTCATGTAAAGCCAGTGACAGCACTAAAGGCCAGTGAAACTTGTGCCTRAGCATGTGATGGACAACACTTGGGTGGATGCGGTTGGAGGATTAGATCTTTCAGGAGTGGGTGAAACTGAACCTCTTTAAAGCTCTTCGGTCGTTAGAGATTTTAATGAAGTGTTCATTTCGTTTAGGGCTCTTTATGCAAATACTTGAGCCTGCACACGAGCGACTGGGTGAGCTCCTGTCGCTTGGCACATTCCATTACGAGGGGCTTGGCGTACCTGCACACGGAGCTGCCCCGCGGAGGTAAGGCCGGCGACGCCCACGGTCCCTCCCACGCTGCTCCCTCCTCCCGCAGAAGTGCTGGGCTYGGAACCCCTGACGCATCCCGTCCTCCCGAGCAAGGCCCTGTCGGGGGCCGCGCGTGCACCGCTTGGGCGCAAACCTGAGCAAGCGCCGCGGCGGGSCTGGGGACGGAGGCGGCGCCGGTCCGAGGGTTGGACCTCATCTCCCCTGTTACTGGCGACACGGCTGAACTTTCMGTGCCTTAGAGCACTAGCTGTAGCAGCCCTGGTTTATACCTCTCTGCCTGCGTGCTTCGTYCAGGAGCTGAAGAACTGTGGTTGCGTGGCAGATATTCTGCGATCTCTGATGTTCTGGCACKGGAGCATTAGTGTTCTGGAAGTAAATGAAAGCAATAATTAGTATAGCAGCATTAATTCTACAATAAGGTCCTAAAGTTTGAATTAAAATCCCAAATTTTGTATGTCAAATATGAAGCATCATCTCTAGCACAGACTGAAAACTAGAGATACTGTAAAAGGGCACGGCTGATAGCACCTACTGTTGTACTCCTGTGTGCCATGGACACGGGAGCTTTCATCCTAACTTAAATGTGCAGCCAGGTGTGTCCCTTGGCAGCCAGAAATCGCGTGCCCTTTCCACGCCAATGGAAGATGGAGMCATAAACTGGACTGTAAATGCTAGGAAGGAACCCGGAGAGCAAATTCTTGAGAGCAGGAACCAGCTCTGTAGTCCTCGCTGGTTTACTTTAGAGAAACAAAACAGCTCTATCAAAAAGACATATAAACTAGGAGARCTGAGATTTGTCTTTGGAGGTCAAATGCCCTGCAAGGTTAATGTGTTCAAACTCGGGAACGGTATTGAGTGCCCTGAACAGCCCTGAAAAGCCGCCTTTAGCCCAGGGTGGGGGGTAGGAGGGAGCACGTGGGGCCTGGCGGGCCGGGCTGTGGCAGCAGGAGTTTTCCTGCAGTGTTTCAGGATACTTCAGCGTGATAGTCCAYGCTGAAATATCTTCTGGATGTGAAAGCAGCCTGTTGGTGAACACTAAAACTACTATGTTGTATAGATACAGCCAGTTTTCTATATATAGCATAATGTGGTGCTCATAAAGAAGCAAAAATGTCAGTTTCCAAAAAAAAAAAAAAGGTTGATTTTCTGTTTAGAGTAACTGTGCAGACACAACAAGGTTCTTTTGTCTTGCTGAACAGTGCAGCTGCTCAAATAACAAGTCCTTTCCCATGTCCAAGCAGACCATTACAAACCTGCCATATCCCACCGGGACCTGAACAGCCGCAACGTCCTGGTGAAGAACGACGGCACGTGCGTCATTAGTGACTTCGGGCTCTCCATGAAGCTCACGGGAAACCGGCTGGTGCGCCCCGGCGAGGAGGACAACGCAGCCATCAGCGAGGCACGTGCGAGTGTAAACGAGCTGCCCTCTAAAGGGGAGACAAAGGCCGGGGGAACTAAGGTTGATACTTGCTCGTGTCACTTGCCGTGGTCATAAGAGGGTTATTAAGGTGGTACAATTCCTGTTGGGGAGGATTGCTGCAATATGGCGAGAAGTGGCTGAAGCCTTGAAAGGGTGAGACCGGTTCTTACGTCARAAAAATCGAATCCAGCGTTACTGAAAGGCGATGGAGCTGCCATTCTGGCAGACTGAAGCGCGCTGTGTCGCAAATTGGTTGCAGTGTTGGCTGCAGCAGTGAGGATACCAATCCCTGGGGTCTTGTATTGAAGATACTCATTAAGTCCGAACACTCTTTGGAAAGTTCTTTTTATTTTCCATTTTTTTCTTTTTTTTTTTTTTTTCTTTTTCCCCCTCAATGGTGCCATATTGCCTCGCACATTTTGTGCCTGTTTTTGTAGATGTCATCTGTAATTTCCTGGATATGAAATGGGTGCACCTGGGGGAATGAAAGCATGCAAAAGGACACGGACCCACTGAGAAAGAAGCAGAACAGAATCAAAGGAGRTGCTTGAAAATGTGGCCTAGGAGAAAAGATTGAAAGAATTAGAGTTGTTTAGTCTAGTGAAGGAAAGACAGAGCCAAGGCTTCAAAAATGTAAACAGCTACCACAAAGAGAAAGGAATAAACTGTTCGTATTTGCTGTGGATAGGACAGGAGATAAAGGGATTACGTTGCAGGAGGCAATATTTAGGTTAGATATGAAGAAATCTTTCTGATCTATAGAAGGGCAGTGAAGCTCTGCAATAGGCTGCCAAGGAAGGCTATAGAGTTTGCAAGATTTTATGATTTTTAACAGCCCTCAGGAGTGGAATGGGTCCCTGAACAGAAAGAAATTACGGAGCTTGTATTTTTAAGATGCTGTGATTCAGAGAGGGCTGCCGTGTTGTTTTATTTGTGTATATGTCTAAATACAGGGTACKCGAGTGAGACTGCCTTAACTGAAGTGAGTCTCAGAATGCCTCAGCGTATCCGTCCTCTTTTGCTCTTGGTGTTAGATCGTTACATTTCATTCAAAGAGCGTGCTGCCCAGTTCCCAGGGCTTCCCTTCGAGAGGAACAGTTTCGGGGATGCGTCCCAGCACAGAGGGGCCCTTGCTCKGTCTCCCCTCGCTGAACAAAAGGGTACGAGGCAGCAGACGCAGAGCGGTGCTGAGGCCTGTCCTGCAAGCACGGGGAAGGAGAGCCCAAATCCAACGCGTTCCCCAGTGGAGATGAACCTGGAAGACGTAGGGGAGAGCCTGGCCAGCAGTCCAGGAGTAAAGAGAACAAGTTCCTTGCTCAGCTGCGTCTCTCCTCTTATGGTAGCGACTGTGGCATGTGATAAGAGTAATTTTAGGAAGGAAAAACATTTCTGCTATATTCAGAACATACATGCGAGGACATTGTGTAAGGGGCAAAATTATTATTTTGTTTAGGTGCAGGCAGTATGTGGCAGAGCACAGGAAGAGGTTTATTATGACTAGACAACTGATAAAGAGTCTGGAAGCTGAGGACGTTGATTAGAAGAGAACTGCCTTTTCTGCTGAACTGTAGAAAACATGAAGTGAGCTTGGGTATAAATAAAAAACATAATGAGTTGAACACGATGAAGGATTTGCTTCCTGATTTGAAACTTTGATTTTGTGTTTTTCCAGGTTGGTACAATCCGCTATATGGCCCCAGAGGTGCTTGAGGGAGCAGTGAACCTGCGGGACTGTGAGTCTGCCTTGAAGCAAGTAGATATGTATGCGCTGGGCCTTATCTACTGGGAGATATTTATGAGGTGCACAGACCTCTTCCCAGGTAAGTAGGAGACGCAGGAAAAAAATAGTAGTAGAAACCAGTATGGGCAAGCAAAGCTAATCCCTCCCCAAGTGTCATAGAAAGGAAGTGATTTTCACAAGTGTTTTTCACYTTCATTAGGTCAGTGCCATCTAGTGTTCGACGGCAGTGGTGTTACCAGCAGCTAGACTGCCCAGGGCTGCTGGTAACCAGCCTGGAGCTTGGTCTGAGCACTGCAGAGATCACAGACACTGCAGTGCTGGGTTGTGTACAGAAAGAGGCCCTTCGGCCCTCGGGGCCGAAACAGCTCCCAAGACCCTCCCCATGCAGAAGTGGATGGGAAAGTGTGGGGTTTATGTAGCCTTTAGCCATTTGTACTTGTTATATTTATGTTAGTGACATTGAAAATGCAGGATATCCGTGTCTATAACATAAAACAARAGGAACTAAAGTGGTCAGGATTGATACATGAGAAAGAGCCATAACCAGCCTTTTATTCCTGAGCTGTAACCCAAAGAGTTCATAGCTGCCATGCGGYATCCCTCCGTTGTCAAACTGCTGTATCTTACGTGCTGGCTCTTGCAACATCTTTGGTCTCCTCCCAGATGAAGCATATGTGTACTTTTGGTCTGCAGGGGATATTCCAAGGGTGCTGCTCCAGCAGCAAGGTTTTAGGACACTGGCCTTCAGAGAGGCTCCTAACAAACACTTAATCCACTTGCAGTTCATCCAGCTTCCTTTAGGAAGTCAGGCTTGGAGAAAATGGAGAACGTCCTGGTAGACAGACCTTGTTTCTGCCTTCAATCACCTGATGGCCCTTGTTCAACTTTTTATTTTATTTATTCGTTAATTCGTGTTCTTTTCCTTGCTTTTGCTACCAGGGGAGTCTGTGCCAGAGTACCAGATGGCATTCCAGACAGAGGTTGGAAACCATCCCACTTTTGAAGATATGCAAGTCTTGGTGTCTCGGGAGAAGCAAAGGCCAAAATTCCCAGAAGCCTGGAAAGAAAACAGCCTGGTGAGATAGAATATTTGCAAAGAAGCACTGGGTTAGCCAGCTATAAGGTGCTCTTCTTTCCTAAAAGCAAAACTTGAGTATATTTTTCATGTAATTTTTCTTAGTATTTAAGGACTGTGGGCTGTTTCTGKCTTGACTTCTTAAGTATTGAACTTGGTTTTAAAACGCCAATGAGATGTATTTCTTTTAAGGAACAATACTGTGATTTTTTTGAGATTTTGAAGTGTGATAGGCTGAGGTTTACTTGTTTTAATTTKCACATGGTGTCTGTAGTATTGTGCATAAAATGCCCACACATCCTCTGTAAAGCCAATGGGAAACATAAATGTATTTTCAGTCCTTTGCTGTCTTATAAACTAAAAACACCCTAAATTAGTTTGCAAAAATGTAATTATACTCCTCCAGAAATGAAGTTTAATCAACATTGTAATGAGCTTCCTGGAGATGTATATTCCTCAGGACCTGCAGAGCCTACAGTTTCTAGCAAGAGCCTTATTCTAACTGCACTAGACGTTGTGTATGGCTTCATTTGATCTGCAACTTTTATTTCCAAAGCTATAGGCGCCTCGTGTTAGTTTTGAATGCGTCCGGGCAGGACCCAGATCCCTGCCCGCTGCTGCAGGCCCCGGCACGTCAGCAGAGCCCTGCTCTGCTCTGCTCTGCTCTGCTCCGCTCCGCTCCGCTCCGCTGTGCCCGCGAGAGCGACGCCCCCAGCTCGGAGGGCACTCGTCTCGCTGCGAGCCGAGTGAGCCGGCACAGGAGCGCGTTCGTCTGGGACGTGCTAACGTAGCCTGATTGCGGGTTAGAAAGATGCTTTTAGCTGTTCCTCTTCTGAAATTGCACCCTTCAACCTTCACAGGCTTTGCTCGTCGATAGGTTTGTAGCTGCTGTGCAGATAATGGGGAGCCTRAGGCCTCTTCTGTGCTGCTGCTTGTAAATATGTATGAAGCCATTCTGAGCGAGGAGCGTAGCCTCCAGCATTAGTGCTGTTATAAAACATGTTTTAACTGAGCTGAAAGCTTCGCAGGGCGGTTATTTTATTGCACAGTGTTGGCCAGCCAATCCTGAAAGAGTCCCCACCCAAACGGTGCAGGAGATCGGGCGGCGACTGCTCTAGCTGTGGCTGTGCTGGCAGACGCGGCCTTGGRGGCACCAAGCTCAGCAGCTCCTTGTGAAGACAGTCACCACCAAAGCCATTCGGGAAGGTTTTGGACATTTCAGAGTGTTCCTTATGCTCCAGCGGGTTGGTAGCCCCCAGTAGTCTTAGCCGCTGGGCTGGGGTGATGCCCATACTTAAGCTGCGTAGCGGTTCTGTGTGGTGGCTGCGCTGCCTGGGCAAAAATCCCCAGTCRGATCCTAGCAAGGGCGTTGTGCTCCGAGGGTGGATCTGCGCCGGTGCTCAGAGCGGGGAGCGCAAGCAGCCGCGTCCCGGATCCGGGCACGCAGGCGGGCTGTGGGGAGCCCGGTGGCAGCCCCTGCCCTGCCGCCCGCGGCGTCAAAGCTGCTCCCGGCTGCCGCCCCGCGCGCTGGGCTGCGCCCGGGCGGGCGATGCGCTCGCTGCGCCCGCAGCCGCGGCTCTCCGAGCGCGTGGCCAGAAGCCGTGGGGAGCTGCACGCCGGGCTGCGCCGCCACGCACAGCGTGGTCACGCAGGGGGTCTCCGTGCCCGTGGGGAAGGTGAGGGCGGCAGCAGTGTCCCCGGAGTGCGGACGAGCCCGCTGAGGTTTGAGGGGCACCTGGGTGCAGCAGGCGGGAGAGGAAGGGGCCGCACACAGGAGCACGGCYGCGTGCGGGGGGCGCCCGCCGAGCGGGGCACCGAGGGGGTCGGGGGCCTCCCYGGAGCAGCACTGACCCACTACGCGGCCTGCGTTGGGCAGGGGGCATCGTGAGGGCGTCTTCCTGACCGATGGTCTCTGCACGTGTGTGYGCCCCGTGATGGTGTCATGGCTGCACGCTGCTGCTGTTAGGATACCCTGGCTGTGAAGGACGTGCTGTGTGTGTCTGACGTGGGTCTTTCTCGGCAGCCTGTGACTGCTCCCCTGTGTGCCAAGTGCCGTCGTGAGGCGGTTAATTAGCAGCCAGCGCAAAGGGGAAGTAAGGCAAGACAAGGCGTTCTGTTTTCTCCCTGGCAGGCCGTGAGGTCACTTAAAGAGACCATTGAAGACTGCTGGGATCAAGATGCCGAAGCTCGGCTGACCGCGCAGTGTGCGGAGGAGAGGATGGCCGAGCTCATGATGATCTGGGAGAGAAATAAATCAGTCAGCCCAACGGTCAACCCTATGTCAACTGCCATGCAAAACGAGCGGTGAGAGCGAAAACACCCCATTCCGGTCAGCAGGGCGTAGCGAGCGCGGAGCTGGCTCCGTGACGTTAGCGTGACCCTAGTGTGGTGTTAGCGTGATGTTAGCACTGTGTCGCTGCATCTCTGGAGCGGGCACGTGTTCCGTGAGCTAGGCCRCCCCTGCGGGTTGGGTGGTGCGATGCTGATGGCTTCATTTTACATGAGCGCACAGGAGGAGTCGTCCTGAGGTCTGAAGGGCCCCAGAATGCCCCTTTTGGGTAAACTGGACTTTTCCCAGGGGTGGCTTTCTGACTGAACAAACTTACACAGACAGGGGTGGTCTGGAACAGTCTTTAAAGTCTCCTGCTATATGGTGTGTAACATTTCTATATAAAATGTAGCTAGTGAAAGCTGTACATGTTCAAGAGAGACAAGTTCAGGAAATCACCAAGTCTCAGACCTACAGCTTTTCAGTTAAAGCACCACGAGGCCAACGTTTCAGTTACCGTTCTTGCCGCGCCAGCGGGAGAGGAGCTGCGTSTTCCCCTGGCTATGAATTACCTAGAGAGAATGAGAATTGGTTGACCTGGCATTAACACCAAGTACATACTAGAGATCTGGATTGGAGAGAAGAGGAATATTGCTATGCAAGTCCATGTGTCTTGTTATTACAAAATTCTGTTCAAAACATGGAAGACTTAAATTATAAAATAACAGATTTTTCAGAGTTTGGAGCCTTGTGACCTTTCCCAGTATCACTTTCTCCATCCTCCTGTAAAGTTCTTGTGGTTTCAAGTTCTCCTGCAGTTTCCCTTCTCTGCAGTGTTAGGCTGTAGTGCCTTGGCAGTGAACTGCTGAGAGTGTTTTGGGCAAACAGAAGAAAACTAAAAATCTCTGCCTTAGGTGTAGAGATGACGTTCATGACAAAATATCTACCCTGCTAGAACAATTTTCTGCTGCCCAAGATTTTTCTAGGAAGTTACAGAAGGATCTCAGTTTGAGCTATGTCTGTCCATAGATTAGGCCTGAAAAGAAACAGAAAGACATTCAGCTTTCCTAACTGAGAGGCTTTGTAAGGGGTTTTTTTCATATGTGATCTTAATATCCCTTATTTTTTCTTAAAGGAATCTCTCGCATCATAGGCGTGTGTCAAAGATAAGGCCATATCCAGATTTCTCCTCTTCCTCCTACATCGAAGACTCGATGCACCAYGGCGACAGCATCGTGAAGAACATCTCCTCCGACCATTCGATGTCCACGACGCCGCTGCCGTCGGGGGAGAAGAACCGAAACTCCATCAACTACGAGCGGCAGCAAGCACAGGCGCGCATCCCCAGCCCCGAGACGAGCGTCACCAGCTTGTCCACGGCCACCACCACCACCAACACGACCGGCCTCACCCCCAGCACGGGCATGACCACCATATCGGAGATGCCTTACTCAGACGAGACTAACTTGCACCCTGCGAACGTCATGCAGCCGGGTGGGCCCACCCCTGTTTGCCTGCAGCTCACGGAGGAGGACCTGGAGACCAACAAACTGGATCCGAAGGAGGTGGATAAGAACCTCAAGGAGAGCTCTGATGAGAACCTCATGGAGCACTCCCTGAAGCAGTTCAGCGGGCCAGATCCGCTCAGCAGCACCAGTTCCAGCTTGCTGTATCCGCTCATAAAACTCGCTGTGGAGGTGACAGGGCAGCAGGACTTCACACAAACTGGCAACGGTCAAGCGTGTTTGATTCCTGACGTCCCATCTGCTCAGGTCTATCCTCTGCCCAAGCAACAAAACCTTCCGAAGAGGCCGACTACCCTTCCTTTAAATGCCAAAAATTCAACGAAGGAGCCACGGTTAAAATTTGGTGGCAAGCACAAATCAAACTTGAAGCAAGTGGAAACGGGCGTTGCCAAGATGAACACCATCAACACCGCCGAGCCCCACGTGGTGACAGTCACCATGAACGGGGTGGCTGGGAGAAGCCACGGCATAAACTCTCACGCTGGCCCAGCCCCGTACGCGAACGGGGCAGTGCCCTCGGGCCAGGCGAGCAGCTCCGTGGCCCAGAGGGCCCAGGAGATGCTTCAGAACCAGTTCAGTGGAGAGGATAGTCGGCTGAATATTAATTCAAGCCCTGACGAGCACGAGCCCCTGTTGAGGCGGGAGCAGCAGGTGGGCCACGACGAAGGTGTCCTGGACCGCTTGGTGGACAGGAGAGAGCGACCGCTGGAGAGCGGCCGGACAAACGCCAACAACAACAACAGCAACGCGGGCCCGGTGCCAGAGGCGGCTGCGCTCGGCGGCCAGAGCGTGGCGAGGAACCCCGGGCAGGCCCAGGCAAGGAGAGCGCAGAGGCCCAATTCGCTGGATCTGTCGGCCGCGAGCAGCCTGGAGAGCAGCAGTATGCAGTGTAAGTGCCAGCATCTCCTTCCGCAGCCCCTTCCCCTCCTCCAAGCACACCTGCCAAATCCCACGGGAGTTTAATGTCCATCAGTGCAGTTGCAGTCTCCTCAGTAAAGGGTTGTCTTCTGTGTCCATCACCTTCAGGACATGAGGCCGCTCCTCCTGCCCCATACGTGGCACGCTGTCCCTTGCTGACCCGCCTCCTCTGGCCCTAGACACAGCGTCTCTCGCTTCTGCAGGCCTTGCTCTCTGCAAGGCACCGACCAGGGCGGCTGCCAAGCGTGCTGAAATAGCCTCCTATTTCKTCTTTCAGGGGCACGTTTTTCCCTACTTTTCCTCATTTTCTTAAGAGTAGTCATCTGTAAGATGCATTGACTAAAATAATTTATTAAAATAACTACTCACACATTTCATTATTTCAAGTGAGCAATTATACGGTGTTATTCCAGCCTGGCCAGACATTCAGGCATTCTGCACTTGCTGTCTGGGCTCTGGTAATTGCAGCACTCTTTCATCAATTCACCCTGTGCATATTAAAAATTAATCCCAGTAGTCAGAGAAGGAATCAGTCTCGATAGGCACCATCGGAGGAGGCGAASGCGTGGGGCTGCCGCGGCTCCCTCGCCGCCGGCGAGTGGGAGCGGGCGACGCGCTCCGACTCGTGTCTCGACCCCGCGCCTGCCGGGGCYGCTGCGGACCCTTCCTCGGAGGCGTCTCAGGAGCTTTAACTGAAGAGTAAATCMAGGAAAAAAAATCTGAAGATTAAATAAGTGAAAGGGCTGGAGTGAAAAAAGAAATTGGAGAATGGACCAGTTTGCCCCCAGGTGAAGGCCTAGGCCTTGCCCAAGGCTTTACCAGGTGAAGCAGGATTATTTAGAGGATCTGTAATTTAATTATTCCATTAAAAATGAGCCTTGCCCATCCTGTAGTAGCCCCATTTTTCTGTACCTCCCATTACAGGTAGCATAAGATACTGTGACTGCAAAAGCTGCCCAAAGGCAMACGGCGTTCCTGCTGTTTGATGCCCATCCAGGTAACCCAGATCACTCCACTGAGGTGATTTTTGGCGGAGAACAGAACTCGATGCCTTGTTTTAAAGGCAGCTGCTGTGGGTCGTGGGTCCGTGCCCCGGGCACGCYGCTGCTTCGCTCGCGGGCTCGGCGGCCTCTCCGGCATCGCCTCCTAACGCTGCTCTCCRCTTTGCTTTCCTGCGCAGTGGGCGACTCCGCGCAGGATGGCAAGTCGGGCTCGGGAGAGAAGATCAAGAAGCGCGTGAAAACGCCGTACTCGCTGAAGCGGTGGCGGCCCTCGACGTGGGTCATCTCCACGGAGCCGCTGCCCTGCGAGGTCAACAACAACGGCGGCGAGCGGGCGGCGCACGGCAAGTCCAGCACCGCCGTCTACCTCGCCGAGGGAGGCGCCGCCACCACCATGGTGTCCAAGGACACGGGAGTGAACTGCCTGTGAAGTACCCTGGGGGCCGGCCACGGCCTTTGGGCATTATTTGAAACAAACATGCAGAAGACATTTAAAAAAAAAAAACTGCTTTCTCCTCCTGTCAGCAACCCCCGACCAAGGACTCGCTTTAAATAGATTTCAGCTATGCAGAAAATTTTTAGCTTATGCTTCCATATTTTTTTATTTTGTTTTCTTTTTTGAATGTTTTTGCACTTTTATTTAGTATCGCTAAAGTTAAGTCTGTCTGTTTCGACCACAGAATATATATATGTGTATCAAAAATGTGGTCTCAAAATATTTTTTTAAAAAAAAAGTAACAAAAAAAGTTTTGCTGATAATCAGTTTGGACCAGTTTCTTACGGTCACTAAGATCATGAGCAGACTTTAAGACAGGTTTGACTGCAGTGGTGTCTTGTAACCATGTTTTGGTTTCTGTGCACAAGCTAGTCTGTGTGTTTCTATGTTAAAACGTATTCTCTTTCGAACCTTTGTTTTCCCCGTGTCACGTTGAAATGTGCAATAGTCTCTAGTTCGCAGTGTGCTCTCCGGAGAAGCGTGTCTCTCCTCCTGCCACGGTTCCCTTSCTGTGCGTGTTCGTTCATCTTCCCCGGCAGCGGAGCGGTCGGCCCGTCCTCACAGCGCCCTTTGCACAGCGGAGCCGCCTCCAGCCGCGGCCTCTGTCACGACGCACTCAGAGGTGACAGCGCACGGAGYGTCCCAGCGGGAAAGGGCTTTTAAGAAGGAGCACCAAGAAAGGAAAAGAGCTCAGTACCTTCCCCTTCATCCTTCCAAATGGAAGTGTGTTTCCTAGTAGATGCTAGCCTGTGATGTTTTGAATAACAACACATTGAACAAATGCAAGGAAACCATGTCAGCCATTGTTTGCCCACTTTATTTTGTGTGCAGTTTCAGCCTATGTATTTATGTAAATCCTTATTTAGGTCACTAAAAATGTACGTGTTAAAATACATTTTTATCAGGTATGGTAATGACTGCCGTACTGAAAAGCGCCAGKGAAGATGGGTTGCCAGGATCCTTTGTTTACATAGAGGACAAAAATCATGAGTCTCGATTGGCACAAACCGTTTTGGGATGAGTGGCGAATCCCGCAGGATCTACCTCCTGCCAGAAGTGTGAGGTAGAGTCAGCCCCGTTACTGATGCGAGTAGGTGCTCCCTACCTAGGTGGCTGTTGTTGCAGAGCGAACGCTCTGCTCCCACCCGAGCTGCCCATTCATCGCGTTGCAGTATCGTGCATGCTTTTAAAGTTCCCGTTGTGAGCGTCTTGGGCTGAGAGCCGGTTGCTTTCTCTGGTTAGAACTGTCCTTCTGTTTGTGTAAACACTCCACACGGTGACTCTGGGTGTCAGCGATCATGAACGTAGTACCTGTTGAGGAAAAACTGGGTTTGCATCTTCTCAAGTAAACACTATTGTCATTTTTGCTGCCTACTGAAAGAAAAATARTATCTTTACTGGCCAAACTCTCCTTCTATCCAAAAAATCCTCTTGCTGACTGCAAAAAGGAAGCCTTCCCCGTGGCCTGTTTGCACCGCGGTGTCTGACGTGCGTGAGTCGTCAGCCCGCCGCGGGAGGTGCTCGTGCTCGTGCTCGTGCTCATGCTCGTGGGCGAGCTCTGCCCAGCACGCAGGCCCCGCTGGACCGCGGGGTCCGTGCCCCGAGCCTCGCACGCTCCTCGGGGTCTCGCTGCGTTAGTTCTTCTCAGGAGGTAGATTTTCCAGCTCTGTTCTTTGCATCTGGTGACAAAACTGGCATATATAATAAATGCCTTCCTRCGTCTAATTCTTACTGTTACCCAAAGGCCTTGGTTCATACCCGATTGCTATGGTTGCCCACCTCGATGTTCCTTCAATAACTCTGCGATTCTCCTAGATCCCTCCAGCAGCTAAAGCTCTGTGTCCCGCTGGTGGTTCAGTGTAGCTGTGGAAATGCCAGCCAGGATAGAGCCTGAGCTCCCGACGGCCTCCTCTGTGCKGTGCTCCAGGTAACGGGTTTCTTGTGCTCCACGCCGTAGTTCTGCCGTCCTGGGGTGCCACCCCGGGCGCGCGTGCCCTGCTCGGAAGGGCGGCCCCGCTCTGGTGTAGCCATGATGTGTCGGATGGGAAGGTTCTTCTGCAGTTCTGCGGTTTTTCRCAAAGATTCTCAAAACCGACACAATGATTTAATTTTCTTTATCTTTTTCTATCACTTGGTGAAAAGTCTTTGGGAAGAAACATAATAGAAGCAAAACAAAAGGTGGTGTAATCTACTTGGATAAGTATAATTTGAAATTGGATAAGTGTAATTTAACAAGATAGCGAGGTGTACTTTTTCCCCAAATACCTGACAGGTAAGCTGTTGATTTGTAACGGTCGATCGAAATGAACTCTTAAGTAGGTACCAGAATATTCTGATTCTGTCCCTGCCTGATGAGATCAGACGAGCAGTTTGGTTTTAGTGGTTAATTTAGTATCACCCATTTTTGCTCAGAGCAAACAGTCCAGTCCTTACTGAGTATCTTCTCTATGAATTGAATGATACTGAATTGTATCTCGCAAAAGTACCTTGGGGAGCCATCCTTACCTGAATGAAAGACGTGTAAGAGAATTCTACAAAGTGGGTGCAGATGGATAATTGCTGAATATCTGTTATCTGGGGGGGTGGGGATGGGATGGGGGGAATGTGGTTTATTTCTTGGGAGGTGTTTATTATTATTTAAGAAAAAAAAAGTTATGGAAGTTGGTGGTGTTCTATCAATTTCCGGTGTATATTTCAGAAAAGATAAATAGTGTAAATAAGTGAACTGTGCCGCCGTGAAATGGGCAACTGTAGAGTGCTTGCTGTGGTAATTTATAATGTATAATTCAAGTGAAATGTTACAGCAAGCATTTGTGATGTTTGTGTACATAAGGCAAAATCCAAAACCTTCCCGATTCTAGAAGAATCCCGTGATAATTGAAACGAACAGACTTGCTTAGGCTAAATACGTTGCCTGATTTCTGTTTCCTGTAACAGAGAGGTTCATCAACACTACCGAGTTTAGAATCTGAACTCCAACCACGTGTCTGCATAGTGAAATGTATTTTCTTCTAAAATTGGTATTTACAAGTCTGATTATCTGGAACACTTCCCCTGGCTTTGCCTGCCATGGTCTAGAGCTTCACACATTGAACAGTGATAAAAAATGTCATTCTGGGAAGTCCCAAAGCACTTAAATGCGTAGCTAAGGGTAAAGCAAGTCTCTGTTTAAAAGAGAAACAATTGGTATTTTCATCAGAACGATGTTCTCTGGAACAAGGGGTATTTCAGTTGAAAACCCTGCTTACCTGTGTTTTGCTGTCTTATTGCAGTTCACTGAAGGGTCCTTGGCGTCTGTAACATTTCCTGACTTTCAGAGGCAACACAAATTTCATATTTTGTGAGTCTGTTAGGGTCAAAAGCCARTGCAGGATGGGATGCTGGCAGGTGTCAGGAATAAAGAAAAACTATACATRTTTTTAGAGCATACATATTCTCTTGCCTGTCGGCTCTTGCCAGAAAAAGGAATGAAGATGGGTTTTTTTTCCTAGCCAGCTGAGGAAGGAGTATAAGGGGGTTGGGGGTGTGTGTGGAAGAGATTATTGTGCAAACCTTAGCATTACTGACTAGGTAGGTAGAAGATACATGTTGTGTAGTTGTACATGGCATAGGCTCAGTGTGAGGCTGATCTTTAGGATTGTGCTTTCTGCTCTAATGATGCCCCTCAAGTACTTTTGAGAGTACTATTAAAAAATGACCAAAAAAAAGTCCATTAGYGTGATATTACTGGATTTATGATGAGATGATAATTTTCTTCTTTGGGAAATGCTCGAAAGATCACAGCTATTTTGCCCTTGAAATGTTGTTTTGAAAAGCTCTAGTCTAATTAAAGAGAATCTTTAATTTCACGTGTGTAGTCATTACAGGAGAAATGTCTTGTGGTGTGTTGTAATTTCCACTTGTATAAAAATGATGAAGTTCCCGTTGCTGAAACAGAGAATGTCTGTAAGCACTAGAACAGTCAGCGTGAAGCRTAACTGACTCGGTGTCTATTGAATTTGAAAGTTTGGAACCGTTTTTCCAAGAACTTTGAGAAAGGATCAGCTGGACTGGGAGCGTTGGATGCATGACTCAATACCTCAGCTAAATTTGGTGTATTTGAATTTTGCTTTGGGATCTCCCATGGTCCGTTTTAACAGAGACATCTATTGCATAAACTCCCTTTGTGCCACGTACTACTTAGTTAGCGTTCCGTTACGGACCCTCGTTCCGTGAAGAGGCTCCGTACGTGCTGATGGAGCCGAGCCCGTATCTCCACGTGAGCTCTGTGTGTGTTTTGCTGCCGGGCGGCGCTGCGTTTCCCAGGCCGCTGTGCAGGTGTCTCGAGCGCAGCGCCGTGCAGCCGGGGGACGGCCCGTGTTCCCCTCGCGGGGCTGGCGTGTCCCTGGCCGTGCGGGTGGAGCCAGCCCGGTCTCCAGAGGAGAACGGGACCGCGCTCGATCCCAGCGGCGCCTGGCGCTTAGGGRTTTGAGGGGGCCCCTCTAAAGCTAAATCTGAACAAAATCCAGAATTCTTAATCATGCTGATTTTCACAGGGCTTTGGTTACACAGTAGCTGTGGTCACGTGTGGTTGCCATTTAAACATAAGGGGTTTTAGGCCATTAAATGCAGTGGGGAGRTGCTACTTTTTAGGCTTGTACATTGGCACGTAGAGCCTCGAGCGGTAGAAATAGGAGGAAAGGGGCACCCGTGAGCGCGTTCCTGCGACCGGTCCTGCGACAGAAGTGTTGTGTATGGCAAGTGCTGTTTATTTCAGGGKGGGTTACTCTGCTCTGCTGCAAAAGGACCAGTTGGCGTTAATTCACAGTTCGTTAATTCACTCRTTAATTCATCCTGTGGTCAGAGTAATCACGTTGGTGTAAAGCTGCAAGTCCCTGGGTTACTGCAGSACAGAGGTCGTGTCCCCGCAGGTGCAGCAGCTCTCCCAGGAAAGGCAGGATTCTTGGGAGCCCGGGCAGGCCTCGGCAGCCCCGGAACGTGACGGGCCACCGGGGGCAAGCAGAGTTGTTCCTCCTGGTGGCCAAGGAGCTCTAAGGCCTCCCYGAAGTCCCCTTTTCTAGCCCGGGCACAGACCTGGTTTGGGAAGAAGCAGGAAGTCGGGAGGTTATTCTCTAGAGCACTTGTTTCACTTTTTGTGCTTCAGGACTGTTCCGTGATGGGTCACTCTTCAATCTTGTTTGCTGAAAAACAAGGAAAATGGGTAACGTTTCAGTCATTTTTGAGCAGTTGCACACACAAAGAAACAGGCAAGTCCAAGTTACAGCTGACTTTCATTTGTCACTTCCCCGAGCGGTTCTGATTTGTGGCTCTTCTCTCTTTCACAATGCTGAAATGTATTTAAGAAGGTTTGTGTGTAATGTTTCTGGTCTGCTTTTTGTCTCTAGAGGACAGCGTGCTCTATTCACATTTATATAAGCTGGAATCATATTTTACAATCACTGTTCATTATTTCCCCCCCAGAATGCAGTACAAAAGAAAATGAGCGTGGCACAGACTGATTTCTAGGGTTTGGGCTTCTGTAAAAGCTGAAATACAGCGATGTGAAACTGCCATTTTCTTTATGAAAGACTGCAAAAGGAGCGATAATTTCTGAGCGAGCGTTTCTGGGGAGGAGGGGGAGAAATCCTGGAATATGGAGTCTCATCAGAACCCTTTTGTTAACGGGTATTTTATTTTTCCTCTCAAATAACGGAGGAAATATCATGTATGAATTATAAATAAATAATTTCTTTCAGTTATTTCTTTTATATAAGCTGCCCCATACCCTTGCTATGCTGTATAAGTTGTGTTTCATGGAACAGTGTGAGTATGAAATAAAAAGCTAATTTTTGTTTTTTAATCATCTGTGGATGCCACTATGAAAGCTGACATTGTTGAAGCCACTACAGAGTTTTCTATGAATACTTGTAAGAATTGCTTTGTTATATATAAACCTAAATAAAGAGATTGTATTGATACAGAGACATTGGATAAGAACATTTAAGAGGCTATTCTTTAGGTCTAAAAGAAATGGCTTGCTGTAAAATGGTGCATTATTCCATTTATTAAAGATCGTATTAACGCCAGAAAGCCTCGTCTCCCGTGGGTGTTTCGCGGTGCCGGGGGAGGCTCCTCGTGGGGGCTGCTCCGCGGGCCGCACGTGTTGCTGAGGCTCCAAGGGGCTCCTGTGATGGAGGGAACGCTGCGCGCGCGGGAAGGGTGCGAAGCCGTTCGGGCCGCGGGGCAGCGGCACCTCTGCCTACTTGACTCCCCACCGCCCCTGGGGAGCCGGCCATAGGGTGCCTGCATGGGCCGCCAAACACAGTCTGCGGGCACTGCAGAGTCCTTCGATAGCCTCTTGCGAAACCTGTCTTTGAGCTGTGTGATTAATGAAGAAAAACAAAGGGGAGGCATTAGAGAGGGCAGAGAGGCCTCGCGCGKCCGTGGCTGTGAAMTAAACGCTTCTCCCCRTGGCGTTGGGCYTGGCCGAGCTTGGGTGGACGGYGGYGACAGTTCTCTCCCGGCCGTGCTGYGGYGCTYRGTSCGAGRGCCTGCTCCAGGCGGGTGGCACCTCGCTGCTCCCCTGTCCCCRTGCCGCGAGGAGCTCTCCCCTGTCCCCGTGCCGCGAGGAGCTCTCCCCTTCCCCAGCGGCGCTCGTGGGGAACTCGAGCTGAGCCCCAAGCGGGAACCGCTGCCTCGCCAAGGTCAGCAGTCCTTGCTTGATTCTTGGCAATCGGTATCGATGGCGCCTGCTGGCTTTCGCAGCAAGCACGGAGGCGTTGGGGGCCGGTGCCGCTGCRGGTGCCGAGGTGCCCTGCGAGGGCACAGCGCGGGGCGGTGCCCTGCGGTGCTGGTGGAGGGGGGCGAGCAGCGCGCGCTGCCGCACGCTCCCGCTGCAGCCACAGCCCGGCTCGCCTGCCCAGGAGCCCCCGGGAGCGGCCGCGTGTGCGCGAGCCCTGGCGGGTGCCGCTGCCTTCGTGCTGGGGCATCGCGGAGGCCTCGAGGCAGCTCTGCTGCTCAGAGTCACCGCGAGGCTCCTCCCTGGAGGGCGAGCTACACCCAGGAGCTGGGAAATGCYTCCCCTAGCACCCCCCTGCGTGACCCGCGTGCTCCCCTCAGCCCCTCTCTCCTTCAGGCTAAAACAACCATTAGCCTTGTGCTGTTTCTTTGCTAATGGGAAATGAGAGTAAGACGATAATAATTACGTTCCTCTTTGTGCTGGAGCAGCGATGCAGCTGCAGAACGTGCTCCATGGAACACATCAGTCTGTCACTTGTTCCCGTCCATTTATTCCTTGCTAATTCTGATGTTACGGACGTTCTCCACGTGCAAGAGATCGTAGACCCCAGYCCCCTGCCATGACCCAAACACGTTCTACCGTGAAAATCAACTTGGGGAAGAGGCAAGGGCGCAGGCCAGGGTTGAAACACTGGGTTCGGGCACTRGCCACAGGGCAGGTTTGAGCACGTGTCTTTGACCTGTTGTGCTGCTCTCCGCCAGGTGCTAGCAGGAAAAGGCTCGTGGTGCAGGGCGCTGTGATAACTAACTGCAGCTGCACAGCACGTTACGAGTGCCGCTGCCCGTACCGGCCCGCAAGCCAGCCAGGGCCGGCAGGGGCTCTCCTCGCTCCCTCCGCTCCCTTGGTGCAGCCTCTGCTTGCCGGAGGTTTACACGCAGGTTTCCAGAGCTCCGAGGCGGGCGAGGAGAAGCCCGTTCTGCACGAGGTGCTTTACTGCACCCGGAGCCGCGCGCCGCACAAGGCGGGAGGCCAGACCGKGCTCCACGGCTGGTGTGTTGTTATTGCAGCGACCGGTGCTTCACCAGGCTCCCTCCCTCGGATGCCTCTCATGGGAGAGGCAGCGGCCGGCCCTGCCRTTAGGAGGTATGAAGAACAACCTGTAGCTGCTCTGGCTCCCCGGGCTGCGTGCAGCGGGGTCTGGGACAGATGGCTGCGTAAGCTCGAGGCGTGAGGAGCGGTCCATGAGCCGCTGCTGCGGCTCCCGCACACAGCAGAGCTGGGCATGGGCACAGGAGCCTCCTGCGGGAAGCCTCGCCAGAGTGTGATGAAGGGCTTCACCAGCAGCGCCTTTACCGGAGCTACGCCAAGGGTCACCACAAATGAGCAGCCAGGCTTCAGGAACCAGCAGCTGCTTCAGCAGCATCGGTACCAGCACGCTGATGTTAGTTATTGTCCAAATTCTGGMAGTTCAGAGGGCACGGATGCCAGGAGAGCCTGAGGGTGGAAATACGCCAGGAACCACAGAAAGGCGACCTTCCCACAGCCGACCCCAACCGCTCCTTTCCCTTAGCAACTGGACACTGCTTCCCAACAAGGACAATATTTCAACGTGTTCAGAGCTCACACGTGTTCACTCGTGTTCAAAGCCCTGATCTGTATGCAGGGCAAAATGTGGAGGGCTTGTTCCTAAAGAAGTTAAACCAGGTCTTGTCGCAAGCGCTTTGTGGGCCACGGACGTGCAGAGGAAACATCTCCCAGGCTGCAGCTAGGAGCGGGGCTCGTCAAAGAGGCCTTAGCTTAATGACAGTGAGGACCTGAGGCCTCAGGATATTATCTGCATGGTGACTTTTYTTAGGGACTGTAACAGCATAAGCTGCGGCAAAGATGCATTTTGCTGTAAGTTGCTTGTTGCATTTAGCTTGAATTATGTCCARGCTCCTGTCTGTGATTTGTACTGTTTCAGCCTCAGCACCTCAYTTCCATCTGCTGGCCTCCCCAGGTCCTTGAGATGGTCTGGAATCACAACGGGGCTCTGACAGCTGCAGAAAGCAGCAAGTTCTGTTACAGTTGTCCTAGTTATTTATTTATTATTTGATGTCTTTTTCACCTGTTTATGTTGAGCACCCACACAAACAAGCAAAATTAAGTCAGTGTGCTGAGAAGAGACACAGCAGTGCAGCCCAACACCTGGAGCATAACCTAATACTTAGATTAGACTCTCAGAATTTTAATCTTTCAGCCTTCAATATTATTTACAACAACTGCAGATAAAGAATTTCAGGGTAGAGGGCTGTTTTACAGGTACTGCTCTGCATTTCTTTATTTGTGCATAAAACAAGAACGTATTTGCGCTTTCCTTGGGCACTGATTTTTCCTAAGCTTGCTCATTGCTGTTACTTTAGATGCAGTGTATTTGTCATGCATACRACTCCGCGGGTACTTCTCCTCATAACCCGTCAGGCCTCAGTCTGCCAAAGCTTCCCGAGGTCTTTGTGCTTGGATAGGCCGCAAGCAGTGGCATTTGGGCTTGTGGACTTGTTCCTTGGCCCTTGCTTCTGTTTTAGTTTCAGGGTTACTCTTCCGACCACTTCCTTGACTTGTTTATGTTCCTATTTTCAGCAAGATTCAAGTCTGCGTATGCAGCTCTGTGTTTTTATCTAGGTGCTCTGAGGACACTTTTGACATGCTGCTAACTCCTGGGTTGATTCGCTTGTATGTTCCTCTCTTACGGGACACGATGCTTAAGAAAAACTGCCTGGAACAGGATTTCCATTCTCCTGGGGATTTGTGCTGGCCCCTTCACGCTGGGTGTCGGGCAGGACGCCGCCGKCACCGCGGCGGAGCAGCTGCAGGTAAAGGTTCCACAAGAACCCGTGCAAAACGCCCCAGGCGGCCTGGACCCCGCTGGGCAGGGTCCACACGTCGCGGGGTGCGGCCGCCGACACAGAGCTCAAACCGCAGCACACGGAGCTGCGGGAAAGCGCCGCTGCGGRGAAGGGCACCCTCTATCCAAGCCGACCGTGGGTTTGGCTGCTGCTGCTGCTCTTGTTTTACTGTGATTTTGCATAACTTAAAATTAAAAACAACAAAAAACACCCTTGCAAACTATTTCCAAATAATGCATAAAGCTACTCCGGTTGCTTCTATTATTCCCGTGGGGAGTAGGAGTCAGATCCTATCGCAACGCACTTGTTACAGCTCACACACACTCAGGTGTGAAGCGCCCGCTGCCTGGTCAGCTCCGAGCACCTGGGCTCCCGTTTGGAGCTTGTGCTCMGGTCTAACGGGCGCGTGGCAGCACAAGGGCTGCTGGGCAGGAGCCACAAAGGCCCCTCTTCACATTCACAGCAGCCGTGTGAAGCAGTGCCACTGCTGCACCGCRACAAGAACGGGGGAAGCACCATAATTATTGGCCAAATCTTGTGCATTCGGAATTGCGGCTTGGCTAAAGTTCATCATGCAGATAAATATGARCAAACACCTTTAGTCTCCTGGCCCCTTCAAGAGGAATCAGGAATTGTTYGGTTTATTTGATGCCTTACAAATGGCATACTGCTTTATGGCATGCTGCTTCCAAACAAATCCAGTATTTCTGGAGAGGATAAACTGTGTAAATAATGAAAGCTGCTGAGCAGCTGTACTGGCACCGGCTGTAAGCGGAGTCCCTAGGTCACACTGGGAGGGACTGGAAAGAGGATTTCACCTTTTGATCCAGATTGGAAACTGCACAGCAGGAGCAGGCRAGCGCTGCCCAGGGCTTTTGGCACTGCTTGGTCTTTCTGCAGGAGCAGCAGCCTCTCAAGCTCTGGATCACCAAACTCACTCCCTGACTAGCCTGTACCGCAGGGCACCACCGCTCACTGCTGTGGCCATGCGTGGTCCGGGGCTCCCGATCAGGCAGCAGAGGCTCCGTCTGTTTCTCGGGACCGTGCTCAGGGGCTGCTTTGCGACGCGCGGGGCGTTTCCGTGCGGAGCGTTAGGAAGCCCAGGCTCTCCCCGCGCTACACACAGCGTCACGGAGGGAATCCTGCGACGCGCGCGCTCCAGTGCCCCCGTTGCTCTGGCGAGGGGCGTGCAGTGTGCCCAGCGCTCCCTGGGCTAAGCAGCCTGCCCGTGCTTTGACGCGCTGCGGTGACTGCACGAGGGCCCCGCGTGCGCCTCGGCATGGCGGGTTTCTGGAGCGATGAAGGAAGCGGTAAGAGGGGATGAAACGGCTCTGCTGGTGAGCAGCCCAGGTGCCGGGGCTTCCTCTGAAACAGGCACCTTCGTGCAGCCCAGGGGGCCTCCCAAGAGAGTCTCATGTTGCAGCCCGCTGCGCTGGGCCCACCCGTCCATCCTGCAGGCTGGTTTACTGGAACATAGGGGTCCTTTTCAAGGGCCAAGAGGGGCTTCTCCCTGCTTCAATCAGAGACAGCAAGGAGAACACAAAAAGAAAGGGAGGGCAAGCTGAAGACAAGTAAGAACAATATGTAACTTGTCACATCGTTTGTATCACACCATTGGCATTCAGTTGCAACACACAGTCTGCAGGCCAATGCTGAAAAGAGTTTGGGTAATGAAAGTCCCCTTCAGTGGCACAGAACTGGCATTTGMCGTGCGGGGAGGGAGATTTGTTGATTCCACCATGTGCTGAAAGCGCTAAACGGCCTTTACCTCGCACCTAGACCAGCCAGTTTCTCACACTATGCTCACTGAACGTACCTACTGAATTCTCTAGCATGCAAACCGGGTTAAAAGGCCGCCCGCAATGCACCAGGCCTTGAGAAAGTGCTGCTTTGGGGACGCCTGAGAGAGAACCGTAGGCGCCGCAACGGCAGGGAGCGGGGCTCSAGTCTGCCTGGATATTACCCGCCCGCTGCTGCCATCGTCACCAACGCCAAGCTGGCAGCGAAGCGATTGGATGAGCCGCTGCTGGGCCTCATCCTCTCCCCTGCTGCACTTGGAGGCCGGCATGACGGAGCAGCCCTACCCGCACCGCGGCTTCCTCGGGCCGGCTCCGGGCCGCGGCAGCGCCGGAACCGCCTTGCCCTGCCGGGCTGCGGCCGTGCGCGCTCGCCAGGCCCCGCAGCGCAGTGGGCCACACGGTGACGGGCGCGCAGCCCCACCGCACGTGCCCTGCTCAGCCCCCGGGTACGCGGCATCGGCCACCGCGTCCGGAGCCGCCCACCCGGACCGGCGTCGGTACCGGCTCCGCAGGGCACGTGCGACCGGGACAAACCCCGTGGCAGGAGGGCTCGTACGCCTTTAAGAGCGGCCCCCGCCGCGCTGCCCGCGCAGGCTCCGCCGCGGCGCGGCCAATGGC
>PTEX01000157.1:1490554-1579806 GCA_003342815.1 Eudromia elegans
CGCCGCCGCCGCCTCCGCCGCCGGGCTGCGGGCCCTCGCCCTGCTCGTCGCCGGTGCCTCCGCTGCCGGAGGGCAGCGCTGCGGCCGCGGGCAGGCTCCGGCACCGGCGGCACTCGCCGGAGCCAGCCAGGAGCTCCCCGGAGAGGAAGAGCCCCAGCTCGCCGGGCTGCAAAGGTGAGCGCCGCCGCCGCGGGCCCTGCGCGCCCCGCCACTGCCAGGCGCGCGGCGCGGCCGTCACCCGCGCGGGGAGCGTTGGGGCACGCGCGGCGCGGCCGTCACCCGCGCGGGGAGCGTTGGGGCACGCGCGGCGCGGCCGTTACCTGAGCCAGGAGCCTGAGGGGCGCGCGGCGCGACCGTTACCGGCGCGGGGAACGCTGGGGCCGCGACCGTTACCCGCGCGGGGAGCCTGAGGGGGCGCGCGGCGCGACCGTTCCCCTCGAGGGTGACGTCGGGGCACGCGCGGCGCGGCCGTTGGGATTGCAGCCACGCTACGGTGTCTGTGCAGCCTAAACCTTGAGGAACGATACACCAAATTAGTCATAACCCGCTGCGTGCATGCAGTACCTACGGTAACGTCTGCGTGGCTTGTTTTTTACTCGTTTTGTATGTTTGTTGTTTTCCTTTTCGTTCAGACATACTGCTTTGAGATTGTGGTATATCCATTTCTCTGAAATGTAAGAGCAAAACTACAAAGGCCTTTAGGTTCTGATTTGGATCTCCAGCTTTTCAGACAAGGGTGATGCGTTCTGCTTAAGGTCATACTATGAAGCTTTGGGTTGAGAAATATATATAATCTTCACCCGAGATTCTTGTTAATAATCAGTCTGGAAGGCATTGTACACAGCACAAAATTCATCTTTGTGTCCAGAACTCCAGAGAAATTCTTCCCCCAGGACGCAAACTCCTGGGTAGCCGGGTGAGTGAGGACCAGGGCGGCTGCCTCTGAGCTCCGGCTTCGAAAGCGGTTTGTGAGAGCTCCCGTCAGACCACTCAGAAGGGCGGAAGAATTGCCCTGTCTTCAGGTCGTCACGTGGAGACGCGTTAGAACAGCGCTGTCTACCTGGCTTCTTTACTGGAGGAGCGTAAAGAAGGGGTTTGATCACGAGCTGTTTCCCAGTGCTGTGTTAGCAGATAACCTCACCAGCCCTTGCAAGAGGAGGGGAATCGGGAAAGCCGTGTCCTTTTAACTGCTGCCGTGTATTTAAATTTCTGAACAGGACCGGTAGTGGCACAGAATTAAAATGCAAATCAAGGCAGTTTAATATTCATATTTGTATAGTTCGGTGTTGGATAGAGGTTGAGTTAATTTCTGCCCTGTACAGATGAGAAAGCTTAATGGTAGCTGAGGAARGGGAACTATTTTTGCTTACATGGGCGTTTTCAGTTGGTGCCTTTTTTAATGGAACTTGAAATGTTGATATTGATTTTGTAAGTTGTACATTTAAGGCTCARCTTCATGTTTGTCTGTTTTTTTCTAATAAGCTGTAGAGGAGTCTTGAATGTAATGTTTTCTCCAATTTATTTAACACAAGAGCAACTTTTAAAGTGTGCCTAAATAGCTTTTTTCTTTTCTTGCTTGCTTTTTAGAACTAGGATTTCTGAAGTGAATTGCAACAAGATTTTAGAAATATGTAGCAGAAAATTCTGTTCAGATGGGGTAATTACAAACTGAAGATTTCATTAGACAGTTTCTTTGTGATTCCYATGTCTCTCTTGGTGCTTTCCTCTTAAATAGGACCAGTAGGACCAAGACATTTCTTCTGACCACTTTCATCTTTTATTTTCCTTCCCTGTAGTCTCCAACAGCAGTTTCTCTGACTTCAGCTTCTACATCAGTGTTAATCAACACTGATTTTCAGGTTTTTGAGCTCTGTCTTTCCTAGCAGTTCTGGGGTGACTGACTCTTACACCTCCCTTCTACACTGCAGGGTCTGTCCTGCCAATCTCAAATCTGGCTTGTCTTTTGCATATACTGCCTGCAAGCGCATTTATCAGAGAAAGTTAGTCATCTGTTTTTTCTCTTCACCTTCTTCCAGATACATTTGGCTCGACTCCCATTTCAATAGCTTTTCTGCATGACAAATTTGGGAATCAATTAATGACATTTTTACCACTCACTGTCAACATTCTTTCTCTTTGTTCTCTCTCCCCTTATGGGATCCTGTTACTTCTGAACGTAGAGTCAGAATTGTTTAGCTGAAGATGGTTTGGGGCTCTATTAGATGAGTGGAGAATGGTTAGTATGACACTACAGAGGAATTCATAAATGTCCTTTTGTCAAAGTATGGAAATAGAGCCATGTATGTGTAGTTGCATCAGAGCTTTCCACTAAGGATGTCCTGAGGTATGATTTGAACCTCAGAACATACTTATTTAAAATCGGAAGGTGTATGTTTTAGACTGGGGACAAATAATCTCATTTTGACCTGTTAGTAGGTCCAATATGCATCTGCTCTACTATTTTTATTTTTATTTTGGTTTATCTACTGAGAAAAGAACAAATGTGATCTTTGATTATTTGTGTCCTTTAATGGAATAGGGCCAAGAAGAGTTCATCTGCAAATCACAACGCTCCTTTAGAGACAGTGAGTAAGGTACAGCTGGAGCTTTAGGAGCCAGATGGTTGGATTACCAAGCTTCAGTTTCAAGGGAGACCGGTAGATAGATGTGGAGTTCCAGAAAAAGCCTGCCTATGTATGTGAACGAAAGAGCAAGCACATGAGAGCTTCAACAGTGGTGTTCAGCTGCAGAAATGTTAGGACACATGAGGCTGTGTGAACAAGAGGATAATAACCAATATGGTTACCGTTGCTTACTGGCCAATTCAAGTGTCTTGAGATGCTGAGAGGTATTGTTTCTGCGTAGTGAACTTTCTGCTCTGTCGCTGTTGACTACATTGTCTTTTATTGTTTAGAATAGTATATAGGGAAGTAATATTAAAGCTGACTTAAGTGAAAGGAAGTAGTGGAAGAAAATTATATTAATGTATATCAATCAGAAAGTCTTAAAGAGTTTAGATGGGAGAGCCTCCTTGAGGAGGATAGAAGGATGAGAACTCCATTATGCCCTGAAGTTTTCCTGTGGCATTTCAAGCTGGGGGTCAGCCATTTGGAAAGCAGCTTTGCAGGAAAGATCCTGGGGGGTCTGGAGGATGGTAAGTCGATGTTGGGCCAGCCATGCAGCCTCATGGCAGAGAAGACACCCCAGGTGGCATTAGATAGAGCCCTGTCGGCAGCAGGGAGACGTGTGATCCTGTCCCTGGGTCTTCCAGAGTGAATGTGTGCATCATACTCTGTGTCTGACCTTAAAGCAGTTGAGTCTGGTGAGTGCTTGGAACCAAACACGAACAGGTCGTTGTAGTTGCATTTTTGTATAGTTTTTGGGGAAAAAAGAGTTGGATAGAGGAGAGAAAACTGACTAAGAAATCCCACTTATATCTATAATACTAGGTGCCAGAGAACCTTGTTTATTGCGATTTGGGTATTCCAGGTGTATATAAGGCTTCAGTTAGAACTTTCGTTGTCAGAGAATTTTATTGTTTGACTAATGGCATCCCATGCTTTCTGGAAAAATAGCTTTCTACTGCTTGCTGGTCTTGTTTGTTTTCATGGTGTCTGTCAGAAAATGGTTCTTTGAAGCTTTTAGTTTCCTTTTAGAAATCTTTAATTAAAAATGCTTAGAAAGATAGCATCAGGGATGTAAGATCAATCTTCAGGTTTGGTACTTCGTCAGTAATCCTTATTTTGTGCTTTGAGCACTTCTAACAACGGTTCTGGTGGGGTTTTTTTAAGAAAATTAAAGATTAGTCTTCAGAGTTTTGTTTGTTTTTTTTCTCTTAGGACCTTTTAATGAGAGAGAGATTTGACCTATTTTTATATGTAAGAATTTTTTCCTTTTGCCTGTCCATTTCAAGGGTGTGTGTGCTCACAATGTGAGTTCCTTTTTTTCCCCAATTGTTATTATAGTAGTAGCTGTAGTATTTGATTTAAAGTACATTAAAGTCAACGTTCTTTCACTGACTTTCACATAGGTATTGGTAAATGTCTCTATTTTATTTTGCCTTGTTCAGTCACCCTGTTTGACTGACTGAGCTTAATTCATCTTCACAGGTGTATGCTGCCTCTTAAAAATGCAATAGGTGTGTGCCAAAGCAATTGACCTCAGTTGTGCTGCAATGACTTGTTGAGAAGTGGTAATTAGATTTTTTTTTTTCCCCCATGCTATAGCATTTTTTTGATTTGTATTCTATATGTTCAATTGGTATCTTGTTTTATTATTTTGCTCTATTTCAAACTAGATTGCAAAGAAAGCTTTGTTTCCAAATAGATTTTAGTGTTGAGGGGAGAGCAGGGCTGGTGTTTGTCACAAATATTGGTTTAAAGAGATAATCAAGCCAATTAAAACAAATCTAATGTTTAAGAAGCTTCAGTTTGATGAAACAGCTCCATTGTTTTTCATCAGCCACAGCTGTTGTAACTGTTATCTCTATGGAGGCAGATCTCTTGTTATGTAGGTCACATAAAGGGAAAATAGCAGCTGAGCACTTGCTCCAAGAACTATAGAGAAAAATGTAATGAAAACATTGTAGGTGTTTCTGCTGAAGTGTTCTGAATCACCAAGAGGATTTGAATAGTAGACACGGGCATTTTTTTAAGATATGTTGTGATAGTACAGTGCTTGGTATTAAAAAAAAAAAAGTCAAAGAAATGTATTAAATCATCAGCAATTCTTGTCCAATATAAATAAAAATCTAGTTGAAATCAGAATTCCTAGTGCAGTTAATCTTGCAGGAATATTTAAATTGGGGGAAAAAAAAAGGTGTGTTTGTGCTTTGTGTCTTGAAATAAGCAGCTTCACTTGAACTTGGCTAGTAAACAAGCTCTTTGGTTTCCATTCTCTGCCTGCTGAAATACTCCATCCGTTTTTGTTGGGGGCGGGGATGCAGTAGTAGTTTATGCTGCTTCAGTTTTGAAGATGTGTGTTGCAGTTGCTTTGCAGATGATGTGACTGATCACACACACTTCCTGATTCTTTTTATTTTCACATCCTTTCTATTCCCCTTTTGTAAAAAGAGAGCACCTTTTTAAAAGGAAAAAATAATAATTTGGAAGAAAAATAAATGTTTAGGCAGAAAATGGCAGTTATTTCTCAAACAAATAGCATGTTTGACATGCATGGAATCTTTTTGATGTCTTGTGCGATGATACCCATCCTATGCTTTATCACAGTAGTCTTTTGAGAAAGGACCCTTCATCTGCAGAGTGACTTTTAGTTTGATTTAATCAGATGGGGATTTGAGAGTAAATTGAGAGAACTGCTGACTAAAGCACTAATAATTATTTTCTTATAGTTGAAATATTTTTCTCTATTTTAATGTGAATACTTTTAATGCAGTGTTTGCATAAGCCATATTATTTATCAAATGCCACTAGACATAAAATTGAACTACTAATGTTCTAATAGACTTAAATGTTGTCCACAACATTGAAAACTGCATATAATAGGTTTTATTGATGTTTATATATTTTTCTTTATTAGGTTAAAACTGCTGAGAAGTTGAATTCTGGAATTCTCAAGGCAATGTCTTTGTCTTGACCAGCTATTTGACAGTAGTTGTGGGCTAATTCTTTTGCACATGAATGAGTTTATGTAGAATGTCAATTGCCATGTTATTGGTGTTTCTAGTACAGAACTTGTCCTATGGCACCCTCATAAACAGCATGTACACTAATATGACTAAGATCTTCTAAAGCTTCCTGTTGATCTCTGTGTCACTTGCTGTGTTCTAGATGTTTGTTTCATCCCTTTGCATTCTTCACAGGTCAGATTAATATATTTCAGATATAGGTCTGGAGAGAATTAGAGGACTGGTAATCTTAAATAATGGGAGTCTATAAATTGGCCTTCTACATTTGGAATGACTAATGACAGTTTTGTGTATGTGTAAGCGTATATCTAAAGCCTGGCTCTTTCTCATTCTTTAATTCTTTAATTCTTTAATTTCATAATTCAGTTCTTTAATTTCGTAAACCTTTTCAAATCCCATGTTGAAGAAACTTTCCTTCTAGTGTTTGACACTTACTAGCTTGTAGCTTAATTTTTTACTGTAGCTCCACTTGAAAATAAAATTGATAGATGAAGTGTATACCACTTTTTTAACAGATTTTCTTCTATTTTCACTTCCTACATTTGTTATATTTAAGCTATCCACCTCTTTCCCTCAGTAAAGGCTCCTGTTAATATATAGATTTCTTTGAAAAATGGTATCAGCATAAACCCTAAAAATCTTAGATAACATTTTGCAGAAGGTGAAGGTTGTGTGAATGTAGTTCCCAAGTAGCATGTAAAGGGAGCAAATGTCTTGTAATATATGAATCATTATCTAATCAAAATTGGCATCTAGAATTGAGTTAAATACACCTCTTTACAAATCTGTGACGTGTCGTGTTTTGAGTGGTTACTAAAACTTGTTGGCTTATGGTACCCCTTGAATTAAAGTAGACAGAGGAAAAGGATTAATGCTATGAATTCTAATAAAATTAGTATTAAACTGAAAATACTTTAGAATGGCTTTTCTCGGTTAGCCTTTGGCAGGTATAAGGAAGCTTAGCTACTCTGTTTTCTTCTAGGTCTTACCTGTTTAAGAATCCAGTGACTGTTGTGCAATAAATGTAGTATAATGGTGGCTTATTGGTACCAATGCCATACTTTTGACATAGGATGTTTTTCAAGGAAACTGTAAAAACACATTACATTACTTGTTAAAACTGAATAGAACCTGAAATGGCAAACTTACTTTCAATATAGGAATTATCATGTCCTTTTCTGACACAAGATGACAGTTCTGATATATGACTTACTGTAGATATCGAAAATAATTAAACTCTTTGATTTGCTTCCCTTCTAATCAAATGATCTTGTTCCAGGTGACAAATCAAGACCACCTTCCTCAAGCCCTTCCAGTATTATCCGCCGTACTTCCTCACTGGATACACTTGCTGCTCCATATCTTGCTGGACAGTGGCCTCGTGATAATCATGGGCAAGCTGTTCCATGTATGAGAGACAAAGCCACGCAGGTAAGACAGATTTCTTCTTTAAAATATTTGGTATTTCTAACATCTGTATCTCTAGATTTGAAGACAGGATTTAAATACAAGAAGCTTTTCTTTCAAGCATTCACTTTGGCTTTTTAGCTTGTAGGGTCTTGTTCGCTTTGAAATTACAGAAGTTTTGCCTTTGATATTTCATGTTTGGGTTATTTACGTTCTTCTCTAAGAGAAGGCCATGAACTATGGCATCTGTTAAGAGTACATTTTGCTCTTGCTCTTTTTYCCCTTAGAAAGGCACTAGTGTACCACACATCTGTTCTCATTGTTGATACTGTGTGGAAGAAAAAGCATTGTTCTGGTTAAGTATCATTTAGTCTTCAATTTATGCAAGCAAACTTAATGTGACTCCTGATATGTGGTTCCGTTCTGAAATTCTCTAAGTTTTGTATTTCATAGATGTTATTTTAGTCTTTCCTATGAAAGCCCCTTAATCCTATGATTGTAACAGGTCTTTTCATATTCACCTGGGGTATATATATATTGATGTGTTGTCTCTGAGGAATGAATTGTGCTCAATTTCAGTTGAACTGCAAAACGTTTAAAAAGTACATGATTTAGTGATTAACTTCAAGAACTCGACGATATTTTACAACCTTTTAATGATATGTTCCTATACTATCTATAAAGATAGAACCAACAAACAGTTCTGTGGAACTATTACGTTACCAGGGCTGTAAGTTTGTGTTGTGGCACTTGTTTTATCAAATTCTTACAGGGACCAATCTTAGCAGTATCATACTGTATGTAGAAGAGGTTCAAGGTGGATTTTTCCATCAATTGTTAGAATGTTTCATCCTGGCTTTTGTGTATACAGTTTGGTAGGACATTTCCCTAACCTGTGGAGTTGAAAGAAAGAACCAGACATCTTGAGTTTTTAAGTACCTAATTCTAGAGTACAGTTACAACAACAGACCTTCAATTCCTAATAATATACCTAGACTGCTTCTGACAAATACACAAACAACTTGTGAGGCATACTTGAGTGTAAATCTGCCATAGTTCGGAGTGATAAGATCTGCAAAATTTAGTTCAAAGATGGTGATTAGTGGACAAAGTATTTCACAGAGGAGTTTGACCAAGTGGATGATTTATAAACTAGTGAAGGAGGAAGAGTTCAGGAGTAAGTTCTCTGTGCAGGAAAATGAACAAGAGACTGTTAGAAGATGGTGCGAAAGGGGAAAACAAATTGCTGTGAGAGAAGGTGGCATATGATATACAAGGTATTTCCATTCATGCTTAGCTATTAATAACCTCCTTAAAGCACAAACGAGAAAGCTTGTGGACGCCTTAGCTCTGTATTTGCAAACTTGGTTTCTTAGGATAATACTTTTCCTTTTTTTTCTCCTAAAATAATTGTATTTCTAAAATGCTATCAAAGTATTTGTTGTATTCAGCTGATCTCTTTCAGCTTAGTTAGGTTTTAGTCTGGGTTCTTTAAATCTGTATATTTTCCAGTTAGATTAGATGTTATCGTTTTTGACTTATACTTTCCTTCTGTCATTTTCTTCTAATTGTGACACACCCAGCTGCTAAGGTGGATGGACTTTTGTATATAAAAGGAAACACATCTACAAAGATCAGTAGGAAGGCTATATATGTTTATATACAGGAATGGAAAAAAAAATTCCATTTGGGGTTTCCTCAGGATGAGTGTATTTAATGGATGTTAATGTTAGTATACTCCTGAAGGAAATAGAATGATATTTTTACACTTGCAAATTGAAAATGTCTGGCAAGGTAGAAAGTTCTGAGATACCCTGCATCTGATGTCTGAGCCTCGAGCTGATGTGACACTGGCAAGACTTTTTTTGAATCTTTCTAGTGTACTTGAGAAGAACTGACTGAGTTAGTGTCAAGTTTCAAACGTGATTTAACAATAACTAATTTCCCGAGAGTGTAGGCTCTTCAGTTGGTCATTCTTTTGTTTGTGAGGAGATGATGAAGAGATTTCCCTTGCGAGGTATCATAGTTTCACTTTGTAATTTCAGATTTCAGAAAGTCTGTCATCTCCCTCATTTTCACATACTTTGAGTCTGTGCTTATTTTCCAGTAGTGCCTATCAGCTAATCCTGATTAACACCAGTTGAGGCATAGAAGAGAGGCAATGTTGTTATATTGCAGATGAATAAACACAATTATATACTTATTTGCAAGAGCTGATTCAAAATTACTTCAAATGCTTTTATTATAACAACTAGGCTTCAAATCAAGTATGAAGGGAATAGCTGTGAATACTTTTATATTCAGAACATAAAAAGATGCCAATTTTGGCAAACAATAAGTAGTTAAAATGGTTTCGTATGGACACTGTGGCACGTGCTTTGGTGGAAGTCCCCATTGCAGGCCGAAGCTACAAAGATATAGGAGACTTTGAGTTGAATCAGCTGAGGATCTTGAATCCATGACCTCTTGAGGTGGAGCGAGTAGTCAATCAGGRAGCAGACTGAGAAGCAGCAGCAGTTTGTGACACGCTTTGGCTTGCAGGCTGTTAGAGAAGCCCGTAGATCACAGATGAGAATTGTGCCAGAGATTCCTGCTGGAGCAGGAACTCTCTATATATCCGACTTCTACTTCAACCATTTTATTTTAGTGAGGTACAACTTATTTCTAAAACCAGACTGAACTATGTGCATGCAGAAAGTTATTTGTCTGATGAATAAGTGGAACATCCTAGGTCTGTTTAGAATTCATACATGTAGGCACTGCTATTAATTATTGCTTGAACAGATACTGGTAACCTGTTCTGTCTTTTGCTTTGATGCAGACTTGTTTGGCTTTGCCTGTAATTATTTGAAAAACTCCCGTGTCAAAAGGCAAATTAAAATGAGACAACTATTTTGAAATTTTTAGCTCTTAATTTAAATTTCAAATACAATGTTTCTAGAGCCTTTTTCTTAAGATTTTTTGTTGTGTTCTAGTATCTGAAAAATTTACCCATAAACCAGCTTGTAATTCCAGAACAGACACCGTGAAAGATAACTTACAAGCAAATAATAGTACATTAAGAACCTGGAGAAATCAAAATCCTTCTTTATGTTGGTTGATTGTTCAGTCTATTTGTTCTGAAAAATATCTATTATAAAATATAGAGACAAGGTAGGAGACTAGCTAAAATGCTATTACTTTTCTGACTTGATGTAAAGGTTTCTTATAATTTAACATCTTATTCCTACACCCACTCTAAAAAATCTTGTACCTATTTGCTTTGAAGATTAATATCAAAATAAACTTTAATTCTTTAAGATAAATAAGATATTAAGATCTGGTACAAAGTTTTGAGTATAAATTATATGCAAGGACTGATTGAAGTGTAAATGAGATTCTTGTTGGCAAATGTAGTAGTTGTGCTTAGCGGGAATTAATGGAAAAAATGGATTGTTCCAGGAGCTCGAGGGTGGCATAGGATTCCAGACCAAAATTAGAGAACGGACTAGACAAGGACTGGGTCTAGCATTATGATCTGGGAAATAGGTTTTGTCAGTTATTCTGTTTTAGTGAAGATGGAAAATACAGATGGGATTTTATGGCCTGAAAGGATCATTCTGTGGATAAGGTTAATGTCCCTGGAAAAATGGATTCTGATTTTTGCCTACATAATTCCTGTTCAACCCTACTAAACTGTTATTCAAATTTGTCCTACTTAGCTGCTGATTTGGATTCATTAATAGGAAAACGTGGTGATGGTTTCCCGTGGAGGTTTCATTTATGTGAAACCACCATTTGTAAATGAAATCAGTGCAGTTGCAGTTGTGTGTTCAAAGAGTTACATCCCCATTTACCCCAGAAAATGAGGATTAATATCACATCATTAAAAATTTTGCAATTTTCTGTGCTCAGTAAATAGATGGGTAAGCCCAGTCAGCTTGTGCCTTGCAAGCTATTTGTCCTAGATATTGTGTGAACATACTCCTGAAATACTGTTGTGTGTTTCGGATTTGGAGGCTCTTGAGCAACTGAAGTTTCTCTCTGTGTGGGAAAGTGAGACCTCGGTGACTGCTAAGACTGAGGGAGCTGGCGTACCCCTGGATGCTGTTGCAGCACCAGAGTTTAAAGGAGGTCACACTCCCCCAGCTTGTTTGCTCCTTCTAGAGATATTTCCCTTTGCTTTGTAAGATACACTTTTTTTGTGTCTGAATAGAGGTTCCTGGCAGGTTATTTCTGACCTAGAGGGTTTAGAGCTCACCGTTTATGAAGGCAGTTCTAGACACAGTTGGATAGGAATACAAATTTTGTCCATAAAGCATGCAGTRTCATGAGGCTTGGTTGTGTTTTTTGTTGCCTTTAATAAACACAACTTGTTTTAATGATATTTTGAACATCCTAGCTCTTTTTCTAGTTGTAATATATTCACACGTTTCTCTATCAAGTGTTAATGACTTTGTTGGTTTAGTGAAACTAGTGTGTTATTGTCTGAGTTGCTTTCTGCTTGGCACTTGAGCCAACTGTGAACCTGAAGCTCTTTGAGGTTTTAACAAATTAATTCCCTGCTTTGGAATAGCTGTAGTACCTTGACACCCCTTTTATCATTCTACTGAGCGTGAACGTGATTTTGAAGCTTCATCAGTCCCGTAATTTACGTCGAGCTGTTTTAGCTCAGCATCTGTGCAGGGCTAAATTCCCCACGACTTCAGCACTGTCCTGCTGGTTATTCAGTGTACTCTGGTAGCTTATGATACAGTTAGCTGTTAATACTGCTTTACCTGTGTATAATAACGTAGAAAGGAAAGTTGCATATCCTCATTGTAGAGGAGGTCTAAAAGTTGGTAAATATATAATTTCACTATACATTTTCATATTTTACTTGCTAAAAAGGCTTCTATGCAGTGACTAATTTTCATTTGCAGTTTTGTATCCAGAAAATCTTAGCACTGTTCTCTCTTCTGATTTGTCTGAAAATATTTCTACTCGGTAGTAGAATTTTTTTTTTTAAATAATCTGATAATCCTTTTGCTGTAGACAGAAAGTGCCTGGGCTGAAGAATACTTAGAAAAGAAGAGAAGCTCTCACAAGCGTTCAGCATCGTGGGGCAGTAACGATCAACTCAAGGAGGTCAGGAATGCTATTATATGATATGATTTTGGGTTAAGTTTGTTGCAGTTATGCACTGTTGTCTTGAGTTTTTAGGAAGGCATGAATTTTTTTTTTTTTGACTTATTTAAAGCTTGGGTTTGGTAGAAAATAAGCTAAAATATACTTCAGCTATTCATTTAGCTTTGATCTGTTATAGCAGTGCAGGACTTAAATCTTTTAATTTCAGCGGGTGGAAAAGAAATTATCAAATGGAGATGACTTTCTTCAGCAGCAGAAGAAATCCAGTAGTGACCTAGTTATTTTCAAATTTTATGTATTTCATTAAACTTCAGGAAATATCTCCTGAACTGGTACCTAACTTTCCTGCTTTTGCAGGAACTTGAATTTAATTTACAGCTGGTGATAATTATGAAGATTCTGGTAGTAGAGGCCTAGATAAGGGACCACTTAAGCTGCGTGATTCTATGTAGCTCAACATATCCGGTAGAGCCTAATGTGCATTTTTCCTTTGTTAGATCGCAAAATTGCGTCAACAGTTGCAGAGGAGCAAGCACAGCAGTAGGCACCATCGGGAAAAGGAGAGACAGTCTCCATTTCATGGTAACCATGCAGCCATTAACCATAGTCAGGTAAGGCTATGCTAACTAATACTATTTTGACTCTATTCAAGATTTTAACGAAACTGATGTACTACCAAATGCGTTGTAGCTATAGGTGAATTCTGTAAAATTTCCTCTGGCTTCCTGGACTTCCTTAGGTGCAGGAACTCTGTTACTTGGCTAGGTTATCTTGCTGCATAACTCTGCTTTCAAAAGAATTTGAAACAGAATTGCAACTTTTTTTTTTAAATAGTTGTTCTGTCAGAAAGTGTGTTCTCTCAATGACTACACTCAACCTCAGCCTTTGTAACCATTTCTCTGTGATTTATCATCGTACTTTGAGCCTTTGAGTAGCAGTCACTATGAAAACTACGTGATGGCTATGCCACGTGTTCAGTGTGCAGTTGTAGCTTTATCTAGACGCTTTGAATGAGGCCTGGTTCACAGAGAGATGATATTTTTAGCTTAATTGATTCTAGGTGGAAAAGATTAGAGGCTTTCTGACATACAAATTCTTTTTCAGATCTCTTTTGCTTGAGTAACTTTAAGAAAATCAATAGGAAAGTGTGGCCAGTTTCTCGGTTTTTCCTGCTGATATCTCTCGAGTGTAAATATATCAGCTAAATAACAACAGATATTTAGTGACAGATTAAGATGGGACAACTGTGACTCCCAAAACTGATTTACATAAAACTAGTCATCTAGCCTGAGTAGATATGAGGTAGATATGCCCAGGAAAAGAGTCTACAGGGTGGGGATGGAATTTTTTTTTTATCCTTCTGTTCTTGTCATAGCACTGTAAGTGACAGCAGACTGCCATTAAAACAAAATTATAATGAAGTTGCAGTAAATTGTGTAGAGAATGAAGTGGAATGGGAATATATTTGTAAAGGCTCTGTGGCTAAAAGATTTTTTTTTGTTCCGATTGGAGCATTTTTGTTAATTTTTCCACTTTTAAAGCAATGTAGTGTGGGAGGCAAAGTTTTTCCTGTCAAAAATTAGATTTGAAAAAATTTCTGAATATGTCTGTCCTCATTAAAGGTATCTATTTTAATACGTCTGTTAGAGCTTCTTGTAAATCTTTGATATTTAAGAATAGATGTGTTCTAGTTAAAAGTTGGCATTTAAGTAACAATTTTAAGTATGTTTTGTAAGTAAATTTACATTGCTTTCTCACTGCCTCTATTTTTTCAGCCTCCCATTCCAAAGAGTGCTCTTGTTCCTGTGATACCTATTGCCAAATCAACAGGATCGCGATTCCGAAACAGCGTAGAAGGACTGAATCAAGAGATTGAGATAATCATTAAGGAGACGGGAGACAAAGAAGAGCAGCTTGTTGTATGTATCTGTCAACATAATGACCTTTGAAAATTATTTAAGTTTTTCTGCAATTAATTTCGTTTCCATAATAGAAGTTGTTGGAAGGTCTCTCTGAAGGCAAAAAAAAAAAGGGGGTTAAAATTTGAAGCCAAACCTTATTCTTTGTGCTAACTCTGACATATTTAGGCTTTCAGTGATCTAAGAAAGTTTAATAAAACAACAGAGGAAAGGAGAACTATTTTGAGAATTTCCATAGTAACTCTTATTTCCTTTTTTGCCCACCCCAAAGCGGAGTTCCTGTCTTTCTTCAGGTGAAGTGTAACTATCCTATTTTTCATTTACATTTGATCTTCAAGGATGTTTAGAGGTAAATTGGTAATAGAAATAACAGAAATTTAAACTTTGATTTTTGTTCTTAGTTTCAAAAATGGACTGGTTTTATCTTCTGCTGAAATTTTGTGTAACGAACAAAGTTTTCTATTTCAAACAGGTTTTGAAAACAGACCAAAAATCCTCAGCACTAGTGGCTTTAAAGAAATGGCTAACCAGATGAGAACAACCTTCTGATACAATTTGCTACTTTTATTTTCGACAGCCCCAAGATATTCCAGATGGGCACCGTGCTCCCCCTCCACTGGTTCAGCGTAGTAGTAGTACCCGCAGCATTGATACCCAAACACCCGGTGGAGCAGACAGAGGCAGTAACAACAGCAGCCGTTCCCAGTCAGTGTCTCCAGCCTCATTTCTCACCATCTCTACTGAGGGCAGTGAGGAAAGCCCGTGTTCCACAGATGATCTTCTGGCTGAGTCCAGAGATAAAGGTACTAAAAATAAAAGTATGGGTTCCTCCAGAACCCTTGTGTACAGAATACATTTCTAATGTTCTGTCATTGAAGCTGGGTAGATATGAGAGGAATATGCTTCCCACACAGCATTATTTTGTTAATAAATATTATTTAAGTATCTTTATTGGGAATTGGGGAAACAAGAGTGTGCAGTGGCAGGTGTAATAGCAAAGTATGCTTGTACTTTTGTTTCTGTTAGGGATCTGTTACAATTTAGGCCAAAAGGAGTAGTTTTCTACCTTCTGGCAGTTCTGTTTCCTACCTTCCCTGCCAAATGTTGCTTGTTTGTTTCAGTGTGTGTGTTTTTCTTTTTTGTTGTTCATTTGTTTCAGTCTGAAAAGTTTGGAGCAATAATAGGCTTCTGTTAAATTATGTAGTTGTCTTATTTGTTTATTTAAGGAATATGGCTCCTGCTCATTTCTAGGACCCTAGACCTCAGGTGTGCAGTTATAAAGTGTGTGTCAAACAATGAATGGAGTATGCAGAGGGATCTGTAAATGATAAAAGGAAAATGGAAAGGAGGGAAGGGATTGAGTTTATTTACAAGGGAAGATCGGCAGGTGAATGAGAATGTTCGTGCAGTTTTGTAATGCTGATAGTTTGGGGGCATTTTTTTAGATAGGCTTTGGTTTTTATAGTGTGATATATGTAAGTAATGGGAAACTCTGTATCTGCAGAGAATGGGAATAATTCTCCGCTCCCAAAATATGCTACCTCACCAAAACCCAATAACAGCTACATGTTCAAGCGTGAACCTCCAGAAGGCTGCGAAAAGGTGAAAGTCTTTGAGGAAAACTTGTAAGTTGATGTTTACTACATAAGAAATAACATTTAATGCTCTGGTTTACCTGTTGATTTACTGATTTTGTGTCAGATCAAAATTATTAGTCTAAGTGCTAAGGTAACACTGACAGCACAGTCTGCTTTTTATGACTGCATGCTGGTGTGTATTTATTGCTGGACTCTCATATGAAAATCAAAATCTTGACAGACTGTGGTGGTTTTATAAGCTGGTAGTTTAGCCTTCAGCTGAGTGTGCTTGAATAACCTTGTCACTACTTAGTTTAAGAAAATAGTTTGAAAAAAATACCTACGAGCATTAAGGTTCTTTTCAAACTCAAGGACCAGTTTCTTCCTGGCAAATTTCCTATGGTCAAATTGGCGTAACATGAGAGAACCATGGTCAACCATCTCTTGATAAGTAATGAGAGGGAAAAAAACGAATAAATGCAGAGAGATGAACTAAGCAGCTTTAATGCAGATCCATCCGCTTGGGAATGTCAGAGCTTGTTAGCTATGAGTCAGTGGTACCTTGCTGGGCTTGAGCTGGCTCTTCCAGAACTAGATGGTTATTTTTACACCATACCATCTGCAGCTCAGGAGGTCTCAGTCCTCTCAGTCCCATTTACGATGGAGACTCAAATGTGGATCAAGGTACCTTTGCGTTATGCGGGATTTCCCCTGAATCTTAACATCACATCCCAGGCAGCTGATCCCACTTTCACACAAACCTTGACCTTACTTCCTGGCATTTGATATTGCCTGTGTAACTCGAGCATGAGCTAGAAACCTGCTCATTTATTCTTCTTCCTTTTGCAGTAGTACCTCTACGAAGTTATTGGCAGAGTAATGTTATCTCTCTTCCTCCTGCCTTTTACCCAAACTTATCAAGTTGGTTGGGTGTTAGGCAACTATTTTTCCACCTTTTCCACTCTCCTGTGACTCTACCAAGGCTGTCCCTTATGCAGCAGTCCTTGGACTCTGTGCCTCTGACAACCTGCTACTTGGATTACTGTGTCCTTCCGCCTAGAGTCTGTTCCTTCATCCTTTTCAAAGAAGACTATGAACCAGGAAATCTGCTCCAGTTCCGAAGCGTGGAACTTAATCACCCATCCAGGCACTGGTTAACCAGTTGCGTTCAAACCTCACAATAGCACCCAGTTTGCAGCCTCACAGACCAGCCTGGGACATTTATTTACAGATGCTGCTCTTACTCTGCTGATTGACTGTGCTTGATATTTGTGGATATTGGGAGTAGAGGATCTGTAGAAGAACTGCACAGGTTAACTCCTTGTGTTCATTTTATTACTTATTTGTTTGTAGAATACTTTTTTTTCCTACAGACTCCAAATCTTAGGGGAAAAAATATACCTGAATAAACATGCATAGCTATCTCGAGTGTCCCATGAGGCAGGAGTCTCACAAAAGCAGCACTGAGTCTCTGAAATATTTCAAGCTTAAACCTACCCACCACATCTGTGGTGACATGTTCATCAATGCATGGCTGTCATAGGCACAATTTGATGTTGGTTTTCAATGCTGGTTTAAACTGTTCCGTGTATTTTCTTTCTAGGCCAAAGCCGTTGCATGAAATTCCAGCCTTCTACTGCCCTGACAAGAACAAAGTGAATTTCATTCCTAAAAGTGGCTCTGCTTTCTGTCTTGTCAGCATCCTCAAGCCACTTCTTCCCACACAGGATCTTACACGCAAGGGCACTACTCACAGTCTGACTGTCTCCTCTGGCATGACACCCAGTTTGTTACAGCCCATTTCTGTGGCTTCCCTATCTGCAAGCACAGATCAAGACAGGATCTCTCGTGGGACAAGTACGATCATACCACAGACCTCTTTACTCCAGCAATCAGGACATACTGAAGAAGCTGAAGGATAGATTTAGATTGTCTTGACATTTTTTCTGGGGAAAATTTGAAACCAGTTGACTGGACCTTCTTGTTCACATTATTTGCGTTTTTAACAACTTGTGTCACTGTCATAAATAAACTGCTTGTACATGTGACAATTTGGTAATACATTGAGAAGTTCAGGATGATGCAGTAGCAGATCTTCTGTCTGCACTTTCTGAAGACTCTAGTTCTGTTTTCTCGCCTGCTTTTTTAAACACTGGTGAAATGAAGACTGTCAATTCTTTGCCTTTTAAAGGACCAGTTCTTGTGTTACAGTGTGTCCTTTGACTTCTTTTTTCCTTAAAAAAAAAATCTCAAGACCAACCAGCTGACCCCGTTTGCTGTTGTGATCTGCAAAGGGGAGGGGCAATCAAATGGTTTTGCAAGATGTCTTTTGTAAGAAAATGTGTATTTTATAACAAAAACTTGCTTTTTCTGGTGCATAGCAAAGTGTTCAAAAGATACTTTCCTGAGCACAATCCCTCAACACACCTTTTTATTTTGTTTGTTTTTTGGTAGGGAGAGTTTATTTTCTCGGCTGTTTTCCAGCTTCAGGGACCAAAGGATTGCTGAAATATTTTAGCAGTCTCAAATCATGTGACCTTTCTGAACAGCCTCAGCCCTAAATAATGTTTAAAAAAAAGAAAAGTTCTTAAAGATTTAAACAAGAGTATCCAAAAAGCAGTGTTAGGATATAGTGTGCTTTTTTTTTTTTTTTTGATAGCTGAAGTTTGTGCTTCGGGTAAGTCACYTTCTTAAAGCTCCTTCCTTCACGTAATTCTCATCTGTGTTTGATTATTGCCTGGAAAATTGCCTTTGAAAGCACTTGTCCCAGTGGTGTTGCATTTTGTGAATAGGATTTTTGTGTAGAGGTGGGGAAATCGCAAATCCTCGTATCCCCCCCTCCTTTTTTTTTTCTCAGAAAATATACTACTTGCCTCTTAGGATTTCTTGGCTACTAACAGCATTAGTTGACTTGAATCATTAACCAGTCTTGGCACAACTTTGTGCTGTCGTGACTCATTGCTGTACTATAGCCCCATGCAGCATAGCGCTGAAATGTTGGCGTGGTTTCTTCCCTATCGCCATAGTGGGGTTTTGTGGGTCTGGTGAGGGTGTAGGGCATGGTGTTTGTCAAACAGCAGTTTATAGCAACAGATATGTTCTCCTTTTTCAATAACCCACCTTGGCTGGCGTGTGAAACGCAGGATTTTCTGACACGTGGTATTGACATGCAGCAGTTTGTGGTTCTTTGACAACTTTAATAAATTAAAATAGGGGAAGTGGCTGTTTCAAGCTGGAACTTGAGTACGACTTCTCCTGTGTTGCTGAAGTTCATTATATTTGGATTTGAGTAAAATGCAACTGCAGTTGCTTAACTTCAGCTTACAAAATTAATTGGCCTTATAGCCTGTTTTACAGAGTAGATTCAATAATTTTTAAATTTATTCTCTGAGTAATTCTACTTCTAAAAGTAACTTATTCTCTGTGTCTGAAAATTGGTGTTGCACATGAACAGTTCTCAGCAACTTGTGTATATAAAGCTTCCGTGGATCAGCCAGATACTCAAGTCTTCTCATAATTGCATCTATTTAAATATTATACTGCAAATATAACAGCTGTCTTTGGTGTTTAATATGTTACATTTGGTCACAGACATTTCACTTGGAGAAAAAATACCCATGTACCTTTGCAAGTAACAATCCCTGATTTGGTTGCACACTTTCTGTTCCTGTAAATGCCGCATCAATAACTGTCTCATAGCAATAAATTTTACAGAGTTAATACCTGTAAGTTTTGCTAGGCTATGTAAGTCCTGCATTCATTCATGTTATAAATTCAAGCCCCTTTTTAAAACATTATGCAAAAGTTCAGCATACTAAAAATGAAAAGTATGCCACTAAATATTTAAATATGGTACTTGTTAAATTAGCAAATGAGTTGTTGCAAATGAGAAGTTGGTTTGTCATCTTGCTCTTCCCATCAAAATAGTTAGGATTGTATAGATGGATTTAAAAACTTTGTTTTGAAGTGACAGCTCTGATTTAAACTAAAAAATTGTTTAGGGAGTGGAGATTACATTTTTTGGTGCTTCAATTTTCTGTAATATCAATCATGGGGGTTTTATATTTTTATATGAATATTGGTAAGTTTCTTCTAAAAATTATGAAATCTGAAGTCTAAAACATATTGCTTTAGCTAGCTTTGTGTGAACCTCACATGACTGGCTTCATGGCAGATAGGCTTACTCAGATGAAAGAATTACTTGCAAGTCTGTATTTATTTCGCAGGAGTAGCATATGGAGAGATTCCTCAGTGCCAAATAGCCTAGTGCTTTATCAGGATCTCTTAACTGAATGGTTAAGAACCAAAGGGCTAAAGTTAACGAGCAGCCTTCATCGCTTCATCACAGCCTTGAGACGTAGCTGACTTCACCCGGGCTGCATTCGCACGTTTGTTGTCATCACCGAGTGACTCCCAAATAGCAACGGCTTCCTCGCCTTAGACCTTTCTTTTGCACCTCTTAGCATAGTGCTTGAGCATCTCTTAGTTTGCAGTGTATGTTATTAGACAATGTACTGTACGAGTTAGTGAGCTAGTCAGAAAAAACAAATGTAAATGTGAGGTTTTTGCTTTTTATAAGAACAACCTGATTTTAGGACTTTTTTTTTTTTTTTTTTACAGGATGACTCCATTCATTGCAGTGGCAGCTCTACTTTGTTATGAATCCATGCTAAAAACTCAGAATTAAGAAAATCAGACAACTCTTGTTCCAAGACCAGCTTTTATGCATGTGCACATAAAAATTAGCCTTAAACATCCTATGTGCTGTCTTGTGCAGAGCTGTTGGGTAAAGTATTTAAATCAATTTCAGTATAGACTTCTTAAAAATGTCTAATTTATGGGTTAGGATGTTTGGGAGGTTTTACTCATATTACTCAAGCACAGTTTTACCAAGAGTTCAAGTTCATTTGGCATGCTTTCCATCCTAACTATGCATGTACCTAGTCAACTCCTGGATTGCCTATATTGTAACTTAAAAAAGTAAAGGTCTATTTTTTATGAACCTCTTGACACACTAGGTACTCTTTCCCCAGCATTGCACGCTTCTAGCAACACGTAAAGGCCAGTGGCAGAGTGTTCAGTAACACTGGCAGTTGATTTTTGAGATGTTTAAATTGTTTTCCTACTTGTAAACTCTGAGTCATGAGGTAGAAGGTTAACGTTGTAATAAAGACCTGTGCTGGCAGCTATATTGGAATCCTTGTCTTAAGAATTCAAGGCACAAGGGAAAAAGGATGTTTTTGTTAAAGTTTAACTCGCTTCTACTGTTCTTTTCTTGCAGGATTGGTGCCATAATCCTGCTGCAACAAGTTTAAGTACTGAGGCAGTAAAGGCTAGTGCTTGAGTACAGGTTGCTTGGATGGAAATTCGTGGTTGCATGTACACATCCCCTATGAGAAAGAAAGGACAGAAAATGAAATACTGAGTACAATAGAAGTGATTTTTTTGTATGTGACTTAGGTAAAGCAACAGCAACTCCTAAAAAGTATGTTTACTCTCAGGGCTTCTTTCTTGTTTATTATAAAATATGGTGTACTGGAATTGAGAATTTGAGATTGGTGGAAAACACTGAAGCTGAGCCTTTTGGGGAGAAAAATAGTTTCTAAGAATAGGTACTTACATCACTTTATTGTTATGATACCTGAAAATATTTTACATATTAACTTTATGCACCTATTAACAAATACATTTAAAAATCATCCTATAAAGATCAGAAGCAATATGATTTATATATATTGAAAGATTTAAAAGTTGCTAAAGACAACTTTTGAAGCAAAGGATGCGTTAATTTCAAGTGTTTAAGGTTTGGCAACAGGAGGAAAAACTGAACAAATAAGATACCATTAACCTTTCTACTGCCTCAGGACTAACATGTTGCCTGTTGAATCTGGGTAGTGTAGCAGCAATTTCTGGCTGAACGATTATCTGTTCTCTCACCACCGTGTCTGGAATGACAGAACTCCATGCCAGCGATGTCCAGAAGGCTTCCCTCTTACCGTAAATGTTTCTCTGCTGAATATCTGACAGTTTTTCTGTGAAACTATAAAAGATGGTGAGTGAGAAGTCGGTTTTTGCACCTCAGAAGGACGCCAGTAGCTTGCAGTTACAAATATCAGTGCTATTTGGTGACTTCATAGGTGTTTTGAGTTCTGTGTGTCTGATTAGGGATGTATACGTACGGTGTGTATAGATCTGCTTCTTTCTTTCTGGTTTGAGGTGAGACTGATATTTGTAAGGATTTTTTCTAGGGATAGACTGTCAGAGCTGTCCTCGTGCAAAACCAATACACACTTTTTACACAAGCCCTTGCAAAGCAAAATTGCATGTTATTTCCACTAGTTCTCTTGAAATGAATATAGTCTGAAAAAAGAATGTCGGGACTGTGTTTTCTGTATGTAATGCCATAGTCTAAGTGCCCTTTGTCAAAAGTTATACCCTAAAGATGTTGTGCTGGGTTAGACCCAAGATGGCCTGGAGTGTATTACAACTAAAACACTAGTTCTTAGAAAAGGTGATAGAAAGTTCTGCTTTCCTAACCTAGGTGAATAAAAGGTGCAGTGAAAGATCTGGTCTCACTGTGGTTGAGCAGTTCTTAGGAAATTCTTACTCTAAACCTGGGTGTGCAGCAAACAAAGTGTCTGCTTATTGCAAAATGTACTTGTATGTTTTTTTTGACATGAGTTTGTGAGTCTTCATTCCCCCCCGGGAATCAGTTCTGCTCTTTTAATACAATTACCTAGATGCATTGTTTTGAAAATATGATTTTGTATGTAGAATTGAGTAGGGGAAGAATACTAGCTGTAAAGAGTATCTGCAAAGATACAATCCTGTGTATCAACCAAATTGCCACAGGCTCTTTCAAAATGCTTATTGAATTTTATTACTGCTTTCTTGATCTTCTTGCATGTCATCATTATTTAAATATGGTCTTGCTCATCAGTTCTACATTGGGTTTTGTATTTGGCAACAGAGGCTTCTGCAGTGTTGATGTGGTTATCTGAACTGCAGAAAAATACTTGGCCTGATAACACTGGAAGTTATGTTACATTTTGACATGTCTTTTGAAACACTTTGGAAAATCTGGTAAGCTCAAAAATGAAAACCTTTTCTAGACACCTCAGCCATCCTAGTTGTCAGTATGTTGGTTGTTGAAAAATAATATTGCTTGACTTTATTCAGAGTAAATTTTCATTTATTGAAATGTGCAATTGTTGAGTTTGGCAGTCCGAGGGTGTCCAAAACTGCCTTTTGATTTGCCTTTGTATGAAATTGGCTGGTATATTTTCCTCTGTTACACTGTGATAACTCGTGGATATGTTCTTGTGTGTGTTGTACTGCTAGGTTCCTTGTTGCATGTAAGGCTATTTTTGTAAGCAGGAGGAACTCCAGGGATGTTCTGTGAAGGAGCGTTTCCTGAGGTGATGTACACTGGTGTAAAACTGGAGCAGCTCAACTAATTTCCATGGAATTCTTGAATTACACTAGTCTCCTTGCTATGTGTAGCTAATGCCAGTACTACTTTGCACAATGTTATTTTGAAGCTTGAGTTCTGACTTGTGAACTGTTTCCACTGAAAACATTGAAAATTTTACAAACTGCAATGGGGGAATGTTGGGGGGAGGGGTGGATTTTGTTTTTTTGGGTTTTTTCCTTTTTTTTCTTAAAATAAAAAGATGTCACTTGCAGCTGCTGGGCTAGTTGTGTTGTTTCTTGTAGATAGGAATTGCGTCCTATTTCTGTCGGATTTCCATCAGAGTTTACCCCGAATGTCATAGGCATTTACCACAAATGATTTTATATACTTTTTAGCCCTTTCAGAGTAAATTTAACAGGGAAGAAACTTTTGATTAACTCTTATTTTTCCAGTGCATGGTTAGAACATAGTGACCTGGATAAATGGTGTATTCTGGCTTTCTGCTAGCCCTTTTGTTAAATTTCCTAAGTGCATATATATGTTATATGTCATGTTAGAAATATAGCTTATGTATTTGGAAGATGTGGAACACTTCCTCTTCTGGAAAAATCATTGCCAGCTGTATTTCAACAGAGAATGAAATGAGCTTTTTCTGCGTATGGGTGAGGAATTGACGGGCTCCCAGTGTGTCTGCCACAAACTGGGGCTGGTTGGGGCTTATGTGGGAAGAGGGTTGGACAAATTCACGGAACAGCAGCAGCTTCATGTGCCCATGAACCATGCATTTTACAGCAGGCTCCCTGGGTAAAGCAGTACCTTACCCAAACTCGCTTATTAAACTTTAAAAAAGGAGGTTGAACTTCTGGGCGGAATTCAACAGTCTCTTGATACTTTCTCCCACTTACCACGTTTACCTGTCTCCAGGTGAGCAGGACCTAGTTCAGTGTTAAATATCCTGTGACCACATTCTCCATTAAAACGTTTCTTCTCTGCTAATTACAAACCTAGGAGCAGGTTGGTTTTACTGTAAATAAGTCTTTTAAATCCTTTTTAGCGTATTTTGTATGTGTTATTTCCTGATTTCTATCTGGGGCTCCTGGTAGCATTCTACCACAAACTAATATTGCGGGTCATGCAGTTCACCTCAGTATCTCCTTTATATCTGCAACAAAACCAGCAAAACTTTAGGTAAAATTGTCCTGAATTAAATGCAACAAAAGCTAAACCAGCCACTAAAAGTCCTCAGCCATAGCAATTCACCAGTGCTGTAATTCCCTGATCTCCCCTAATCCTCCAGTTTATTATTTTGATCTCGTGTGTCGGATTCCTTCGAGTGTGTTCTGTCCTGTTTCACTGGGGATGTGCAAGTGGATTGTGTTGCAATTATTGGGTGGCTCTTTCCGTTTTAGGGGCAATGACCATGCAGTTGATCTTTATCTATGGAAAGAATTCTGCTCAAAGGGTTTCTCAGGATGGAAAAGCCACCTGGACCTTAGGATTTATGAGACTAGTATTGAAAAGAGCCCAAGTTATTGGGCATGTTTCAAGGAATTCAGGAGTTGAAGGTCATTTAAGCTCAAAGTATTATTTTACACATCAAACTCTTAGCCCAATGCATAGCAAACATCTGCTACAATAGATAGCAGCATCTATGAGAAGGGATACAAGATTTTATTTTATTTTTCTGCTGGTTAATTCTGGTGTTTAAGTTCTTTCCTTACCTTGTGTTACAGAAACTGCAAGACACATGAAGCAACTGAGGAAGATAATCTCTGAAGACAAAAAGAACAGAAAAAGCAATTTCTGTGTGGTGAGTGAAAAGAAATTTTTCAATTGATAATTCACTCTTTATTATGAGAAGATACCTTCAGTCAAATAGCTGTTAATGTGGTTCCTTGAGATGACAAAGCAGAACTGAAGTGGAAACCAGCTAAGAGTTTCTTTCAGGTATTTCAGTCCTCTAATAGAGGTAAACCTGATTACGTAGCAATTAGTAATAGAAACTGAAGGGAAGGCTGCTGATATTTTTCCCTAGCTCCGTGTTGTCCTTTGGCTGCTTCTTGAGCATCTGCTCAGCATTTCGTGATTGTATGAGATGGTTCTCCCTTCCAAACTTATAATCAAATGCTGTTGTCTTAAAATACTCCTTCCATATAAAGTACTTGTAGAAGCAATGCCCAGCAGCAAGGCGTATGCAGGGTTCAGTGCTGTGCGGGTTAGGGCTAAAAGTGGAAAGGGGCAGAGGTAGAAGTTCAAGGCGCGGCTCTGATTGGGGGCATCCCCATGGCATGGACCCTTCCTCCGAGTCTTCCTCCCACAAAACCAGCCGTATTTGCCCCCTCCTGCACTGTGTGTGGGCAGTAGCCTGTTACTACCCTTTGGGGCAGCCACTGTATTTCAGAGGGAGCACTTGGAAAGAGGTCACCTCCTCGTGCCACCTGACCTTGATAACTGTCTTGGGATGGGACATTGTGATGAATAATGCCTTCATGTTGTGGTAACATTGTAGGAAAAGAAATAGATCAGTGTTGGATCAAAAATGAATTACTGCAAGCAAATTAGAGTGCTGTTCATCACTTGCYACCCTTCAGAGCAGGGGAGTCTAACTGCTCTGCTAAAGCTGTTTATTAAGAACCTCTTTTAAAAACCCATTATGGATGTRTTGACTAGTGATAAATGAGGAGCTGACCAGTGTAAACACGTTGATCTGCTGCGGGGAATGGCCTTTAGGAGACTTCYCAACCACAGCAGCAGGTTCTCCACTATGTACTTGTGAACAATGCATGTTGTCRGAATAAATCAGGCTGTGCGTGTCAGGCAAGAGGTGAGAATTTATACTCGCTTGCAGCTCTTCATCTTTCCAAACCTCTGAAGTTGACTGCAAGTTAAGGCCGAGTTTGACCTGTGTCATCTTGTACTGACGAATGAACAGAAAGGTTACCTGCTGGCCTAGCCCAGCTCTTGTGTATTGTTTTGTCAAAATCAAGGCTTTTAACCATGCCTTAAACCATTTTTTGTGCCTATAGCATTTACGGAGGCAATGCTTGGCTGCGAGGCGTGTTCGGAGKGAACGCTGGGTCAGCTAGAGGGAGAGCTACGGCAGGACTGGGTTCACGGTCTGCAGGTAAGATTRTCCATAATGCAGTATGATGTGGTGAGTGCAATTAATGTCAGCTGAGAAACTACAAACTAAGCTGAACTTACCGTTTCCATTTTCTCTTTAAATGGAAATGTTTGCTAAAAGTCCAGTCTTTCTTTAATAACCTTTTCAGAGTATTTTGTTGTGAGATATTTAATCCCTTGCCAAAAGATCKCTAGCAACGTTTTCTTGCTGTGTACATGGAACAATTTCCTTTCCTCGCACAACAAATGACTTTTTCCTAGAGTCTTTTGATATAAATTGTATCAAAGTCTGTGTACCACCCTGGATGAGTCTCTGTCTCCCGCTGCAGTGGGAAGAACACATAGGCTCTACTCAGTCTTGCTTTTGGTGCCCAAGTGGTGCTGTGAAGTTGTACACACGTAGCAGAACAATTCTAAAGAGCAATTAAAAATGAAAAGTAAYGGCTTCATCCGGAGCAAGGAAATGACACCGTCATCCTATCCACATTTTTGTCCTAAATATGGATCAGCTGGCTCAGAGGTGTGGGTTTTATGCGTGTTGTTTCCTTGAGAACATAATGATAGAAAGGGGTCCATTGTATGCCTTGGAGTATTTGCCTGGAACTCSTATTTGACTGGTAACCCTAGAGATACTATTCTTGGAAGGCTGAGGAAGAAAGTAAACTAATTAGCTAGATCTAGTTTGCCTTTTTTTTTCTCCCAATTCATCAGAAATCACTTTTTGACAAATCTGATCTTATCAGTTTAGTTAACTTTCAAACAGCACCCAAGTATCCCCAAAGCAAGGCATTGAGGAGGGTAACCTCCATAATGCATGTGTCAGGGCCTTTTAATGTGGTATCACCTTGGAAATTAAATGTCAGATAATGATGGTGTGTGTTTGTAGATTTGAAACACTCTCTATAATGGCAAAATGAAATTAGGCTGTTTTGAATAGAATAAACTAGCAAAATACTATAAAATGTATTACAGGGGCTTGAATGTTTTGTTAGTGAAATTTTAATCACGTAGCTAAATTAAAATTGAGTCTTTAAGTCTTCAACACTCCATTTCTCTATAGAGAAATCTCCATCTGTGTGTGTGTGTTTTTGTTGATCTCTGAAGAGATCTTAAGATGATTTTTTTTTTGGGGGGGGGCAGGGAAAAGATGAAATCCAGTTAAATGACTGTAAGTTCTCATTTGGACGTCTAGAGTCTTTAGGAAATGTTTCACATTTTGGAGGAAACTGCTGTTAGTGTAAAACTGACGTACTGCCCTTTATACAAAGGACAGAGCAAACATTTTGCTCCTCCTTGTGTACTGGAGCATTTTACGCCCTAGTTCCTTGTCCCTCGCTTTTGCAGAAGGCTCTCACGTGTGTACCCTGCCTGGGAAGCGCTGGGAAGTGAGTGGAGCTTCTTGGGCCCGGCAGCCGTGCTCTGGTGGGTTGAAGCTCGCCCTCTTCCTGCAGCACGATGTGTGCAAGGTATTAGTGGTGTCAACGTGTTTCAGCAGAAAATGGTAGTTTACCATTGAGACGTCTGGGCTGTGCAGGTGAGGAATATCTCATTTATATGATATTTATTGTTGCTGTCTGCATTAACCCAAGGGTATTTATTAAGGTGAGCTCATGGAAAACTGCTCCATCTGTAAATCTGGCCTTCAGAGGATATCCTCTGTTATGAAACTAGTGCCGAGAAATGTCAAATGTTATTTTGAGCACAGATACTGAAGGCGTTTTTAGCTTCCTGAATTTTCATACTTTTCTCAGAACTTAAAAGCTGAAAGACATCAGGCTTGTTTATTTGCGAATTATTTCTTCCCTGAACTTCTGTCAGTGGAAAAAATCCAGAAATAAAAATAGTCTTGAGCTGAAAAAATGCCAGAAGAGCTGAAAATTAAAACCAGCAGGCCAGAAGAAATTCCCAAACAAATATGTATGCTTGGGGTGAGTCTGTCCCATCATTACTTGCTAAAGCAACTATTACATGAAAAGATGTCAAAAAATTGTAGTACTGTTGCTTCAAGTTTATGTCTTTCCTACCAAAATTAGCTGCTATGATTCGGAGAGTTCCTTAAGAAAGGATATTGACAGATCTGACTTTTATCTCCATTGTTTGTAATATCCTCTTTCAGCATGAAAATGTTTTTGTGTTCCCATCAGTTTTGGTATTTTAATTTGGCAAGCATGAATATTTTTCCTGAACTGTAAGTAGAATGAAAAGTCATTATTTTTGTTGGCGTGCAGATATTGTAGCTTCCCCTCCAGTAGGACTGGCAGATTTATTTTTAGGCTGTTGTACCAATATACATCCTGTACGATTATTTAGTGAAAGCAGATTATCATGYGAGTCCACAAGCAGGGGTAGTTTAGGGCCTGCCGGCAGGCTGAGAGGGAGCCCTGTGCCATGGAGAATGTGGTTGTCCATATTTTTAACCATTTTTAACCATGCAGGTAAGCTTTACTCCAGGATTACGCGGCTATCTGTTTAGTGCCCTTGGCTTTCTCAGCTTCCCTCCAACCTAGCTCCAAAGGGAATACTTGTAACATTCCAAACTACTGAGCGGCTTTCCAAGAGCTGCCATTAAAATACGAAGGAAAACAGAGTTATTTTCCTCTTCCCAAGCGTGGATCCAGAAATTAGGGCCAATTTCTGGCATGTGCCACAAGAGATTGCTGCCCTGCTGTGCCATGGCCAGTGCCAGAGCCGTCACYGCTGAAGTCCCCTCGAGAAGGGAACCACGCGTGGAAAGCTGTGGGGTGACGGTGTCCTCGCAGGACCCATTAAACCTGGACACTGCCCTGCCAAGACCTGAAGGAGGCGGTGGCAGGGCTGGAGAGGTGGCTCAGGACGTGCAGCAGCCCTTCAACTGGGGGCCTTCCCAAGGCCTCTCAAACGTAAGCTCCCGGTAAGCAAATCAACCAGGTAAAACATAAAACATGCGCTAAATTTCCTTTTTTTTTTTTTTTTTTTTTCCCCCGAAGTAATTTAAAAGAAATGATAATAAAGCTGGTGCACATGTCTGGGCATTTGCATCTGCTTTGCTCTGCGTTGTAACCAATGCAGCAGCCCCTTCCCTGCAATGGGCTTTGCTAGTGGCTTCCACCTCCCATGTCTTCTCTGGCTGCTCCATAATTCTATTAACAGGAAAATTAATATCAGAAACAAGATAAATGTAGAGGAGGGGGAAAATGTGTGTCAAAGGCAAATGGTAGTGCCTGCAGTAATGGCTCTTCTGTCATAATGTAGTCAGTAATGTGTATGGGAAGAGGGAAACAGTAGCAGTACATTAGACAACTGGAATCTTTTATGTATTTGGTCATTTATCCTTAGGGTCACATCCTGACATATTTAAAAGAAGCCTTTTACAACCTTGACCTCGATATTCTTGTGAGGAATAAGAAACTTGGTGCTCTCCTTGTCAAACACAAAGTGGATGACAAAATAAGAGAAGTAAATGTCAAGGAGATGGSAGTTTATATTTCCTCTGTCCTTTTTTCCAGTGGCCCTCTTACAAACTGTTGTGCCATAAATAATAGAAAGTGAATGAAAGAAAAGGCCAATAGGAAAAGATGCAAGCAATGCTCAAACCAGCTAAGCAAAGTTAGTGGTTTCTGACGTGTCTGCCAAGGCATATCAGATGCAATGCAGACGTCCCCAAAGTGCAAATATTTTCAGTTGCTGCACTGTACTGCAGCAAGCTGAGAAAAGATTAGAAATAAGGATTGTGTTTTTCCCTTTTTAAAAAACAGGCTTCCTTGGCATGGAATGTTGTTATTCTTTACAAGAATAATTTGGTCAGCTGAAAATATGTATCATATAATCCTGTGTTTCCATCTAGCAAGCAGGGCTGTAGACAGTGCAAAGATTCARAATGGTACCTGGTGGGTTAACACATGGGTTCGAACTTTCTTTCCTCGCAAAAATAGCRGCTTCTTTTCACAGCACCTCTCCAGATTCATGCACTTGCAGCTGAGGCTGGAGATCTGTAGTATCCTTATAATGAAAGGAGTTGCCATGAAAACGTGTCTGTCTTTTTTCTTTCCAGAAAGGGCTTTGTTGACATGCAGCSTTTGACTTTTGAAAACTGTTCAGTCTCTTAATTTTCAGATGCATCCAGATATAAGATCTCATTGTTGTAAATCACATTCAGATAGGCTGCTTGTAACTTTGATRGGCTTCAGTGGTTTAACTGAGATATTGTAGAATTATATCAGTGTAACCGAAATCAGAATGTGTTTTGGTGCTTACATATAGAAAACRTTTCAGCTAAGTGCAGTTTCCAAAAAAATCAATAGAGACCCACCCTCCATCGAGGGGAGAGGGCTGTGTTTTTAAAAATGAAAGGCAAAACTTCCCAACTGATTTCTTCCTTAGATTCCACAGATATATAAAGAAGACCTCTTGTGTGTTCATGGAAGAAAGCTTTTTTGTGTAACCCCAAGAACTGTGATTTTTCCATGTTTAAAAGCATGTGTGTTCCATGTTTAAAAGCTCCAGACAGTAAGTTCCAAAACCATAAATTCCACCAAAGTAATGAACTAATAACACAGAATGTGCTGAACTGTCAGATTCCTGATCTGAGATTAAGGGTGGAAAATGGAAAAGTCACTCTGATCTCACAAGCAACTTGAACAAATTCTGGCCCCTGATGAGACTCAGTTGAGTTAGGGCAGATTCTGATTTTCTGATTGTTTATTTGTTTCTTTACATCAGGATCAGAAACCAATCCCAAATTTGTATGAACCTTCCAAGAAGAATTCAGGCTAACGACTGTGCAAAACCCAAGGCTAAAAAGAWGTGGAAGAGAAGAAAAGGTGCTGCTTGAGTAGCAGGGCAAATTACTGTGTTTATTTTAACAGGGAAGATGGGAGAAGAGATGTTTGTGAATCCAAAACATATAGAAAAAAGCAACTAACTTCTTGATAATGCACACTCCCACCACATCTGGAGGACTTTTGTTCCAAGTACACCTTTTCAGTGGATTCCTCTGTATTTCCACATCCCCTGCTTGATTTTGAGTGACGGAATTATGTTGTGCAATTGTCTTCAGTGCTGCAGGTGCTTAGCAGAAGGAGGGCAAAACTCCTCCTGTTGCCTCTGGGATAGGGAGCATCATCAGTCTAGCTGGTAGCCCTCCATGCTGCACTTGGTGCCCTCAGCTGGAAACAGCTAAGATATTCCTCCCGTGGTAAGTGTATCTAGGGAGCTATGCACAGGAACAGCACTGACATAATTTATGARAAGATAATTGAAGAAATTCTTCTCTTTGGTTTTGAATTGATAATAAAATAAAATAGAAACTCTAGACCCCCTTTTTTGGCCTCAAAAAGTATACAAATGAAGGAAACTGCCCTGTTTAAAGTACTTGGTACTTTTTAGTGGCAAGAAAAGTAATGTCATTTTTGTGTGTTTCATGTTAGACATTTGTTTACATTTGACATGTAAATGCCAGATGTCAATCCATCCCTTATGGATCCTTAGGCTTGCCTCTAATTTGGCATCCAAATCTGCCTCAGATGTTACCCTATATTCATCATCTTCATAAATTTGATTAGCGCTTGTTTCATTTTCCAATATTTTTCTACATTTTGCTGACCTCTTACTAGTCTTTTGAGCTTTTTTCTCCACAGAAATCCCCAAGGTGGCTGGCAGGGATGCGTGATAAATTGGAAAGTTTTTCAGCAACCAAGATATAGGAATTAACCCCTATTTCCTATTATGTCCTATATTCTTAATATCCTATTAAGTGCATTTCCTGAATGCTATTTTATGTGGCCTGAAATGCACATTTCAGACGTAGTTTACAGCAGTTGTGTTATAACCAGAAGCTAGAGCTTCCATACTCCTAAGGAAACAGACAAAACAATGAAAAGTGTGATGGGGGGAGATTTTGGGGGTAAAGAATTTAGTTTATTCTTTTATTTTTAATAATAAAAAGCAGCATCTATGTGGCTTTTGGTGAATTCTAGTCTGCATTGAGAGAGTTTCAAGCAGTGAAAGAAGTATCAGTGCTCGAATTATGTGTCTCTGTAGTAGTCAGAAAGGATGCATATTTCAATATTTATTTGGCTTTGCAGACATTTAAACTCATCCTGAGATCCCCTGTGACAACACAACAGAAATCGGTCACAGGCTRCTGGCTTATCCATTGGAATAAATTGCGAAGATCTGAAAACTGACATGTTGAAGTGTTGAATATGGATACCGTAGCAGATACACAAATTCAAATAGTTAGGGTTTGAGTTCCTTTTTCAGTGTTCTGTACAGTACAGCTTTTGATCTGGACGGCTTGGTAGGCCTGTCCTGACGGAGCAACTCTCTTTTCCAAACCAAATTCATCCAGCTTCTCATGGGTGAAAATGCATGTGGCTGAAAAGTCACTAATCCTATATCCTTGCAATTCATGGAGCGCCTTCGGACTGGTTTTAATGACAACATTCACCCAGGTTTTGCCCAACTTTAGTTTTGTGCTGACGTGCTATGCTTAAACATACTTGATTTTGGCTTCGATTGGCCTTGAATGGTAACGTCTAACAAAGCAGCCTGTCCAGTGCACTAGGTCTGTGTGACTTCTCGTGAGAGTTGGCCAAGTTTTGAAGACCTTCTGAGGACTCTCCACTGGAGAGGCAGGGAAAACGCCTCACTTGCTGGATCACTTCCTTGGGCACGTTACGTAATACYTCTGCATTCCTTTCGCAAATTGTACCAAATAAGTTCATTTAGTGAAAATACTAGTGAGGAAGATTATTTATTTAATGTTTGTCACTGCAACTTTTTTTTCCCTCATATGATCAGATATTCTATGAATGCAATGCTGCTTATTGAAGAACCCTATAGGACAGAGACAGGCTCCAAACTAACGGGACCGGCAAGTCACTTTGAACAGTGAAGCTTTCTGTTCAGCTCTGTTGACTGTTATGCCAATGCTCCTTAGTCTTTAGTTATATTTAGCTTTCCAGCCACTGCACTTTCCACTCCGTCTAGATATTTTCCTTTCAGAGGTTTTGTTTGAAGTTCAAAATGCAGYGTTATGATATTGCTTGCTTCATGTGTTACCACTTTGCCCGTTTTTGCTAAACTTTTCCACTTGTTTGTGTACCAGCGTTCAAACTTCACTGAAGTGATTTTTCTGGTTATCTGTATCAAGTTTCTTAGGCTTTCTTCATGTTTTAGAGCAAGCTATAGAGAGAAGGAAAATAGTGTTTAAGAAAGAAGCTGATAATTAATGAGACTGATCAAATGAAAAGCATGAGCTAGTGTGTATTTTTACTGTGAGTACCTTTTGTATTGTGGAAATAACTTTAATATGCCTAATTAATATGCCTAACATTAGATGTACTGAAATTTAGTGAAGTATGTTGAGTTTGTCCTGGCAATTTACCAGCCTACACAAAGAGAGCTTTATAAAAATGAAAGTGTCAGGAGTGTCGGCGTTCCSTATGCAAGCGAAACCTGGAGTTCACTTCGAGCTCTGTGGGAAACACCTTTGCAGGTATGCAAAACTTGGTTGTGCATTGTGAAGGGAGTTTAATGTTGGTTGGCTGCATGCTAGTTTCGTTATGGTGACGGTGACTTTGGAAAATAAGCTGTTTGATTTTCAGTTCACTTTCAGAATGGGGATGATAACCACAGCTGTCTTTATTTTCAGAGACTGGAAAATAAAGTGGGTTTTGTTTTGTTCAGGCTTGGTAGAGGGAGAAGCAGGAGCTGATTTAATACACCTCTAGTGCTGCATTTTTGTTCTCCTGATGGAATTATCTAACTCGCTTCCTGGTGAATTTTTTCCATTACTTTCATAGAAATTTGTTGCTGAATTTTTCCATTTGAAATGATATTATCTTTCTAATATCTTTGGASCAATTACTCCAGAAGTAGTTTTATGTCAGGATTTTTGTCGTGGGTGAGAGAAGGGATGGGAAGAACACCAAGTCTTTGGGAACCGTTCGTAAAGATCCAATTGGACTTCGTTGGTTGCGTATACTGGATAATGGGCCTTGTAGTAACTTTGTCCCAGTGTTTTGAAGGGAGATACTATGTTTTGGGGTAAACTAAATACGTTGTGGAATGATTTGTGGAGGTGCCAAAACAAAACCAATCATGTGGCTGGGGTCCGCTAGCCAGGGGGAGCGCGCCCGAGCGTGTCCAGCGTGCCCGAACCAGGCCGAGCCGGAGAAGCSGCTGTATCCACAGAGAGTGCTGCAGACCACGCCGGGGCCCGTGCCGCCCGCCCCGAGCAGCGCCGCGGGAAGCGGAGCCTTCGGCCGGGAGCAGCAGGTTCCGCAGGCGGAAGGGGCGGCGCGAGGGGCCGGAGGGCTGGAGCTGCCGCGGGTGGCCGTGGGCAGCACCGGGCCGCGGGGCTGGCGCCTGCGCGGGGATCCTGYGCACGCTGGGATTCCGCCTCCACTAGGACACCTACGGGTGCTGTCCCATGCTGTTAACTCTGTGTCCCAGCTGGGAGAAGGATGAGAACTTTAAAGGGAAACAAAACAAAGCAAATGCCAGCGAGACAGAAGGGGCAACGCTCTGCCAAGCCCGGCTGCAGCACAGGATGGCGGTCACATAGAGACAGAGGTGAAAAACCCAGCACTAAAGAAGGCTCAAAGAGAGCTGGGGCGAGAGGAGGCGCGAGCAGAACAGGAGAGAGCTGCGACCGGGCGGTTGAGCGCCGTTCTGAAACTGCCTCTCCTGACTGTGCCCCAAGGAACGAGGTGGGAACGGTATCCGGAGCAGTGCCTGCCTGCTAGCACAGCTGAACTGCTTAAGCCACGTATTAGGATGCACTGAACAAAATCGATTAATTGCAAAGTCTGCAGGTGTGTCTCTTCCCTCCTTCCTGCCCCCAAGAAGTTTGAGAATATTTTCAGAATATCAAAACTTGGGCCAGATATTGGCCCGAAATAGCAAGCTAGGTAGCTTTGTCCCAGCAGACAAAATACAAACTCTAGAAACTGTGGTTTATACTACAATACTTTCACTCATGTTGGTCTTCCCACTATGTCTTGTGCGAACACACGAATTAGGTTCARTGGCCTAAAAATTAACTCGTTTAAGAATTCCTATTTTGGGATGCCAACGTGAAAAGAAACTGTCAAACAGGTAATAGAGCTGTCTCAAAATCTGTCGTATTGACATTGTCTAGTTCTGAGCACAAAATGTAAGGAAGTGGCTCGTGTCATYTTCCACCTCAATCCATGTCACTGCAGCTATTTGCATTTTGTCCCCTCAACAGTAATATCCCTTTGTTTAAAGGAAACCAGGTCTAGTTTAGGAAAACAATTCTTTACTGTTCCATACAATGCAATCACTAGAAATATGCAGAAATGTTTTTGAAAAATAATGAGTCGAAGCCCTGTCAGCCCCTGTGTTCTTGAAAAAAACATTTTCTTTTTGACTCAGTTTTCAAAATTTTAAAATCAACTCATGCTGGCCATTCTAATTTCACACTGTTGTTTTAAAGGAGGGAAGTGCGTGTTTGGAGGAAACCAAATAGCCAAATCTAAATAGTATTTGTATAGGTTCTGCAACACTGAATATAGAGATGCATTTGAAAGGTATGTTCTGATTACACTAGCATCGCTTTAATAAGGTTTAATTAGTTTTCGTTTTTTTCCTGCTGTGCCTGATGCTGTACTGTTCTGAATAAGAAAAGTCAGGAGGAGGGTGTAAAAACCTCCTGCTTCTCAATCGCAATTTCCTGAATCCTGCCTTTGTAGCCAGACTCCYTGTATTTGCTAGAGCTGCAAGTGTGGTAGGTCCAGAGGATTTCATGTTTGAAACTGAAGTAATTAATGCCATTCAGACTTCCTCAAAGTCTAAATAAAGTGTTTCTGAACTACGTTGATGGAAGTGAGCTAAGGCTCAAATGACCAGTAACAATTTGTAGCGGTCTCACTAACGGTTGCAGTTTTCAGAGGCACCGAACATCTCATTTTGTAAAGATGTACTGGCATGATTATTTTTTTAAAGTAAGGTATCGCTTTAGTCCTACTGCGATAGACTGTGTCCTGTGGAACAAGYCAGGGCTGTATTTATAAAGCACATACGTACAGCCCTAACTTCTGAGCAACAGAAAAGAGATTCTTCCATTTCCCAGTGAGCCTGTTATATTCCWTTGACTGCATTTACATCACAAACACAAGGCTTATCCCCAACAGCAGGACCGGACTTGTCAATTAAGGACCTAATCTAAAGAACTGGCAATAGACTTCTACCACTCGTTTCAGTGTGACTAACTTGTAGCTGCAGTGAGGCACTAAAGCAAYGACCTAGAGGTAAAGGTTTTATTTTAAGGTAAAAGGGGTAAACTTAAAAAAATAATTTAGTCCAGTGAGGAACAGCTGACTGTTAATACATGGCAGKAGCTTTTGTACAATCTTCTTACAAGAGAAAAGATGTTAATTCGATGCCATGTTTGYTCATCACAAAGGAAGGGAACACCGGTTGATTTTTGTTTTACACAAACCATGTTCAAAGCTGCTTGTCACCCGTCCTCCCTTATAAAAAGATGGATATAGGTTACTAATACAAAAAAAAAAAAAGGTTCTCTGCTACAGGAAGCTGCAGTCTTCAGGTGTAAGTTGTAGAGGAATGCCAATGAAGAGGGACTGCTGCAAAAYATATTTTACAAATCTTCTGGCTGTTGACCTTCATGCTCCAACATCAGAGGTCACGGCCGGGTATTTGTAGCAGTACAGTTTGTTGTCTGCACCACCACTCAGGAGCAACTGAGAGGAGAAACAAACTSTGATTAGTAACAAAGCTCAGCAAAATACCCACATTTTCCAGTTTTCTTTCCTTTGAAGAGCTAAGCAAGAAGGGAATGAATAATGAACTTTTAACACAAAACCCACACTCAAAGAGCAAGACTAGTCTCATCTCTTACCCTCCTCCTAAAAGTACAAAAAAGCTAAGTTTTACAGAAACATTTCAGAAGCTTTTTCTGAAATTTCCTACCTCCTGAGAACCTGAATGCTAACAGAATTGTTTCTCCCCTTTTACACATCTCTGTTTCTCACAGCACTAACAGAATAGGTTACAGCTTCCCCTTCAGTGTGTACTGCCATGACCAGCTGTCTGTTCTTGGTGCCTCTTTGCTCCCCATTGGAGCAAACAGTACCTTAAAATATATGTACTTCTCAACAGGGTACTCTGCTGTTCTCACAGCCTTCCCTGCTTRCAGYGTTGGTGTAATGTCCAATTAGTGCYATGGAACTTAATGCCCACCATCYTTCGTAGTGTGATAATATGGGAAGTGCTGCAAGGTGCAGCACAGGAACTCTTCCTCTTTTACCCAGCACATTAAACTTCCTGCTCCCTCCCATGTTTAAAGATAAAGGAAAAATGCTTTGTAACTGCTGTAGGCCTCTTCCTAACCACTCTGCGTGTACATGGAGCATCTTGCCCCTGAGGTTCTTACCCCTGCTTCTGTCCAGTCCACACAAAAAACCTTGTCTTCATGGGCAGCCAARTCGTACAGAGGAGCTTTGCAACTGGTAAAACAAAGACACTTACTGTCAGACAGCTGAAGTTAGGTGAGCAGTTACTCTGTGCAAAAGTGATCCCAGGAAGAAATATTGGCAGAATGCTATCAAACAGACAGGGTCTAGTAGTTATAAATACTTTCACACAGGGCAGTTATCCATCTTTGCATTTTTATGGCTTTCTCCAGAGATCACCACATCAGTTTTAACACCTACATCTCCAAAAGGAAAAGTGGCAATATTTTTTCACCTGAATGCAAATGACTTTAATGAGATGAAGTTTAAGGAGTTTGTGTTTTGTTATTCGTGGGTTTGTTTTTGGAATTTATTATACAGTTTTCTCCTTCTGTTTGGATACTGCTAGACTGTATTCTCCAGACAAAGCATTTACCTCTTATAAATGCACTCTCATTTTCTCCTTGGAGATTTGTTATGAAAGCTCTGAAGAGAGGAGCAAGTAAAACTTCACACTGCTAAGCTCATTTTTTTAGAGGGAGAATGTGTTTTGCCTCTGCTGTTCTTAATCCCAGTAGCAATGTTGTTGTTATTACTGCCTTTTGCATTTCAATCACTGCTATTTTTAATGACATATAAATCTTGTGCTGGACCATCATACAGCTCTCAAAGTTGTTAGTTGTTAGTCTGGTAGGACTCAAGTGTTTTTCTCCCATTCCTCATGTGCTTGACTCCTAAATGCTAAAGGATTTTCACAAACACTGAGGCTGTTCTTATTTCTTTCTCTCTGTTTACTTTTCAGGCTGTTTTTCCTGTTTCACTAGGCTAAATGACTCTACAAGCTCACATGCCTTTAAACAGCAAGGAATGCAGGTTTGTTTTACCTCCTTGTGTCCCAAAGCTTCACAATGTTGTCCAGAGAACCKGAGATGAGCTGATGCTCGTGGGTGGGGGACCACTTCACAGCTGTCACCCAGCCTGTGTGAGAAGTCAGGGACAGGAGAACCAGGGAGCCATCTGGAGAGAAATAAAGCACTACTCAGCAGATGTTACCTGAAGCGTTGCCTTTCAAGATGCGTACCAAACCCAGGGAGAAAAAGCTGCAAGAGCCACACCTAGAGACTCAAAGTAAGAGTTTCTCTCCCATTATTCTGTAATTCTGTTCAACTGTGCCAAATTAATTTTCCCAATTGTTAGGCAGGAAATTGAAGAAGTCTTGCATCAGATGATGGAAAATAGAAGTAATCTTTATATTACATAAATGCTCACACATTGCACCAGAAAACAGTCTGCAGGACTGTCTTCCAACAAGGAGAAGTTCCAATTCTGAAGAAACAAGTCTGTGCACATGCCTGTGTCAGCTCACCTTTGCTGCGAGGGTCCCACAGTCTAATATGTCTGTCAGTGCTCCCCGATGCTAAGCGTCGGCACAGGGGTGAGTAGGAGACAGAATTAAACACCTTGTTTCCTGTCTGTCAAAAAAGAAAGAGAAAGGAGTAACTCAAAGAATGGCGCTCCTGTCTTTGGTCCTGTACAACTTCTTCCTTTAATCTGAACTTTAGTTGTGCCAACTGACACACACTTTATGTTGCGTGTTGTGATCTCACCAAAGTTGATTTGAGGCCTCCTGTTTCGGCGTCCCACAGTTTGATGGTGTGGTCCCAGGACGCGCTGCAGATTTCCTCAGCATCTGACCACAGCACAGAAGAGATGGCTTCGGTGTGGCCAGACAGCGTTGCRAGCGGGGTCTACAATCCAAGGGTGAGAAGAGACGAGACTGAGTACCAGAGACCACGCTATTGTCTCAACGAACCAGCATGTCTGGTCAGCCTCAGACATACCACCAGAAGTTTCTATTTTTAACARAGTGAAATTATTTTACATGGCCATAATTTTGAAAAGAAATTGTGGGCAAATCTGGACCTCATCTTACCCTTGTGAGTCCCAACTGTTCAGTTTTCTGCTTTTTCCGTGGTCTGTTAGCTGCCTCTTCCATTTCATCCTCTTCATCTGTAGGTACTATGACAGAAGACAAACTCTGTTTAAAGACTTTTGAAAGAGATTTTCATGTGATAAAACATACAAAATAGATATTGAGTGTTCTGAATAATGCAAATGGCAGGAGGTAGTTGTCAACCATACCTGAAGACTGTGTTTGTGAACAAAAACCAGAACTTAAGATAGTGATATACAGTCTTACAAAGCTACGGCAAAAAATTGTCATAGCTTGCCTTTGGTATTATTACATAAACCAATTTTCCTTGAAGACAAAAATACTCTGATATCCATCATTGTCATAAGCACCATTTTGAAGTTCTACAAAGGTGAGAATCCCAGTTTACACTTATCTTACCTGCAGACCAGATCTTTAACATCTTATCCCAAGATCCACTGCAGAACTGTATGAACAGAAACATTTTGTTAAAAGCTGATCCAGAAAGACCTTTTAAGCTATATCAAGCAGCATCCACATGCTGCTTGAAAAAATAGCCACTGCTTTATTACACATGAACAACAGTGCTGGAATCCTGAAAATWGAATTTTTGGTATATATTTTTCCCTTGCAGAAAAATAAAACTACAAAAGACCTCTTTATTTCCTTCTGCCCCAAAAGGTGTTATTTTAACCTGTCTGACAGAGCCAAGCAGAGAAGGGTGACTCCACCTTCAGTATGTATGCACTTACTGTTATATCCCCAGATAAAAGGAAGGAAACTCTCCTGCCACCTCACTTGAGGTTTCTTCTCACATCTGATACTAYTGTGGGAATTGAGGGCTAATTTGAAAACAGTTCAGTGCAACTCACACTCAAATTTATGATATCTGTAACATTTACCTAAACATCCARCTTTGCTCACAGAAGTCAAAAGCAAAGCTTTTACAACACTCTGTGCCGTGTAAAGTCACACTCCGCTTTTTGTGGTTTTGGAGGTGCAGTATTTGAAAAGATTGTGTTGATGCAACACCTGTAATCCTTAATAACCATCATTTATAACAAGGCTGGAATTTTCAGTGACCAAAATACGGTTTCTGTCAATATCCCCTGAGAGGAAGATGTCTCTCCGCGAGTCACTCACTTTAGTTCTTGAGCTGTCAACTGCTATGGAGTCCACGCTCCCGGCGTGGCCCCTGCAGCAGTGCAGGGCCTTCACTTTGTTTCTCTCCACATTCCACTCCCACAGCAGGATGGTTTGGTCCATAGAAGCACTGAGTAACAGGCATGATAAGCTGTCTGAGGAAGAAAGAAGTCATGCTCACACTCAGCTCCGCTTCCCAGAGCCTTTCTAGCAATTATTCCATTCAAAGAAGAAATGAGGGACACAGAACCCCATATACCTCTCATTTGCATCATATTACACTGCAAATGCCATGAATGTAAGTATGTTTAAGAATACCTGCCCACGAAGACTGGCTAGAAACAGTGTGCATGCTAAACAATTCATTACTGTCAAGGGACCTTTAGATGCAGTTATTTCTGACAAGTTAATAAATCCTAGTATTTAGATTACTGAATATTCTTTGGTTGAAGAAAACTGATGCTTGTCTCTCAATGACTCAAATGATTATTAGTCCCATGAGAAGATATACTGACCTTGTTTTACCCATGCCACGTCCTTCACCACTTCCGTGTGCCCAGCTATTGTCATAATGGATTTTCCTTCCAAAGACCAGATTCGAGCAGTTTGGTCATAGGAGCCAGTTAATATCCTACAAGGTAGGGTACAGAAGTGAAACATCCTTGTCCTTAAAATGAATGTTTTATGGAAAAAAAATCAAACTTGTCCATCAGAAACTTAGGCAAATGTTAGCGCAGCAACAAAAATGAACAACTGGGCTACTTTAAGTAAAAATTTGAGCTGTGGAAAGTAAATGAAGTTTTGTTACAGAGCGAGGCTTTGACAAAGTCTACAACTGTAAGGCTAGGAGTGTACGGAAAAAAGGAAAAGCAGTGAAAGAAGAGTACCATGCTGGTACGTGGGACCGATCTTAGAAGATCTCATATGTTGTTTAAAATGAAAGACTGATGTGATAATGAAAGACCGTGAGCAATAACTTATTGTTCACAGTATGGTGCTAGAGGACCTCAGAGCATTTCCAAACCATTACACAGCATAGCAAAGTTGCCTACCTGAGTGGACAATTAATTGGAATTACAGTAGAAAATGGCAATTAAAAATATTGGGGTGTATTTTGTTTGCTTTTAAAGAGCTCTACAGCACAGAAGCTCTGCAGATTTGTTTGCTGCTACATGACTGTCACACTTTAAGTAAAAAGTTTGCTTAAGAAAACTGGAGAGCAGGAAATCCTCGCTGTCCTTCGAGAGACAGGACAGGGAGCAGCGCGGCTCTTGCGTGTTTGTGTCAGAGCTGTACCCCTGTCCGTGACCGCAGCAACGTTTCCCTTGTGCTAAGGCCAGCCCAGAACAGAGATGTTTCGGGGGAGAGGCTGCTTTCCAGAGCACCGGTTCTGGTCAGCCCCGAACACRGGCGGGAAAGGGTGAGGAGGGGCAGCGGCTCCGGGCGAAGGGCGCTCCGGCGCCCGTGCGGTACCATTCCTCGGCGGCCTGCACGGCGCTGATCCAGTCGTCGTGGAAGATGCACTCCTGGGGCTGCGGCGCCAGGTACTTCTCCACGTACTCGATCTCCAGCACTTCTTCCTGCGCGCGTGGAGGGAACGCTCGTTAGCGCGGCTGCGCGACACGGCGGGAGCCGACACGGGGTCGGGGCACGGAGCTGCAGGCGCGCGTGGGGCGCTGCCGCCGCCGCGGGCCCCACTCACCGTGGGGATGTTCTCGGCCTCCATGTGCGTGGCCAGCGGCAGCCGCAGGAACTGCCCGCGCACGAGGAAGTCGAACTCCACATGCTGGTGGTGGGCTGCAAGAGAGCGGGGCAGCGCGATGGGCCGCGCCCGGGGCCGGTCCCGGTGCCAGTCCCGGTCCCGGTGCCAGTCCCGGTCCCGGTGGCGGGGCCGCCGCGCAGCACGTACCGTCTCGGGCCGCGAGCAGCGAGTTGATGAGCCGGCTGAGGTCGGGCCCCTCGGCGGTGGCGGGCACGGAGAAGGGCACATCCTCCACGGCGTACCTGCGGCACAGGCCGGTCACCGCGCGCCCCTACCACGGCMCGGCCCGGCACGGCCCGCCGCGCCCGCCGCTCACCTCTGGTTCTCGGTGCGGAACCGCGCCGGCAGCTGCGCCATGCTGCCGCTCCCCCCGTGCGCAGGCGCGCGGCGCCGGACTACAGCCCCCGGCGTGCCTCGCGCGCGCTACGGCGCCCCGGAGGCGCCGCGGGAATCCCCCTGCGCATGCGGGCGGCGGCCGGAGCCGCGGGCAGGTGCGGGGCCGTCTCTGTGCCCGGCGCGGTGGGCGGGGCCGGGTAACGGCCGCGGGTAACGGCCGCGGGTAACGGCCGCGCGCGCCTTCACAACCGCCGCGCTGAGGTAAATTAGGCGGCGGTGCGGAGCTTCGCGGGCTGACTCGGGGTTCTCCCCGTGCGACGCCCTCCGAGCGCCTCCCTTGCGAGCGCCTCCCTTGCGAGCCCGGGCGCTTCTCATGAAGCTGCCGAGGGCGGGCGCCCTACTGCTTATTTATTTTTACGTTTTTGCTCTCTTCTTGGGACCAAAGTCTTGCGCTGTACCCTCAGCACTGAGATACTGGGCGCTGGGATTCTGAGAAGCAGAGCTTCCATGTGGGATCCGACTCCCTCCCTGTCGCCCGAGGGAAGGCAAGGAGCCGAAGTTACTGTGAGACCTCAGGATGAGGTTAGTCCAGAATGTTGTGTATTTAGGGACCGCTGCTTGTAGTTTCTAGGTGTGATCAGAAACCATTCAGCTCTGTGCATTGAAATCATGTTCCTCTTTAGAGCGTTTGATACTGTGCCTGCTGAATTTGTGGATGACAGTCATTTGGTGAGAGCSCAGCATGTGTAAGAGGTGACACTGGTTTTGACAGGCATATGGTCACAGGAGCTCTCCATGAGCAAATGGGTTGGAGTCTTCCTGCCTTTAGGTTCCTGCTCCCCAAATGGGAAGGGGGGGGAGGAGGAGTCACCCTTTCAGTGTGACAATAACCTAGCTCTGGGCTGGAAACAGCCTTGGAGTGATGGAATTCGTGGAGAGCAGAAGGTAGGTTGAAGAGGTTTGGGTGGAGCTGTGCTAAGGCTAACGCTGAGGGGTGGGTGGAGTTGTTTCTGCTTGCTGTATGTGCAGAGGAATAGAGCCTTTGATCCGGTTTTACCCTGGCACCAAGCTGTGACGGTTCTTCAAGCTGTTACTTGGATGTACAGTGCAGTGGTGTTACTCTTGAAACTCCTGTGATGCATACATTTTTGTGAAAGGACGAATGCAGGTATCTCCATACCTGTATATTATTTATTCATCTGTTACCAGCCATGCCCTTGTATACACAGACRTAGGATTTAACTGTCTTTATTAGAGAGTCTGCTGGCATTATTTATATGCCTATGAAATCTATTAAATATACTTATACCTCTAAGWATGAGTTAAAATAATTTTTTTATAACAAGAGTTATCTTTGTTTATTTAGAACAAAGAACTTAGAGTAAACCTCTCTGGTTAAACCGTGAAATTTGTTACTGATTTCTTACTGATGTGCTTGCCAGTGGCCTATTAGATTGAAACAAACAGTGTAGTTCGTATTTGGACAAACTCACAGCARAAAAATGTACCAAGGGCTTTTTAAACAGAAATATACCACTTAAGGCTCAAGAATTTCTGGGCTATTTATAACTGGAAGMTGGGTAAATATCATTACATACTTGTCCTACTGTTATGGTTTTCCCTGGATTATTATTAACTAGTGTTAGATGCTGGATAATTGTCTTMATGGACCATTGGCCCATCCCACTGCAACTATTCTTGTGGTCCATGATAGGTTTCTAATGCCCATTGTCCAGGTTTTTAATGCATTTGAACTATATACCGTCAATATTTTCAGTCTATGTATGTATCACTTTGGTAAAATTAACACTCTTCAAATGTTTTAAATGATTTTTTCATTGTTTTTGCCAAATCCARAGCTACAAAATATTCAGTAAACATGAGGCAACTTCATTTGGCACAAGGTTTGGAGTGTTATCATTTAGACATTGAATGGAAAACTAAATCTACTTTAGATTAAATCATTTAGTRTACTGAGCATATGAACAGCTTAACTTTGGAACGTTGTTTGTATCAGCAGGATGCTTTAGTAAGCTTCAAAAGCTGGAGAGATGTGGCTTTACTTTGCCTGGGGTCCGCTATGTCGCTGCAAAACAAATCTGCGCTTCATTCTTTTCAGATGATTTCCTAGCCTGCTTCATTCTCCTTACTGAGGAAGTGATTGAAATGTCACCAGCAAGAAAGTCCATCTCAAGGACTGTACCCCGTGGAATAGTAAAGAAAGTAGGAAGCATGTGTAAACATACTGCTGCTTGTCTTTAAAATAAACCCTGAAGAAAAATATCTCGCCCTCCAAATTTCCACAAATYTTCTCTTATTTGGCTGGGCATTGTGTACTCCAGAATGTATGTGTGCTCTAGTGATTTAGAGGACAAATTAACTTGATTGACTTTTCATTGTTTATCCATATATGGGCTTGGTTTGGTTGCTGTCTTGAAGGGTCTACTAGGTCTTGGCGAAACCTTGTCCTATGGAGGTGCTGAATATTCACAGATTAGCTTTTTGAAATACTTTTCTTTGGGATGTGAGGTAGATGTCCAAATTTGTAAATTTGTGCATAAAATACTGCAACATCTTGGCTGAGTCTAAAGAATGTTTGCATGGGAGGCTGAAATAAAGTTTTCTAACCCTTCCAGGTCCTCTTGTAATGGAAGAAAATACAACTGACCATGATGTCTTTATGAAAAGATGCAGAGATTGACTGTAGTAGCCCAGGGTAGTCAAAGAGAGATGGTTGGATTTTGAAGGTGAATCTGAAGGTCTTGTCATTGTGGATGTTTTCATTCTMTGAATTTACAGTATGTTTTGTCAGTATGTGCATTTTTCTCTTGGTATTAATACAGTGTGTCCTTTTGCRAAGTACCACAGTTCCTTACTTTGATGTTACATGTAGCTAGATGGCCTCCTAATCCTGTTATTTTGTAGAGTAACATAATTGTTAACAGAACTGTTAGACTAAGAACTGTTAGTGTTTGCTCACAGTGCCTTGATTGGAAGGAAAGGAGCACCCTCTGAGAATAAAATGTAGCATGCCAGGGTGTTTTTTTTTTTTTTTTTTTTTTAAAGGAGAAATTACAACTAAGGATTGAAATGCATTCCACTGTTTTTCCTGTATGAAAGCATCTAACCTGCATGGATTCCAGGGAATCTTCGTTTGGATAGAGAGACTCGATTGCCGTCCCTATCTCGGGCAGCCCTCCATGCGCGGCTGCTAAACCTGGAGGGCTGACCGCGTTCCAAGCTGCCYTCACTGGGACACCCAAGCACGCACATGGTGAGCATGTCTGTGGMAGTGCAAGTGTCCTCATGAAGGAGGAAACTTAGAGGAAACTTCTTATATGCTGCTGGTTTGTCATAACAGCTACCTCAGACTTATCTGTATCTGTATATCTGTATATCTGTATATCTGTAGCATGAATGTGGAACTTTCCATCTGGTGATTCTTTGCCACATAGCCAGATCCTGACTTCAGCTGTTACTAATAAAATTTACTAATTAAAATAACAATATCATATGTTTTATCATTATCAAGCCAGGCTGCGATTTTGCAATGAAATCATGAACTTTTGTCACTGCTTTCTTTATATTCATTATATTGTTTTTATAAGTCTCTCTCATTTTGGAATCATGACATCACCATTAAGTTTATCTATTAAGGCCCTCCTCTTCTTCCTCCCCGCCAAATCAATTTGCTCAAAATATTACTTTATAATTCTTAGCACTTATTTTATAAAAAGTTAACGCTTTGACCCACAGAGTTTGTTTGGCATGTGTTGTACTGTTTTTGAAGACAGTTCACCCATCTAAAGATTTGTCAACAAATCTTTAATACTGCAGAAATGTTCACCATAATGAGTGGTTATTGTGTTTACAGGATTCCTAGGCAAGTTTTTTGTTTATTTGTTTTAAAGTCCTGAAACTTCTCTTCTTTTTGCTTTTGCATTAAATGTTCCCATTAACCTCATTTTCTTAGAAATAAAGAACAATGTTTTGTGATGAATTCTGCTCATCCATGAATGTGATTRTAGTGAATCCAATGATGAATGTTTTTTAGGTCTTTTTGATAGCTTTAATAATGTCCCAAATTTAAAATAAGTATATTATTCAGTGTAGAATCCTGCTAGTTTTTCTTGTCTTGTGAGTTAGAATGTTATTTTAAAAACTGAAGTTTTTTTTTTTWWTKAMWRAYAATTATCTGTTTGCTTGTATTATGTGAAAGCAAATAAGCTCAAAGGTCTTAGTTCTGACKAGAACTTGTTCTGATAGCAATCAAAGCCAGTCATACTGTGTGACGATCACCAATTTGTTGTGGTGCCCTTCATCTTTATGTGTAATTGCTTTACAGATGATTGTTACCAGCCATTCTGAACATGGGCAGGTGCTGCATGTCATTCCTTCTGCCCAGCCAGGAATGGCCCAAGTGATTATTCCTCAAGGACAGCTTCTGGACATAACCAGCACTCAGGGTGAGTTTAACCTGTGGGAATGGATGGTGTCCTGTTAATAAACATACTGCATGATCTCTCTTTAAGAGCTTTATTGTATGTAGGCTTAGTGAATTGTTAGKTTTTTTTCTTTATTTCATAGTTAATTCTTTCCTTTTCCTTTGTTTCCATAAGTTAATTGCAAAAATCTGTGCTGAATTTGCCTTCCAAGTGAGAATCTCCTGTCCTCTTTTTTGGACAAAAAGCTTTATGAAGTAAGGATTATTGTGTTTGCTTTGTATGATAGGTAAACTGGAATGTCAAGCACAAAGATGCATCTTGTCTTACTGCTAAAAAGAGTATTTTTTGCTAAACCACAAAGCTGTATTTTCAGTTCTGAGTTCCTTGTTTCATTTTAAGTGAAGTAGTTAATTCAAGCAATGCAGCAGAAGACTCTTTCTGCAAACTACTGTCGATAATTCATTTCTGGTTTCACAAAAGTTTATCTGTGGAGAACATCAGTTCCCAATGAAGAAAATGAACTGTACTTTTCGTTTCACTGCCAGCATGTAAAGCTTAGGTGAGATGCACAGCTCCATACTTAAATTTTCCTTTGGAAAAGGAACACAGTGAAATCTGAAAGATGGCTATTCATTTGCACACTTAGCTGGATGGCTGAGAACTGTGTCCTAGTTTACAACCTTATCAAGTTTGTGTTCATATTTTTGCCTAGATTTAATCAGTACTAGTTTACAATTATTAAACTTTGTAGTTTGTCATATTGAAATCCTCTTATTTTGTATTTAAAAACTCTTTACTTTTCCAACATGCACAATTTATTTGTAACTTGCTGTTTCCTCATATTTATTCAGCTATTAACCAGGAGGATATTTTGTTTTTGCAAAGATGTTTCAGAAGAGAAGTGTGGTGATGGGAACTTGCAGACAGTAGCGGTGGCTGCTATAGGAGACACTACAAGCAGTTACATTCTGCATCCACATGCATCTCTCTCTCTAGCAAAAAGAAACATCACCAGGTAGGTTAGGAGTTAAAAAGATTAAAAAGCACTTCAACCTGCTGGTATTACTGCCAGGTTTTCATGCAGTTTGTTTTTGCAACAGTTACTACAAAATTAGCAGAGAAAATTTCCATRGAGATCATGATGCATTAGAATTAGTGAATGACGTGTAGGCATCCAGTGTTTGCAGGGAGCATTTGTGTGTGATGGAGCAATGGAAAGAGCAGTYAGAGTCTGATTTCCAGGGAAAGTTGGATATATTTTGACTGGAGCAACAGGTGGGTATTTGAAATGACACAGGGAAAATTCCTGAAATTATTCCAGGTAGGTGCTGGTATTGCCAAGAGTTCAAGATGAAGGAGCACCTTCAGTGAAGGATCTGCAGGGAATGCTGAAGCTTGAGAGAGTAGAGTTTATTGTATCAGTATGTTACAATTTATAATTGATGTTTTAAATATTGATATTTTCAGTGAAATATTTGGGCAATAAAGTTGAATATGGGGAAAATTAAACCCAGGTTTCAAGGCAAGTTGATACAATGTCTGTAGCTTAGTCATATAGTCATAGGAGGTTTCATCTCCGGGTAAGGAAGAACTTCTTTACTGTGAGGTTGCCGGAGCCCTGGCCCAGGCTGCCCAGAGAGGCTGTGGAGGCTCCTGCTCTGGAGATCTTCAAACCCGCCTGTATGCCACCCTGTGCTCTAGGTGTCCCTGCTGGAGCGGGGGGTTAGACTACATGATCTCTAGAGGTCCCTTCCAACCCTAAAGATTTTGTAATTCGGTGATATGCTGTAGAGGTATACGTAATATACTATTTTGATATATTAGAATAAACTATTGCTTTCCTGATTGTCTCTACAGATTTTTTTATATATATTTTTAGGCTTTTGGAAGATCCCTTCCCTATTCCTGTCCAGCCATTGCCCCCAAATACACCTCCATGGGCATGCCGTCTCAGGAACTGTGAGGTGGGCTGCAAACTGTTCTGATTTGATGGTTTATTTCATCTAGATCATGACACACCTAAAGGAATATTTTTATAACTGTAAAATTTACATGTTGTTAAGCACAGTGGTTCTATGAAAAAGCACTGGTACTAGCACGTTTAAAAATGTRAAAAGGTATAGGAGCCTTTGTAATGCTAGAAATTGAATGCTGTTAATACTGCAGCACTGGGAAAAGCTAGTGATTCTCAGCAGCCTGCTGGCTTCTACTAAGCAAGTTGCTGTTATGTTGCACTCMTGATTCATTAATTAAAGAATAAAGTTACTTTAATATGGCCTAGGTCTGCAGTGGTTCACATCACTTTGTTTTCTCTTGTAGAAATTGAAAAACGCTTATTGGGGCCTAGTCCAGGACTTAGAAGAACATCTTAATGTCAGTGTTTAGGCTTTCCTAGATTTGTTTTTTGTTGTGCCAGCATGGTTACCTGTAGTGTTGTCTTTTTTTCGCTCTTCAAAATTTCTGTGGTACCAGCTACATATTTTCTTCGTTCTGTTTTTTTTTTGAGGAAACTAGCGCTTGCATTAGCACTTGCACACATTTTTTTTTTTTTTTTTAAGAAGCTTTGTATTTAAAAAGACTATTACCCTTTTTCTGATTACTACTGCAAACCTATAAAATGGCCATCTTTGACTGTGAACTGGGGTTCTTGGAGTCCTTAGGGTCTTGAAGGACTGGCAAATTCCCGACCTCCCTGGAGATTGCTGTGATATTGGATCCTATGGTAAGGAGAAGATTGTGAGGATCAAAAAAACACATCTCTCCCCCTAAATGTGAGACTGTGTCCTCACTTTCCAGAGTCTCAGCCTGCTTTCATTTTCTTGGGTACTGGACAGCAGCCAGCTGTGTGAATAATCCTGTTTTACCTCCTTTCCATGCAGAAAATTGGGGACTCGTACCGCGGCTATTGCGCGAGCGAGGCGGAGTTAGAGAGTGTCCTAATGCTCCACAAGCAGCAAACGCAGAGCGTGTGGGGGACGCGCCAGTCCCCCAGCCCGGCCAAACCCGCCACGCGGCTGATGTGGAAATCCCAGTATGTCCCATATGATGGGATCCCATTTGTCAATACAGGTAGCTAATTTCTGTTATTTTAATAGCTACTTTGGCAACTGCCGTTGGAATTTGAAACAGCCATAAAAAAGATCATTGTGTTTTTTCATAGTGGTGATAATGTTAAGGCAGAAAAAATAATAATGAATAAATAAGCTGTTTGGGTACCTCCATGCTGCAGTCTGAAGGAGTTTGGTTCCCTGAAATCACAGGCTTGCTGTGAATCATTCATTCCCTTCGTTCTTTAGAAATAAATCAGTCAAGTGCTGTTCAGGTGAGTGAGATTTTTAGAAGAGACGTTTTATACCAGAGCATGAAGGTTTTCATAAGGGAAAGGACTTGTTCCAGGAATCTTGCCTAATGCAGGAAAGCCTTGAAAAGCTTGGTCCACAGGCACTAATACATTCTTTAAATGGCCCCTTAAAAATATAAGAATAACAACAGCAACAAAATAAACTGCATATYTCAGCAGGTAGATCTTTCTCCTTTTTAATGAATGTGTGGATTTTGCAAACTCATGGAATGCATACATAAAAACTTAGTATGTGAAATAAACATATTGTCACATAGAGATAGGAATGACTGCAGTATAGGTTATGTGTGTTTTTTGCTGAAAGTACCCTCATAAGTGAAATGTTAGCACCAGTCTTACAGTTTAGGCTGTACTACAAGAGAGTTAAGAATAAATTGAAAACAACCTGTCCTTGCTATCCCTTTCCTTTTTTCCCCCAAATACATGTTGTATTTCCTCAAATACAAGAAGTCTTTAGATTTTTTTTAAGATCTAAATCTAATCTTAAGATCTAATCTTTTTTTCAAGATTTTGCTTAGCAAATATCCTTTTGAATAGCTAATCCCTTTGCAAAACAAAGATCCCATCAAAATCCTTTTGAGATGCATGCTAGCAAGAATGGTTTTAAGCTGTTCAAGTCTTCTACAGTCATAGCACACTGATTTTTTTTTTTTTTCAGTTTAAAAATAATCCTAAATGGCTATCCATTCATCATATCTAATCTGCTTTTAAATTTCCCATTTCTCTGTTTGCATTGGGTGTGGGTTTTTTGGTTTTTTTTTGTAATGCAATCTCATGCAATAAGTTATTGACTGTCTGCTGGAAACACAATATTACTGTTGTCATCCTTTAAAAGTCTTTGAGTGTGTATTTTGAGGTAAAGGTACCTGTCTGTATACTGATTGTAGATAAGAGATCACAAACAAAACTAAGCATGACAGAGGAAAAATACAAGTTCACTTAACCACAAACACTTCCATGGCGTGCCTGTAAATTCTTTTTCATCAGAAATCTGACTGGAAGAAACCACTTATCTGAATGGTGTTTAGAAACCACTTATCTGAATGGTGTTTAGAGCGACATGACCTTTATTTAAGCCCATCTGTTTCGGTGGGGGTATGCTAATCTGAAGCAGTATTACTTAACAGACACTATAAGTCATACTGCAAACTGTAATGACAAGTGAGAATTCACAGCACAGTGTTGTCTGAAGCATTGATCTAAGGTAGAAGCATGGGCATGCCTAAGCTTTGATTTCAGCTGTGGGTTTTCTAGGTTATTTGGGGAATTCTGCTTCTCTTTCTTACACTGAAGCACTGTGCTTCACTGATACCTCACAAGACTGCTTGTTATGTGAAGTATTGGTGTTGATGAAGACAAAGGCCTGTTCTGCTTCTCTGTATCTTCCCTATCTTCTCTATATGTCTTCTAAGAGTGTTGCAAAGCATGATTAGCTTGGGAAATGCTTTGAAAATGTTATGTGATTCTTAGATGCTACATGAGAAGCATTCGTACCATAGTGAAATGCTTCTGCACTTAGTGTTCTACCTTCTTACAAGTCTGATCTTAAACAGAAATAAGTGTCTGAGAGCTCTCATMATTTCTGTAGCTACTGTTTTACTATAGGGAGTGAACCTCAGTGGTTGCCTGAATATATGATCGAGTAGATTACTTTCTGCTGCCAGGAAGTAGAGCCATTGTAATGGAGTGCCAGTATGGACCAAGGAGGAAAGGTTTCCAGCCCAAGAAAGGTGGTGAGCAGGAATGCGCCTCTGGCCATTTATACAAAGCCACTTGTCCWGCAAGGTAAGAATTGGTTATGAAGTTGGAAGAGCTCCTCACTATCCCAGGAGAACTCTTCTTCCGTGAGCTTCAACAGAGCACTGTATTGGGGTGAGGACTGGAATGTGCCAAGGCTTTGTTGTGGGTGATACTCATTTGGAGGGAGAGASGCTGTGAAAGTGAAGGAAGATGAGATTGGCAGGTTGCCTACGTGCAAACTAACAGTACATCAAGCTGTAAAGCACAAGTAAGAATCACTCTTGTTGTTGAGTTCTTCAGTACACCTGAAGAAAGGAGAGTGAACAGCACGAAAATGAGCTGTGTTCTGAGTGTTGCTCAGTTCATCCTTTGGCTGTGTGGATATGGCATATGTGAGCTGCAGCTAATAACAKTTTGGGAAACTAGGGTAGACTGAGAGATATGTGCTCTGAGAGCCCAAGTGACCCTTATATACTCTGTCTTGCAACAATCATTCCTCTCCTTTTGATTTGCAATACTCAGACATTCTCCATTTCTAGGGGGTGTGCAGACTCTTAAACAACAAGTTTAAGAGTCTTTTGTGATTTCTTAATTGAGTTATGCAGAACCCTTAACAGGTGTCTGTGGATCTTTGTTATACGGATGCAGACCAAAGATTTAAAAACCACTGAATGACTGATGAMCACAAATTTGGAATAGAGACTTTCTTAAAGCAAAAGCTTCCATGTTTCCTCATACACCAGCCTAGAATTGCGTTCTCAATTTTACATTCCCCTTCTACTTGTAGAACTGGTAACTATAACTTCAGTGTCCTTAGTTGTGGCCATGAATTAGGGATTCAGATACCTAAGGACCATCAGTTAGGCCAGCACAGGCTGACAGTTTGAGTAATGAAAATCTAACTGACTTGGGGTAACCATTTTAGTCCCAGAACTATATCCTCTTATTTTTTGTTTTCCTTTGAACTTAATTGCACTTAAGTCAGTCAATTGTGCAAAATTAGCAGAAATATTATTTGCAGAAGAAGTTATAGTTCTTCCTGTTYACCAGGGCTTTTCTTCTTATCCAAATCTAATGGTTCGTCTTGTCCCTGAGCGTCCTGTTGCAGCTTCCTGGGCTTCAGTGCCCCTGCACAAGTGTGTTTACTTGGACAACTGCAATTAGACACAAGCGAATATGCTCAGCTCAGGCTTCAAGAYGGGTGAACTTGCACAGCCGGTCTGGAATAGTGTTTTGCTTTGTGTACCCTGCTGAGGGCAGAGGATTTTTAACACTTTGAAGCACGTCACTGCTCTGACGTGGACTGGAACAGAAGTGCAGAGTCTATGTCCATCTCTGYTGATGAGCAATTCCTCAGTTCTATTAGAGGCTCTTCAGCCCTACATGATGTTGCTTGAACTTTTCCTGTTAGTAATATCTGTTATGCAGTAAATGGCATGTTTTTACCTTCCCCTGAGGGCAGAGTGTAACAAAGCAGAATTTTTCTTTTTCTTTGCTATTCTCYACCACTTGGAAGGATTTATATTAAGAAAGTTCAAAAGTTTCCAGAGTATAGAGTTTCAACTGACCCTAAAATTGACAAGAAAATCATAAGGATGGAGCAGGAGAAGGCATTCAACATGCTGAAGAAGAACTTCATAGATGCTGGAGGTGTCCTCAGGTGAAACTTTCACTTTTTTTTTTATCTTGACAGATGAAGCAAAATGAAGTAATTTGCTTGACTGGATTTTTTCTTTTAATCGTGTTATTAAGGCTCTTGCTAAATAATTAAAAAAGAAAAATGCCATTAAGACTTATGAGTCTGCATTATTTAGTTTGATAAATGTGTTATACACCAAACTGAAATTTGAACAGGTAATAGCTGTGTTATTTTGGCATTTAATCTGTTTTATTTAGCACTGCAAACATTTCAGAGATCCCCGAGTGCTCAAGGGCTCTGAACTTACAGCTCAGAAGCAGTAAAAACTTAAGTAAAAACTTGGTCATTTGTCATTCATTGTCAGAATTTCCCCAAGAGATTCTTTTTCTTAAATTTCCTCAAGAATAGTTCACAGAAATTCTCTCCTCTTGCCAGGTGGTATGTACAGTTACCCACTCAGCAAGCCCACCAATATCATGAAATGGAAACTTCGTGCCTTCCTCCTTCACCTTCCCATTTTCATATGCCTCCTCCAGAGGAAGAGGAAGAAGTTGTTAGAGAGGAAAACTGTGTGTTGCCTTCTCGACTTCATCCCCAAGTAGCAGACAAGATCCGAGAGCTGGTRTCTCAGGGAGTAGAACAGGTCTATGCAGTGAGGAAGCAACTAAGGTACAATACTGCCTGGCTGGATAATCACACCTTTCTCCRTCTGTACTGCTATATCCACTTTCACATTTGATTAAATGGCTTGCAGCTTAATGGCAGTACTGAKTCATTATGGAAGACTTTTGTCCTTTGTCATTAGAATCTATTTTTTCAGTTTGTTTTTCATTTTATTTTAGATAGGTATTAATAGCTGCTGTCCTCTTTAGTTAGATGTGTAAATGGGGATTTGTTATTTAGGACTGTAGAGCAGATGCATGCAGAACTGGATCAGAAAATGATCTGGTTTGTCCTTACCTGTCTTTGCAAAAAGGGGAAGGAAATAATATATAGCAGAGGGAAATAYTGCAGTACAATAGCTTGTAAATATTCTAATTTTTAAAATCTTATTTCCTTTAACACATGACAGAACGTATGTGGAAAGAGAATTATTCAAGCCTGACGCAGTGCCAGAGCGGCATAACCTGTCTGTCTTCCCCACTGTGAACGACATCAAGAACCACATTCATGAAGTGCAGAAGTCCTTGAGGAGYGGAGAGATGGAGTATGACTCGGAAAGCATACCAGCAACGGTASAGTTGGCCTTAGTGTTTCTTCTTGATTCTTGGATTAAATACTACAAGTCTTAMTTAATTTTTATTGTCTAGCCATATTTCAGTCCAAATTGCCACTGAATTAATATTCACAGAARCAAAGTTTTCAGTGCAATCTCTGACTCAGCCAAATTGGATTAAATCTGAATAAAACCGTTCGACTTTAGATTGCTTTTAGTTGATTGACGTGTTATGCATTACTAGCACTTACATGAAGATTGCAAGAACTGAAGGCCATGTGGTATGGAAAAACGGACATCTCTCAAGTTTTTTGAGGCACTTTATGTACTATGTTTTGGAGAAGTTAGTATTTCTGCCTTCCCTATCTGGCCTGTCCCATATCTGGGAAAATGGGGATGCAATATGTCAGGTGCAGTCTAAATTGGGACTTTAACAGCATTTTGAATGTATAAGTACTATCAGCTACTCATTTGAGGCAAGTTATGTATTAATTAGTCAAATGATTTGAGTGTCTATTTTTCATTTTAAAATCAATCCAGGAAGGCTTTAGCCTTCATGTTACAGCACATGCTAGGAATCATTTGCAAAGTTTTAGTTTGCAGAGCCTTTTCTGGGGGGATGGGTGGTTGGAAWTTTTTTTGTTTGTTTTTTAGTAAACCAAAAATGTCCAAAATACGTAGTTATTAGTAACTTAACTTTCAGTGCCTGTATTCCTGTGGGTGCTGTTGAGCCTGTGTTCCTGTACGCAGACAATCCTGCACCGTTTTTGAGAACTGAGATCTCTTTCCTTTCAGCTGCAGTGGACCACAGACAGTGGGAATGTTCTCACAGAAACGGTGACTGTTACATTTGCTTCTCCACCTTCAGATGGTAGGACTRTATTAACAACTTAGCTATTTCCAAATGTGATTTTTTTTTTTCATTATTACTTTTTCACGGAAGTTCAGTCCCCTTCCAGAGAGGTTACTATGACAACCTTCCATCAGCTGAATTTAAGAAGGATGACTTCYGTGTGTGTTTGGGGTCAGAGGAGAGCATTTGTGTTTGTCTGGGTGTGTGTTTATCGTTTAGTTGTATGTGTTGAGGGAAAAAGTGTTTCTTGATATGGTTRATGGGAGTAAAAATTGTAGATGTGGCTTATATTTAGCATTCCAAAGCAACTGAAGATTTTGGTGAGGTGATTACTTGGAAAAACATTTAGGGCTTGGATGAAGGTGCTAATCATATCTGTGCAGATGAAATTCCTGCAGAACAAACGGGTCAGTCATTCATGTCAGTGATGGCATTCAGTACGTGTGGGACAGCACGAGTAGGGAGAAGCTGGGTACTTGAGTTCCTTGATGGTCTGTGCTTGGCACGTTCTTAGCTGTCTTGCTAGAAAAGCTCTTGCTTCCTTCTTAGGATCTCATTGGCTTACCGTTTTCTACAGACCAAATTCAAAATCAGGCTTGAACAGCAARTTCTGTAATTCTGTCATCAGAATTGAGAACATTTTCTTTCCTGTTTGTAGTTCTTAGAGATGGAATCACAGAATGGCTGAGGTTGGAGGGGATCTCTGGAGATCTAGTTCAGCTCTTCCCCCAGTTCAAGCAGGGTCACCCAAAGCACGTTGCCTGAGGTTGTGTCCGCACAACTTGTGAATATCCTTGAGATATTTCTTTCATTTTACTTGTAGTTCTTTAAGTAGAGTAGCTTCTTCATCAGTGTGTGAGACCGAACTAGCATCTCTTGCTAATTGGTGGCCGCCTAAAGGTTTCAAACTCTCCACTCCACCCCAAGAATTGAATGTACATTTTATATAAACTTTTTGTATTCAAATAAGTTTGTAATCCCAGATTTGGGATGTTTTGGAAGGATGGAACAGGGAAAGGKATATTGAAGATGCTCATTTGCCCTGATTTTTTTCTTTGCTGTAAAAGGGTTCTTGCTGTTTACATCTTTAAAACCTATTCTGAAATGAGATATTTGTAACTACACCTACATGTTATCCACATAGTTAATGTTGCACATAGTTGAGGTGCTCCATTAGACCTCAGTGGGTGATAGTAAATTTAAAATGAGAATTTTCTTTCCTTCCCTCCCCTGACCTCTGCCAGTAATAGTCTACTTCAAGGATATTTTGCCCAGTGTGTGGCACCAAAAAAAAGGAACTTCTGAGCATATTTGTGAATGATATGTCATTCTTTTGTTTAATAGGTTAGAGATGAAACTCTTCAYGAAAGTTATTTCATGGGAATGCGATTACAGCAACATAGAGGAGCCCAACTGCTTGTATACATTCCATTAAAATAATGCTAGCGAATACTTGAGTGTTGCTTAACTCAGTGGTGTTACTCTGACATACCAGTTTGTTTGCTGGTCTCACTGGAAAACACTTTGGGTGCTTCTTGTTGCAGGAAGCTGATGGTGTCTGCAGGACTCCAAGGGGCCCTATCAAGATTGTTACACTTAAAGATTTACCTGTGTCCACAGTTATCCTCCACTGCAGTTCCTGCCTGAAAAAGTCCTCTTGTTTCTGGATTTCTTTCCCTTTGGGCCTGCCATTCCCTAATCTATTTCTTATATCTGTAACAGGAAAAAATAATCCACCAAAAGTTTCAGTCGTTGTGTGACTTCTCCTAAATAACCTGGTGAACCTAATGCATATGGAGAGGTTCTTTGTACTCCAGCGTTCTTAACAGTTAGTAAACAGGCTGAAGTTGGGCCACTAAGTTGGGCCTTTTTTTAAAAAAACCCTCTTATTTTAGCTGTTGCTGCATTGAATCAATTTGAACTGAAAAATGTCACGTACACTTGAAACTCTTAAGGTAAGAATTTCAGTGTGGACAAGTGTCAGAGGACAGGAGGTAARTTTTTAGACTGTTTTCATTTGAATGATGTTGCCTTCCCCTTTCCCCTTTTTTTAGAGAAGTTTGTTTCTTTTTAGACAAGAAAGGAATTTGCAGTATGAGCAGGGTAACTGTGCTCACACATACACATCCACACTAACATTCTTGTGCTTTCATGGGAAGGCACAGGATAGAGGTGCCTTCAGCAGCTGCACTAGAGYGCTCAGCAAGGATGACTCTTGTTACTAACTAACTGAATGCTGCTGATGGTTCAGCAAGACCAATTCTTGCTTTCTTCCTTCCTGATTAATTTGCTAAGGCACATTAATCTATCAAACAAGTAAATACCCATCCAGGGAAATGCTAAGTTCTAGAGGAATTTAGAGAGAATTAGATTTGATGAGCTTTCTGCATGACACGTGCACTGATTCACTGGATGTAAACACTCTCATTCCAGCATGTCTTGTCTCCACTTAAATATGTGGAGTGATTTTGCATGTTGAGTATAATTGACCTGAACACTGCAAGCACATAACTGTATAATAAGTCTAAGCAAAAAGAAATACTTGACTTTGAAGAAATAAGCTCTCATCCAAATATATGAAATGATATAATAATATATATTATATATAATAAATAATTTAATTTTAATTCATTTTTAATTCTTTTTTTTAATGAATAAATAATTTAATTTTATTTCAACTTGTGCTGAACTGGGACAATTTCATATGGATATGCTCCTTCAAGGAGTCAAGCGTTAATAGAACTGATACCCAGCTGTTTGCTTCCTTGCTGCCTGGAGTTCTATTTTGACCTAAAATAGGGTATTCAGCATATGGAACCACTTCTTCTGTTCTTCCTTATGCGTAAGGATCACTCTAACCATCAAATTCTCTAAGTCTCTATGTTGTCTAAGTCCACCTCTCCTCTTAAGAGAAGTACTGACAAGTGAGATAACATTGTGTGTATTTTAAAAAATACGGCATTCCAACTGAGTGCAGATGTATGTGGGATCTCTAAWATTAAAAAGAACATAAAATTTGGAAGTACTTGCATTTGAGGAGAATTATAGACTTTGTGATATGGTCAGTAAGATAGAGAGTTAGAGTTTGCAGCTGGGTATACATGTTAAAATGTATCTCTGACTGCTCAGTTTGCTGGAAACTGTATGATTTCTTATTAGAAAGCTTTTCATGATTGCTAAGCATTCTGTTTTCTGTTCATCAGGTTAATCCATATGCACAGGGCACATTTCTTTTGCAGTTACAGCAAAATAGGAGACTGAGGGATGTTAGTTTATGTCTGTATAGATACAATCTTATCCAAAATGTTTTGGGTATTGCCTCAAACYGGAAATGAAGTTATCCCATGGAAGGTTTTCTTGCAGAAATTACCAGTGAATCATTGTTTCCCTAAGTTTTGGGGAAATTAAGTCAATCATTCTTGCACTAAGTAAGAATTTTGAGAATATGATGTAATCTGTAGGATGAAATGCTTCCAGATGAATCGACTTTCTTTAAAATCGCATTTGATGTGAAATAATACAAAAGTCATCCTAATTCCACTACAACACKTGGAAGGCACTTGGGAGACTTGCAGGATTTGCTGCACAGAATTTTATTTTGGAAGGAAATTCTTACTTTTGATGTTTATCTGTTACTGAGTCTTTACTGAAGATGTAACTGTGGCTTGATGGTTTGATTGCTGCTTTGATAGGGTTTTGYTTTTACGTGGTAACTAGAAAAGCACAGAGATAACTACTTTGAACTCCAGATCAGATTTACTGGTACTTCTTTTTACACTCTGAACACACATAAACTATCTCTCTGCAATATATTTCCCTCATGCCTAGCTCTTTTTTTATGCATTTCTGGGAGAGGAAAAGCGGAGAGAGAGAGAATGGCAGATACATGTATGTGTTTTTATATGCCCGCATCAAGGCTGAATGGGCTTGTTTGATTCACCAAGAAGTTTTTTAAACAAGAAGAAAAATCTGTTATAACTGCCTACTTGCTCCCCGTGTCCTTGTAGGGAGCCCAGCAATGGGGTCAGTCATCACCAAAGCAGAATCCAACCATAGCGGGGAGTCCTTGCTACCAGAAACAGCTCAACTGTTGTCTTCACTCTCTTCGTTTCAGCCCAAGATATTTGCACAATTTCAGGTACAGTTAAGTTGTCTCGGATCTWTCTTTCTTTCTTTTACAGAATATCAGATGTTCTGCCCTGAGAATGCTAAAGGTGAGATGAGAAAAAAGAAATTTTCTCTCGCCTAACTATCCCAAACAGTGGCTGAGGGAACGCGTGTTTTGAAACAGATGTCAGGTCCTGCCTTTCTCTGTGCATCATGTTTAGCATCTAGTTGTAGAACAAGGACCCCACTGCCATCTTTTGGCACTTTGAGATTTGGGTCTCTTGTRCAGGCAGACACAAGCAGACGAAGGTAGTGGAGTTCTGCCTCTTGCCAAGCTCTCTTCCCCCACCGTCCAGCAGGTGCAGTCAATTCATAATGAACTTGCTGCAAAACTGCTGGAYAATAAATTAGTCTTTCCTTTTATTTCTTCTATATCTTCCTCTAGCCTCTTAAGAAAATCTGCTAACATTCTAAAATTCGGATCTGTAAAACTTCTAGATTGAAATGCTGAAGAAAGACATAAGCACATCATGCCAATAGTATTTCTAAAGATCATCTGCCTTCAAACTTGTCTCTTGCAGTCTTCATCCCTAATCATTCCTGTGGAAAACTGCCGCCTTATTTCCTGAAACCTGGTAATCTCTTCCCTTGGAATGCAGTTTGTAGTAAGATACAGATCTACTTGCTGTTCCCCTTCTTTCAGAAGGCAGTCTGGCTCTGGCCCACTCTTTTTAAAGCGGTGTTACTTTTAGTGCCCATCCCTCTGGAGAATGGGCAGTACTGGGGAAACAAGTCACATTTGGAAAGGGAGTGTCAATTCCAGACCAGAGTGTTATGGTCATTTAGATGCTACCGGACGCCCTTGTCCTGTATTTTTTCCTAACACAACGCTAGCCTAAGGAAAGCTGGCTATGTGAATGAGATAAATATAGCAAATCGGAAGCAAAATATGTAGCATTAAATGCAAATTCCTTCTCCTGTAAATAATGATATTTTAGTCCCTTCTCTTTCACAGGGATTGCAGCTGCAGTCAACGTTGAGCCCCGCAAATGGATCAACAGCCCTGATAGCTGCAAATAACCATTCCCCTCCCAGCTCTGCAGGTCTCTTGGATCCCGTAGGGAGTGCAATAACCACCCAAATTAGTCGGGAKCAGAGCCTGCAAGTGAGCACTAGTCTAACACAGCGTAGCACTGCTGGCTGTGCTTTGGGGCATTCCCCTGGCTCCGAGCACAGTCTGGTCACCACGGGCCAGCTGGCAGCAGCTAGAGGGGTAGATGATCCCCGAGGTTTGGAAGGAGATGTCCATCAGATTCTCCTGGGAGATGGACAGACTATTCCAGTACGGATCATGGACAGCCATCTGCTTAGTAAGTTTCAGCCTTCCTGATGAGATGAAGTTTTGTTCCTATCTGTTCTCTTACACAGGTGGCACTTTAGGAATAAAGTGTTTCCTTATCGGTGGAGGCATGGAGAAATGGCCATRACAATTGTGACTAAAGTATGAATCATTCTATAAATCAACATGATTTAGTGGGAATCTTTCAGCTATAACACCTTGGGGTTTTTTTTTAAAAAAAAAAAAAAAGTATTTTTCTAAGGGGAAAAGGAAAAATATTTTTGAGAAAGTAATTTTATAGTTTTAAGCTTATTTTTGAGGATAGAACCCTYTAAGTATTCTTACTTGACAAGGCAATTACTGCAGCAAATTCATTTGAGCTTGCAATGTGTTATAACACAATAGATGACATAGCTGACTATCAAACTGCCCAGCACTTAGCTTCACAAATGTCTTGCCTATTTGTTTTAATTCTACAAYTATTATTTTTATTTTAAGTGCATGCAGTTATTAAGACTGAGGCATTATAACTAGAGTTTRAGCTTTAATGTTTTGCTTTCCTTTTAAGCTGAAGAAAATCCAGAAGGTATTATCTGTGTGAGCTGTATTAAACAAGAACTCAGAGAAAAAGTTTTGTCTGTGGAGACAGATAAAATCAGAGTCCACCAGAGTTCATCATCTGTTTGAATGCAGAATGCTGGAAGAATTTTTCAAATCAAAGGATTCAAAACACATTGAAAAGAAAAGCGGATGCTCTCAAAATTGTGCCAATCTTTTAAAATGACACTGTGCCATTCAGACTAAGCATATTTTACACAAGTTCTGATGGACAACTGGCTTTTCTTTACAGGTGATATGGTTTATATGGTTTGCTGCCATTTCCAGTCATTCACTTCCCATCTGGAATTCCACCTCTCTTCTGTTTCAAGTTTGAAGTGGTTTGGATGGTATCCAGATGGCCGACTTTGGTCAGCGTTTGTGAAGGTCTTTGACAATTAAATCCTTTAGTTTTAGAGCATGGATCAAAATACTGATTTTTGCTTATCTGTTTGAGACCCTCAATTGTTATGGTGCTCTAGAAACCATAGATTCTGCCAGCTCTGACACCACAAATCTAACAACAAAGGACTTCAACACAGCAATAGTTCTGCGCCCATGTGAAGGTTCCAGATGCTGTATTTCTAATGTGTTATGAGAAGAAGAAAATGCAGCTTTGACCTGATCATGATGTTAATGGTGTGAAGATCAAGGAAGGGAGAAAGGTGAGATTGCCAGGTGAAAGTAAGGTTGAATGATGAAGAAAAGTGTGCGAATTGTAACAGCGAATGTCTTCAGCTTTGACATCTTTGAATTTATGCTCTGTCATTATAATGACATTATTTGCTGTTAGCTGCCTTTGTTCACATCTAAAAGTAGGAGTCCTATCTGCTGGAAAATGATTGATGCTGCAWTTTCAGCTCATCGTCTTTTTGCTTTATATGATTACTCTATAAACTCGGTACGATTAAACCTGCTGCTGTTCATTACGTGCATCTTACTGATGCATTACTAACTAAGAGGCCCAGGAAGACAAAGCAAGTCATATAAATCCAAGCAATATGTGTAAATGTGCTGCCATTATAATATTCAGGAAACAAACTTTTTTTTTTTTCAACAGTAGCAATTTTGGACTAAAGTGGTCTATGTTTCTTAAAACAGTTGATGGGTATCTTTTAAAAACTGAATGTGATCAAGAATTATCTTTCAGCGATGTTTAAACCAAAGCCCTAAGTGACATGAACAGAGTTACATGTTCTGTGACAGACACATTTCTTTAGTTCTACCTACAAATAACTTGAAATCCATTTAGAGCAGTAAGTGAAACTAACACCAGCATAGATACCAAGTTTAATAATGCCCTGGTTTACTTCAGATGTTGAATTTTTATGCAGTATACAGTCTGTGTACAGCAATACTAACAGTTCCATTATTAGTTCATGCTGCTAATTTTATGAGCAAATTCTCAAGATCTTTTTTTCCTGTCTGCTGTACAAGAGTGCAACTGAGGAGTTCTGGTTTTCGCACTAGAAGAGGAAAAASCTGTTTGAATTATGTAGAGGACAAAGGAATACTACTTGAATGTAAGGATTAACATTTTTTTAAATCATTAGTTTTGTCAACACATAATCAAGGCATTCACAAATATAACATAGTTACTGGACATTTAAAATTACTTTTAATGTCCTTACTTCCATGGTTTTTTTTAAAGCTAAAGCTTTCTAAAGTCTCCCATTGGACTTGGGTTCTCAAACTTCTATATGCGGCATCTGGTGGGTAGGCACTATATTTTAGTCTTAAAATATATATTAACTTCTGTGAGGTTAAAGAATATTGTTAATATTGCTCATTTAAAGCTACTGTTTGTGGGTTAACTTAAATTGGAACTTTCCAATAGGATAATGCTTTTATTTAATAGGAGTATTCTATTATGCCAGTGCATAGAGGATCTTCAGTTCTTTGGAGTCTCATCCTTTGTACACTGACCGCTTTTGTGATATGCCATACTCATTTCTGAGAGGTAAACCCAGTGATGATTACCCTGTTTACTCTGGTTTGGTTTTTGTTAAATTGGGAGCGTTTGTCCGGAATGGATGTTCTTTCCTGATGCAATCATAGTGACAGAATACACAGCCAACAGTTACCTTTTTCTTTTCAAGTTCAGTAACAATATGCTAAAAAATGAATAGGTCCTTCCATTCTACTGTACTCAGTGATTTCATCAACTTTTTTCAACTTTTTTTCCCCCCCCCCATAGGATTTAAATTGATRTATAACAAGGTGTATCAACTGTCTCATTATTACTCATTTTTTGAGATTTGCTTCTCATTTTTTTGAGAATGCTTATTCTCAAAAGAACAGATTACAGCTAAAGGTTACCAGTGATAGCTTATCTCGATTCTAATTTCCTTTAAAGAAGGTGACAAATTTGTGACTGGAGAAAAGTTGAGGAAAGATAAGTTACCTTTCTACCAGTTCTTGTGTAGTTTCCCTCACTGATAGGTGTGTTCTGGAACAATTACTGTGCTTCTSATCAAGAGCTACAGTCTAACCTTGGGCTGAGTGATATTTCTCAAGATATTTATATTTTGTAAGAGTTGTAGTTCTGTTCATAGGAAGAAAAAAAAAGTTTCTTCAGCCAATATTCACATTTTTGTTTCTAGATACATCCCTTTTCAAAGAATTCCAGTTCTTTATCTTCCAAATGTGTACTCTAGTTTATCACTGTGTTATCATTTAACCTTTACTCTTTAAAAAGTACATTTATATTAGTTGTTTGTGTATGTTGCTGATGGATGGCAGGAACTCATGCCCGGCCTCTGTTCACATTAACATCTTCAYTAATGTCCACTTAGTTTAAAGAAAAAAATCTCTTGCGTGTATACAAAAAAACCTCACAAGTAAACAATGTAACTTTGATGCACTTAAACATGTTTGAGTAGAATACTCAAGACTGTTTTGCTTTTTTTCTGAGAAAGCTGTATTGTTTGGTACAAAGCACAAAGATATAACTTTGTGTTGGAATTGGAGATTTTTTCTCATGTTTACTTTTTTTTCTTGTGGTTGTTATGTTCACATGCTTGTTTTGCAAACCTAGAAATCCTGCATTTCTTCAGCACTGTAAATAAGGAACTTGTTCTCCAGTCTTTTCTCATTGATCATTATCTATAGCAGTGGATGGCATCACCAGAAGGGCTCTGCTTATGTATGTGCCTGCAAAATAACTTTTTGCTAGAGAGCAAGGAAGTTATAAAAAGGCATATGTTGAGTTTATAAGAAGACATATGTCCTTAGGGCTCATTCAAGGCTGGCAGATTCTTAGGTGGAAAACAGTAATGTTAGTGAGTCCTTTTAGTGCTATTCAAGAGCCCAAACTTGGTCATATGGTATGAAAATTATTGCAGCTTGTACAAAATCTTGAGACACAAATGTGTGCATATTTCTATGTATATTTATATATTAATTTAATGTGTAATATTTCTATTCAAATGTAAACTAGTTTTATTTTTAAAGATATGGTCTGTGTTGTGGTTCTGGGGRGTCCCTGGGGAGAAATACAAGGGCTGTTTGAGGGCAGTGGTTGCTGGGGAGGAAGGAGTGAGCACCTAAGACAACTCCAAGTGGGAGAAGGTGCCAAGGATGTGTGAAAGCTGGAGRCCCTGTGGGGAGGCCCAGAGGCCGCACTGGGGCCATGGAGATCTAGAATGGGGTTGGGAGGCCATCACAAAGGCCTCGTGCTCCAGAATGTGTGGCAGAGCTGGGCTGGCTGGGTAGTTCACAGGGGGAATTTGCACATATGGAAGAAAAGGAAAGCATGACCTGCACTCCAGACCAAGAGAGATGGCTGAGTTCCAGTGAGTATCAGAGACAACTCCGTGCTCAAAAGAGGAGGTAGGAAGAACCTGTTGCAGTAAGGGCAAAGTATGCTGGGGATGGGGCTGTGAAAAGATGCTGCTCTTCATGRATCTCTGTTAAGGAAATCATCTTAGACCTGCCCTTACCTCTTGAACAAGGCTCTCTGTCCCATTAGCAGTGATTACCTTCTCTCACACGCACCTTGTTAATGAATGAAAGCAGCACTGTGTAAATGAGTCTGTGTGGTGTTTTCTGTGTAGGTCAGAAGGTTTCCAGCAGGCCTATCCAGCGTGCAGCGACCAAGGTATGGTGTTGGGGAAGGAGGGAGAGAAGACAAAAATATCAACACGTGATAGAAGGATGTGTGTTAACTGGATAACTGGAATTCTTATTCTGTAGCAACTGTCTTCAGCACTGTGAAATGCATTTTGGCTGGCCATTTGACATGAGGGTTCTTAATGGGAGTCTGCCTGTTCAAACAAGAGCATGTTGCTCTAAGCTAATTAAATTTCTCTCTCTTCTACATCCTTTCTCTAATGAAGATAGATAAGGCTCGGAGGAGGGTGAAAATCTCTTTGTGAGAATGTAATTACAGAATCACAGAATCTTTAGAGTTGGAAGGGACCTCTAGAGACCACCCAGTGCCACCCCTGCTCCACAGGGACACCCAGAGCACAGGGCCCAGGGTGGCATCCAGGTGGGTTGGAARGTCTCCAGAGCAGGAGCCTCCMCAGCCTCTCTGGGCAGCCTGGGCCAGGGCTCYGKCACCCTCACACCAAAGAAGTTCCTCCTCACCCGGAGATGAAACCTCCTATGCCTCAGCTAATTGCATAACTGCTAGGTCCTCAGTATGAAGGAACTAGAGAGCAAAACTTGCACACTGTTGTTTTTCTAATATACTTGGTCTTTTGGAGCATGATAGTGTGAGTACAGCATAGGTTGCTACCAAAATACTATTAATTTTTCTGCTCTGTCCTTGGTTAAATGCTAGCGAATTTTGGTGGTCCCAGCAAATATCAGAGACCACTTCTGCTGCTTTAGAATAGTCATTGTCTTTAGAGAGCGTTTAAAGTATAATGAGGTGTGACAATCAAATGGGATTGGAGAGACAGGAACATAGGGGAGATCGCTGGGAAAGGGAGGAGTCCCAGTGTCCTCATACACAGACCAATATCTTCGCTGCTAGTCCTGCTTATGTCYCATAAGAAAATGGAATGATTTGTCTTCGTGTCCTGACAGACATTTTTTTCTGTTTGTCCTCTCAAAAAGCTCTGCAAGCTTGCGAGGGACATCAAGCTCCTGAAGAAAGTATGTAAGATCTTATGGGAGGACCTGCAGGAACAGAAGAGATTAGAGACCGAYGACATGATTTCTGTAAAGCTCCCGTTCTTTGGCAAGAAGGAAGGAATTTTTCTACAGGGAATAAAAGTAAATCTCTTCAAGTGTATTTCTCTGTTCTGCTTCACAAGCTGACTGGTGTCTGGGTCAGGTTTCAATATTTCTATCAATATCTACCCGGATGCCCATGAATACTCATCCAAGCATCTTCATCTTTGCACGGCAYGGTGAAACTGGGCCAGTGGTGACTCCTGATCTTGTGCTGTCAGTGTAAATTTTCTTCAAGTAAATGTTTTGCAAAGTAAAACATTTAGTAAATGTCTAAATGTAAAATTTAATGCTTAGTAAATTCCTAAAATGCTTTGCAGTACAAAGAAAACTGTTTTGTAGTGAGTGAGCTTTTGTCTGAAGTCCTTCCTAGAAGATATTTTTTGCAGAGTAAGCTTGTTAAAACAGGCAATGTACTAGTTCTATAGAAATTTGTCTTATRAGAAGATATTAGTGTATACTTGCTAACTCTGTGCTGGCCTGGAACAGTCAAAGCCTTTCCCAATATAKCTTTTTTTTTTCTTTTTTTAATCCAGAACAAGAAGTGTTCCAAACCATCCTTTGACATCAACAAGTTCAGAGCTTCAAAGGTCTGGCCCCTTTTCTTGTCCTGCAGGTCTGCAAATCACTGACATATCAGGTTCTCGCACAAAAAGAAAAAAGGAGCAGCAATTATTGAGCCAAACCCACCGGGGGTGGTGGGGACCACAGTTGAAACCTCACCACCTCCCTCCATCCCTCTGAGRCAGCTTCCTAATCATTTTGCATAACCCTCACTTGACAGCATGTCAGAGGRCGTGCACGGCGTTTGGAAGCAGCCACTGTGCTTTCATTGTAAACATCTGTGTYGGGTTAAGTTTAAGGGTTGTAAACTGTAAGTTTTCTTTCTCTACTTGGATTTTTGCACTGGTTTAGCGCAACCAGTTTGGATCATTAATGAACAAGTCCCGGGAGCTAACAGAGCCTTTGGATACAAACTGAGCCTTCCTGATCTGAGCTGTAATTGAGCCAGGGACAAATCCTGTGGCCCCTGCACTCTGCAATACTTCTAGAGCAGAAAGCAAACCACTAGTTTCCTGCAGCTCCCGAGAAAAGTGYTGGCTGCTTTTGAGTTCTTGCCTGCAGCAGACCTCCTAGTGTTTATCCTCCCAAGGATGCCTTGTGGAGTTCTGCTTTTCCCTGTGAGGGGAGGTGGAGGTGCATCCTGTATGAAACAGTGCCTGGTTGCACGAGGTGGCAGCTCTTAGAACAGCTGAGGCATGTTCGGGAATGGAAATGTAATGGTAGAAGACCTTCCTGCTCCTCAGATAATGTGTTTTTAAAGGCTCCTAGGAAAAGATTTTTATGCTGGTCAGTGGTGGTGCAGGGACCAACTTACTGTTTCATGCGGTTCAGCTAGTTAGCCCCAAACTTGACCTAAAAATGATGTTTTAGCATTCAGTTTCTAATAGACCTAGTTAAACTCAACATACTTGTTTGGGCACTCCTGTCTCAGAGATAGAGTTAGTAATTTGCTCACAGATATTTCTCTTAAAGGGAAATGAGAGGGGGGATTTGGGAATTAATTATGGTGTTTCTTAAAGGTGACACTTCATTTTTCTGTAGTGTGAAGATGTTTGTGGCTTCTACTTTTTGCTGTTAGTTCATAAGRGGTTGAATGTTTTCTCAGGATAACTTACCTCTGAGAGTGATCCAAATAACCAGAAAGAGACCGGAATGGAGAACAGAAGAGGAAGTGAAATTTGTACAAAGCTGCTTGCAGGAGATAGAAAGCTATGGAAGTTACAGCTTGAGACTGCAGTTTCTTCTGGCTAAAGTGGTTCGCTTTGAATGGTTATTATTTTTGCATTATGCATTCTTATTATAGCTGATCGTAGTGCACTTTCTGCTCTGAACTCGCAGCTAAAAGTGATAACTACACTGTGTTTTCAGAAGGGTCTTCTGAATGCACTTCATGTTCTTTGCTGTTAGCAAGGGTGCTAACTGCTGTGGCATTAATGCAGCTGAGGGGTTTTGTGCATCTTATGTTCTGCCTTCTACATGCTAGGGCTGTGAATTTTCAAAAATGCATGAATGAGATTCTGTGTTTCTTACTAATATTAATTCACACTAGAAATCAGGTGCCCTTGAGGCATTTGAAATTRCAATAAAAAAGAATCGCATTAGGCATTCCTCTCTATCTGTAGTCATCCTCCTCCTAGAAAACTAACTGGACCCTCTTGGTTTTTAAGGCACAGAGTGCACTGCTGAAGTAGTGCTACCAGCTTCTGCCACCTCTCAAGTTCCTACGACAGGGGGTGATCCTTTGCCAGAGTGTACAGCAGACAACGCTGTGTCCCCTTTACCTTGTGTAGGGACCTAACCAGAGGTGTCTCCTTTAGGACCAACTACCAGTTCCCTGTGAGATGAGTTTTATCTGGGACTGCTCCTCCTTGTAACTGTAAGCCTTAAATCTAGAGCTGCCGTGTAACTTCTTACTAGCAAGGAGCTAACAGCCTTGAAACAGTGGAGGGCAGTGATGCAAGAGGAGATACTACTTCAGAGTGAGTGAAGGGAAAACTAATCCGCTTTAGCTGGACTGGGCTAATGAAAGTGTTTCTCACTGGTGTCTGCTACTCTAAGTGAATGTGGGCAAACCATAGCTGGGCTTCCTGGGTAGTCTCACATATATTTAACTGAAAACTGAAAATTTACATCTGAGCTCATGTCACATGGCCAAATATTTAATGATCTTTCTTTGATCACTGCAAGCAATTATTTCCTTGAATATTCTAAGCAGGACAGAAAATGGATCAGTTGTTGCTCTGTAGGTATCAGTTGTCATTCTGTGGGTAGAAAGGAGTGCCCCTTGTTTGAATCGGGACTTGTATTTCTGGACGTGTTCTGCTTGGGCTTTCCAAGCTCTGCTCGTTCACCTTGTTACAMCTGTGTGTCTTAGCTGCAGAGTCGCCTCAGGATAGGCCTAATTCATTATGTTTCTGCTGGATAACACCAGCTGCATTCTGTTTTCCAGGTTTGAACGTGGGCGAGTTATCCTGAAGAAAGGACAGTGTGGCATTAGCTTCTATTTCATTTACTTCGGCAGTGTTGCTCTTACAGATGATGAGGATGGTAGCAGCACCTTGACTGACCTGTATCCTGTGGTGCTTCAGAAAGGGGCAAAGTTTGGGGTGAGTGGCATTTGTGACAAAAACACTGTTAGTGCAAGCATGGGGAAATAAATGAGATAGGAAGAGTTTGGGAATGAGATCTATATTCCTGTGCTTTTCAGAACTCACCCTTCTGTTGCAAGGAGAAGGATAACTGCTTGGAACATAATTTGTGTTGTATGTGGGTTCTTATACCTCCTAAGAAAAAGTCTAGCACAGGTTAAATAGAGTGGGCATTAGGCGAGATGGAGCATGTAGTGGTCTCTAAGAGGAACAATGTCTGGATTACACAATTGACAACTAAATTCCTAGCATTAACTGAGTTAATCTTTTTTTTGTTCCCCTTTCTCCACTTCTCACCATGAAAGGAAGTTTCTGTATTGAAAGGAACAAGGAGAGTTGCTACAGTTGTCTGTCTGGAAGACACAAAGTTATTTGTGGTAGATAAGGACGACTTCTTTGCTAATAAATTAGATGAAGAGCTTCAGGAAGAATTATGCTATCGATATAACTTCATCAAGTAATTCCTTAAAACGTTATTACTTTTCTTTTTGACTGTTTAGCTAAGGTATAATCTATTCCATAAGCTTCTCCGGCCACGAGAAGGCCATAGATAAAGAACATTATAACAATTACCTTGTTATTATATCTCGTGTGTTATAACAAGTGTCTCACAAGGTCCTATGGCAAGGAAAGGAACTCCCAGTTGGCACTCRGTGCCACTGGTACACGGTACTTTGCCACCAGCTGCTCTGGAACAATTCAGGATTGTCCACTACCCCAGCTACAAATCCGACSATTTTTTCTTTATACCTAGTAACGTACTCTATAAATTTGTGAACAGCTTGGTCAGGCACAGTGAACGTTCACTGAATGCTTTGCTTTACATCATAAAACTATAGCAATTTTAAAAAGATGCTGACTAACCTAGAACTGGATTTATTGTTTCCAGGAACCATGGCCAGGACTTATCAGATACAACTGCAAAAAATAAAAATAAATTCATAGTCAAATATGTTTTTTAATAAGTTCATCGTCAGACAGGCTCTAAAAAAATGTATTGCTTCTTTTTCAGGGGTGTAAAATTTTTTGAAAAATGGTCCAAAAGATCAATAGTGAAAGTAACCAATAGCTCTAAAATGGAAAAGTTTTACTATGGACAGGTGATAACAAAAGATATCACRAAGTCAGACAGCGTAATTCTCATTAGTAAGGTAGGTAATATCCTTTGGAGATTAACTAATGTTCTTGGTGTGCTGACATTTCCCTAGAGCCGGCCAAAAAAGAATGGAAACGGTAATTATGGCCGTTCCTGAAAGGCATAGGAGATAATGCACTTCGTAAAGTGCTGCACCTTGGTGGGTTTGGTTTCTGTTGATGTGGTCGTACTTTTACTTAGTGTCCAACTTCTTTTCAAACTCTATTGTAGTATCTATTTTACCAAAGATTTAATTCTTATGCCATGTAAGTTACCAGTGAATGTTTCAGAGCCCAATACACRAATTATATTATATATTTAATTTTGTTGCCAGAGTATCCTAAGAGACACAGGAAATTTCTGGACTCACAGAAAAACACATTGCCTTTCAGGTGTAGTATTATAAGTATCCAGAAGATTTCCAGAGACATTTTAGTGGCATCGAACACTGCATGTTTTATGCAAGCACTGTGAGGTGGTGAAACATACTGCTTTTTTTCTGAGCTGCCTCAAAGACTTTGTGGTTTAATGACTTGCCAGCTGATTATCAGCTGGATGATACTAAGAAAAGAATCAGCAATAAATGCTTTGCCTAGAATGATACTACTTAAATATAGAATTAAGGCAATAATTGGCTCCTTTGAGAACGGTATTGCAGCTTTCTTTCATGCTAGTTTTTCCACTGTAAGAATGCCATATATGTATACTTCTCTTGCTGCCTCTAAAGAATATTTGCATTTGGAAAACCATTGTGGAGTAACTGTTTAATGTTATCATTTTTAAATCCTCAAGGTTGATAAAATCCCAGAACATCTTTTACACAGATTAGTAAGCGCTCGTCTTACCGCAGAGTAAGAGAAAGGCTGATCCGCTTAAAGCCGCGGAGGGCATTCATGTGTTAACGTTATGATGCCTATTTGTTATTAGGGGACCTGTGAAATTTTGCGTCTAGTTGATCTTACTGCTTGCCCATCCTATCACAAATGGATCTGTCGACAGCTCACACATCTTCCCAAGGTCCCTTGTCTCACCAGGAAGCYTGGTAAGTTGTGCTTCCTCACAGGCTTTCTCTGGAAGCTTCTGAATAGCCATCAAGCTAATAACTCAGAACTTGATTGCCTTTGGTACTTGTGTATTTTTTATGGTAGTTTCACGGATACCAAGTAATTGTAGAGAGGATCATTTTGCAGCTCTGTTCTGAAGTACTATATAACATGCTTTTGGTCAATCTCAATAGTGAGAGATGCTTATAACGCTTACTTTGTTCTAATTCTTCTACTTACTTTGTTCTAATGCTGTTGCTAAGATTTAAAGAGGAATTCCAGAGCCTCTTTCGTGTGCTTTCAGWCATGTTTTTTTATGGTAAGAAGAAAGTCTTACCATCTGCCTTTACTGAGGAGTCAGACAACTGGTTGGGGGCTACAGGAATAAATGAAGATTGTGGCATCGTTTAAAAATCATTAGGGAGCCTTCGCTGTCCTGCCAAAGCAGCTAGCCTTGCAGAGGTCCTCTGCCTGTACTGTTTTGTAGATCCGAGCAGCATTTCACACTAATACACAGATTTGTGTAGTGTTAGTCTGGGAATTTAGTGAGGAGCTTGCTTGTCTACCACTTATGAAGACAACCAAATTACTTCTTTTTTCAGGAGCTGTAGGCAGGAAGAAGTTTGAAGATTTTCCACAGAAATCCTTTCCAGAGCAACGTTTTACAAATCTCAAAGCTCAGGACCTTAAATGTGATCTGAGCCAGAGTGGTAAAAACGTGAATAGACACGCCCTTGCTGCAGGAGCTAAAAGCATAAATCAAAAGCTGGAGAAACAACAGACAGGAGGCCATTCCAGGTAGAATGTGTTAGGACCTTTTTGTGTGTTATGCAAACAGGTTAATAGTAGCTGAAAATGAAAAGGTTTGTTCTAAATCAGTAAGTTCTATTTTCTGAAGTATTTCTGAATAAGAAGATAGTTTCTTCTCTAAAAGGGGGAACTGAACACTGGTTTTGAAAGAAAAGGCTGCTTGTGGGGATTTGAGGTTGAGGGAAGGCAGAGTCACTTGCTATTCTTTAGTCATAGTTTTTGATGAATAAATTGTAGGTATTGCTGACTTATCTTTTTAAAATGTCATCACACTGGGAAATTGTCTATGAAAATATTTTATTCAAAGAAAAAATGTATTGAGGCTTATAGTAAAAACAATATTTGAAAAATGGAAAGTGAGTAAATTTGGATACTTTAAAAAAAAAAAAACACAGAATACTTTTGGAAGTGTTATTTAATGGGAGATGGATGGAAGCATGCCAATATCAAAACAAACAAACCCTGATCAGAATCAACCTGCCTGTAGCATAGAGAGTTTGACTTTCACATAGAAAAGGTGCATCCTCACTGTGTGTATTTGGTATGTTTCCATGGAGAAGTACATTCAAAGTTATGCAGACCTTAAAATAAGAGGTATGTGCTGCCTGTGTGAATATAAATTGTATGAGAACAGGATGAAGAAGATGATGTTGTACCAATAATGAAAATGTTACAAAAAGGCACAGATTTAGGAAAGTAGCTAACTCTGTTTTAGACACACTGAGTGTTTATGAAGCACKTTAGAAATAGGTGATCATGAGATGTAGGGACAGATCAAACCTAGGRGCAGGAAATGGCAACATTTTGAGCATAGGAATGACAGATTCTACTCGGGGAGCATTTGTTTAGAATGCAGAAGGACATACTGTGAAATGCATAGGGAACCAAGCAGGAAAGGAGAGGATATTTACAAAGATATCTTAAGGATCAATAGTATAGACAACATACCAACCCACACGTAACTTGGAAGGGAAACTTACTTTAAACTCCCAAGGAAGAACTCTCACTCACATCACTGCAGCCCAGATAATGAGATGCACTGATTTTAATGCACAGAATGTCCAAATGGCAAATTTATAGTTTCATTATTGCCCAAGTGCCACAACAAAAAAAAAAATGTATTRCTTGATGGCACCTTGCAGCAAAATCCTTGTTAAGGAAGGGGTAGAAAAGTTCAACCTTTCGCTTGTTTTTGTGTGGAGTTGTAGCTATGACAAGCGTGATGACACACAAATTCAGCGGCGGGAGGTGCCTGGGCTCGTCCACAAAACAAGGACTATTTTGACACCACGAGGAAAGCTACCTGCGGAACTTGCCTTAACAGTCTACATGAGAGTTGCTGAAATTCATGAAGGAGAAATTGTGGTGAGTATTTCCAAAAGCAAATTGACATTAAAAACATCTGTGCTAGTCATCAGGAAAATCCTTTCTACCTTCCATGTTACTCCGAAAGTTGAGAACTTCCACAAATTATTGCTTAGTGCTTCCTGATATTATAGATATTCAGTAATTAATCAAATAGTTAATTGGATGAGTCTGCACAGAAGATAAATTACACTGGGTAATTGATGAGAAATGTTGAAGATAAAAGCTTTATTCTGAAGCTTCATCTATTATCTCTGCCAGTGGGTTACGAAGTAAACCCAGCAAGGTGGCACCCTTTAATGCTTATCCATTGCTGCAAGGTGATGGATGAGGTTTYGACATAGCAATAGGTCCTAACAGTTCTTTCTTACATTACTTCCTTCTAGTGCAAAGTGACAATGCCAAATTAYTCCACCTGGGATCACTTTCTGGGTTCATAGATTCAGAAGTGTTTGTTGTCAGTATGTTATGATGATCAGGTAAGGTCTAAAACCAAGGGAAGGAGGAATATGGTGACTCAGGGTATGTGCTCTCTCAGTATCATTTGTGGTTGGGCTACAAGAAGGTCTCTGCAGCTTGAGCTACAATCTGTGTTGCTACTTTGTGAGTTGGTGGGCAACAAGAGAACCACAGCACTTCCTCAGAGTGAACCATTTTCCCTGGGCTGAAGTATAGCTAGAAACAAGACTTCTCTGCAGTCTCTAGGGAGAAGTGCAAACCATGTTATCACAGTACTAACAGTCGACCTCGCATGCCATGGGGAGCAGCAGGCAAGAGATCCTTGAGGAGTCTTCCTTGATGATATTGGTTAAATCCCTCCTTTAAAATGGACCTTGTACTAAGCCTCTTAAGTTCTGCTTACGAAACATCAGCTGAACAACATGGATCTTTTTCATTGTTCTGTTCTTCCATAGGGCATCAGCCAGCACTTCTTCCCTGACCATATGCAAGACAGACGGAACATGGTTTTGGTCAGTATGGATGCCGAGGTCATATGGCTGAAGAAGGACACCTTTGAGAAGTTACTAGATTTAGGAAAAGTGCTTGAATTACACAAACGGTATCCTAGGTGAGTGAAATGGGTGTGTCTGAGAAGCAAATTAACTTGTGATGCTGTAAACCAGTGTTTGGGCTCCTTACTCCACCAGTACTTACTCCACGTCCTTCTTGCTTTTTTATAATAAATGGGGAACATCCGGGTCCATCAGAGGTTAAATTTCACAACCAAATATTTGGGCTGTCTTTTCAGTGATGATGAGCTATGTCAGAAGTTTCTGGAAGAGAATCAGTGGAAAATGATAAAGAAGGACCTAACAAGTTCTATTATACAAAGAAAACGTGCAACAAAAATAACTCCTGTTTTTGAAAAGCCTGGAGAACATATTCATAATTCCTGGACCATTAACCAAGCTGGCATTCTGGATCTGAGCACAATCTATCATAAACCTCAGCAGCATCCACACAGGTTTGTTGCTACTTACATGGAGCCAAGAAGACAACGGCCAATAATGCCGGAAACTAGATTGCGACTGATTCATAGTGTCGTCTCACCACACAGCAGTTTAAAAGGACTGTTCTAGAAAGCAGGAGAAAGCAGTTGAAAAACACTGATGCAGACCCAAAAAAGAAACACCATTTTTAAAAAGCAAAAAAATAAATCTGCGTTCAAATTGATTTTTTTCTTCCCCTACTTTATTTCCCCCTCACCCTATTTTTCCAGGATTGCTGCTCTGAACTTCAATGTATGTACTGATTTTTCTGGTGGTAATTTAATTTTCCTTTTATTATGAAGAAATGTGTTTCTGCCCTCAAAAATTTTCACCTATGTTTTATTATATGCAATGTACCCTTTTATATGAAATACTCAGATCTTAAAGACTCTGAGAAACTTTTGTGTTTGTATATGTGGTGAATACAGCTATCAATGCACTTGAAAAAAGCTCCAGTCACTCTTCCCGCTGAGATGCTAAAGGTGTGTGATATAGTGAATGTGATGCTTTAAATATGTTGGTTGATTATAGCTGTAATATTTGTGTAATATTGTAATTGTAATTTGTATTTGATGTATTCAAAAGGCCAATATCATTGCAATGTGATAACTGGAATCAGAGCACTGACTTCTGAACAGTTCCAGATCAAAATTTGTGAAGGATTAAATAATGAACAGACACTTTTTGCAAAATATATGTATATTTTTAATCCTGAACTTAAAGGTAAGTAATCAATTCATAAAAACATGCTCTTTCATTACATTAAACCTCTGAGAAATGTTAAGTCCTACCTACCCATCCAAGGAGTTTATGTCAAAAATGTGTCTTTCTAGAGAAATGGGATCTTGTGAAAAGGAAGGCGTCTTCAAAGAGATGATTAGTGGAGACTTTCCTGGACTGTGGGTGCTGCTCCTGGAGGTGTCTCATGCATGAGAAACACGGGAATTAAATTTCCCTATGCTTACATTCTGACCCTGACTTAAGCTGGGATTGAACCACTTGCTTTTAGAGGCCTCCTCCAATGGCAGTTCCTCTGCTCAGTGCTTTGGTGCTGTCCTTGTTTACAGAAAATAAAGTTTTCATGGATAGAGGGAGCCTGCAAAGATGCCAAACTGCAGCTTCTGATTGTCGCAAGGCTTTATCCTTTAGGGATGCAAATGTAATTTATTGCAGAATCTAGGTAAGTGTGCACTGCTGTGCAAGATACCTTGATGCAGAGGGGTATCCATTTTGTCTAACTGAGTTTGTGCTTGAGAAATTAATACACTTGCAATATACTGCTACCTGAGGAGAAAAACTAGTCTGGTGAGATCTCTATTAAGAAGAACAGAGAGATCTCTCACCTAGTGCCTTGGAAGAGAAGTGAGGTGATAGATTTTAACTGTCTGTACTGTGCAGCTTGATATGAGATCCTGCACCTACCTTTTCACAAATGCTAGACAGTTTTATGTACTCAGAACTAAAGCAACAAAACCACTAAACTTGTCTGACCTGTTTTCAGTCTGCTCAGACCTGTGTTTGAGTCTGGTTTCTGTTCAGCTGTTGTGAACCGAGGCATGCTGTGATGAGCGAATTCCACGATTTCCAATTTACAGTATGTGTCTTTCAACAGAAAAACACTCTGCTGGTTAAGGTCTGCCAAAGTGAATGCAGGCCGTATCCTCTAGAATACAGACCGCATTATGGCCTCAAAGCCAGGCTGCTGCTGGTCTGGTGGTTTGTTTACGCGCATGAGGAGACACTCTGGTTTTAGGTTGGTGCCCGAAGGAGGATGCAGAGACAAAACTGGTATTAGCTGATACCCGAAAACCTCCCTTCCCAAGACTTCCTGAACTCTTTAAAGTGTTCTCGTAAGAAATAAGCTGTGCATTTATTACAAAGAAGGTAAATTGTTTGTGCTTTTCCTTTTCAAAGGGACTTTCATTAAAAAAAAAAAAATGAGAAGAAGAAATAATTCATGTTGAAAAGATCATTTCTCTGCAAAGCACAAGTCAATAATGTAGTACTGAGGCCAAGCATGATTCAGATTGGTAATACCGAATATCCATAGTTACTGCTTAGTAACATAGCCATAGATACCTCCTATAGAAGGATCTAAACTGTTAACCTAGAGAGTTCTAGTTTGCTATGAGCAGATGGAGATGGGAATAACAGGATGACAGGGTATTTTTTTGAGACCTGGGAAAAGGTAATATTTCTTGCACTTAATGATGAGATACCTGGTGCCATCAGCGCTAAGTGATAGAATACTTGGCTAAATGAACCAATAGCCTGATTAACTTGTGTCAGAGAGGAGTGTTAACATTTTCTTAACAAAGTGCTACGGCAAAAAATACCGCTCCTGGGAAAAAAAAATGTTTTTCAGTGTACGTTTTTCTTTTAATTTTCTACCATTATCAGTGTTTCCTTGCCTTGCCATTGCAATAAATAGTATTGGGAAAGCAGAGAACTGTTGTTTGATTTTGATGTGTTCTTCTTGCTTATTCACAGCTTGGAGTTCTAATCCAGATCATGATCTGTAGCAACAAGCAGTGTCAGGAGGGATTGGGAACTGGCAGTCGTTGAAGCACCCAAAATGCCTTCCAGCCGTGTGCAGTAGCTTTTGCTAGGTTTTCTAGAGGGGTGGACTTGACGTTTGTGTCTTTAAGACCCCGCTTTGCCTCTGGATGGCCTGTGTCCTGCTGAGAATTTTCTGCCGGCTCCAGGGTCAAGCAAGAGAGACTTGAGTTTCTGCTGCTKTGGCAACTGCCACAAATGTGCACAGGGTTGGCAGGGGATGCAGCCCTCGCCCCAGCACCCAGCAGGAGGGAGAACAAGGGCTGAAGCGCAAGATGGACGTGAGCCCGACTTTTTCTGTTTGTATTTTTGGAGGCTCAAAAATCAGAATTTGTGTCCATATAGCTTCATGCAATTATGTTTAAAAATACATAGYTATGTGCTTATCAAGCTCAGTCATTTGTTGATAATATTTGTGATAAGCAGCTGTTCATACTAGGCCATTTTAAGTTCTTTAGAGAGCAAATAACTTTTTTTGCTTGATAGGCCTTAAATAATTCTGAGAAAAGAACCTTAGGAACTGCTTTTACTATGTTCAGCTCTTTACAGTCATTTAGAAATATGTGCTTCCAGAAGTGACTCTACTGTGGTTTTGTATCACCAGAAATCATTATTTTTCTCCGGACAGGACGGGGCTGCTCAGAGCCACTTTCAGACGGCGCCGCCTTGGTTTAGCAGCAGAGGGCAGATCTGCAAAGGAAGGAATTTTAGCAGGTTGATGCCCGCAGCATGGACACACCTCTACAGCGAAAAGCAGAGGTAATACTGTGTGAAGGGGGAATTCCAGTGTGTATTTARCTTGTTTAACATACAGTCTGACACTTACAGAAGGATTTTGATCAAGGGGAGCTGCTGCTGGGGCTGCTGCTTGCTGAGGGGTGCCGGTGCTTGGCTGGCTGGGTTACGTGCCTTCTGCCCGGGAGTTGCCACCCGTCTCCGTGGGGCTCTTGCCCCTGCAGTGCTGCAGGAAGGCTCAGGCTGCTCAGCCTCCCCTTGCCCCGYTCCTCCTTCCCCTTCCCTGGGGGCTTGCTTTGCACAAACAGCTTGGGGACCATGCAGCATACTCAAACACATGAATCTTGCAGTGCCGTCTTCTAACGGTGAGAACTGAGGTCTTCAGCAGTTCACAGTTCTGGTCACCTAGCCGAGGTGAATAAAAGCTCTGTTTCCTTCACACATCTCCTGCTGTTACTGTTGGTTATGGTGTCGTTAGGATGCTGCTCTCAAATCGGGCARTTAATGAGGAAGAGAAAAACAGAACTCGATTAACGTTGTTGTTTCCCTGTGATTCCTCAGTTAGCCGTGATGCACAGGCTGGCGTGGCTGGCGGGAGYGCTGAGATACAGCAGCCCCAAGCTGAAACTGGAGCAGCCGGGAAGTGAAGCAGGCAGGAGCGCGAGGCAGGAGCGCAGTTGCAGGCAGGAAAATCCACGTGGAAAACACCAGGTTTGCAGCTGGGACCCGAAGCAGAAATCGGCAGAGGAATCAAGGCAGGACCTACAGCGTGTTCAGAAACACTGCTAAAGGGTAAGTGTGTCTCTGTGGGCTCCTGCAGCAGAACCTGCCACGAAGCTCCCCGGAGCAGCCTCGGGTAATGCCTGGCAGTGTATGAGCAGCCTCCTCAGTGCTGTGTGCTGCTCTAACATGGGCCATGAGTCCGGGTCCTGGAAAGCATCCTGGGCACCTTTCATGGTTGTTCCCGCGTTTCGTTTTGGTGTGAGTTTTAGTATTTCTGCATACTATGGTGGTGAAAGCTTCAAAGTTGTCCCGGCATCACAGAAGTCAATAGGCAGACCTTTTCACTTCCAGTGTGATCTGGGTGTCAGGAAAATCACTCAAAAAGGCCAGTTAGCACAAAAGACAGGTGTGGTGATGACTTCACCCAGGTGTAAGAGCGAAACAACCCTCATGCTTAAAACATGACATGCTGTAATTCATCTTATAATGGTGTTCAATGCATTTCTAATGCTTTCCATCCATAGCTACCCAAAGCCTTAAAAGAGGAAGGGGAGCAAAATAGCTGCCAGTATCTAGCAGGGACCAAGAGCAGGATAGGGGACACGGGAGATGAGTGAAGCTTGTTTCTGCGGCCCCCTCTGCCATATCCTCTCCGGCGATGAGCTGGAGAGGCGTGGGGAAAGCCACAGCCTGAGCAGCCAACAGCCCGGCTGGAGGCCAAGGAAAGCAGAGACCTTCTCACTAGCTGCTGTTTGGCCCAAGCAGGGTTGTTCTCTCCAAGCCCGCCAGATACCTGCCCCCTGCCTGGACGGGACACTCAGAGCAGAGCCTTTGTGGTCTTCCCAGTACCGGGCATTGTAGACAGGGGAAGAGAAGGGGTTAAAAGAGCTGTAAACTTTTAGAATAAATGTTAAACTTTGTGTAGACTGCCATGCTAAGGAAGGTTTAGAAATATCTCATTCCTTTGCACTGAGTGTTTATGGGCAAGACTGCCATAGGTAAACTATAGAAATGCCCTAGGCTTTTAAGACACTGGATTCACAGCTGCTTGCTGAAGTTGGGAAGGGCCTTCTGGAGATGCCCCAGGGCACCCGTCCCGCTGAAGCAGGGTCAGCGGGAGCAGGTTGCTCAGAGCCACGTCCAGCTGGATTTTCAGTACTTCTAAGGGTGGGRACTCCCCAGCCCGGTGGGCAACCCGCTCCAGGGCTTGACCACTGTGCTAGGTGTATCTAATGTTCTTCCTGTGACAGCTTCACCTTAGACTTGGTGGAGGCTGTAGGTGCCTGGCAGCTGGTCAGTGCTGAGCCTTCATGGCCATTGGCACCTGCTCAGAGAGGCACAAAATTCAGCAGGGTTGCTCCCGTGCCTTGTAGTAAGCACCTCCTTTGTTGGACAGGTGACAGATTGTCTTCTGTGCTGGATAGACTCGAGTCCTGGAGAGAGCAGAAGAGGCACGAGGCGTGTGGCTCAGTGAAGAGCCTGAACGTCAACAGCAAGGCTTAGATACCCCATTTTGGTATGAGAATAAACACAAGCTGCAGTGCAGAGAAAATCCCCGGTAAGTGCCACAAATGCCATTGCTCTCCATATCCTATCCTATCCTGATCCCAAAGGACATCCTAGCATGTCCTTTGCTGGGATATGCATTGCTCTCTCCCGCGCTGCAGGATCACACGGTTCTCCCCAATGGCTGGGGGAGCAGGAGCACTCTCTCGTAACCAGCAAGCAGCCGTGTAAAAGCTGATGGTGTTTCTGTGTATCAGACGGGCTTGCAGCTCTGGTAAGCAGCTGTGCAGCCCCAGACCACGTGCTCTTGCCACTCTTCTGTCGGAAGCTCTGCCTCGCTCTGTTTGGCACCCGTTCCTCTGGGGTCCTGAGAAAGCTGCTGTGCTGGGGAGAAGAGGCTTAGCTGCGTGCCAAGGACCCTCGGCCAGCGCGGGAGCAGGAATTCCCATGTTTTCCTGGCACTGCGTTACGTTTACTCTCCCAGTAGGATGGCAAAGGTACCCGCTGCATTAATCCTTTTGCAATACTAGAGGGAGCTCCTAGCTTGAACATTGAGAGTAAAGCACAGTATCCTGAACAGTTCTTGAGACGCCACAGATGGGACATGGCGCTGATAGCTGTAATGCACCTTTTTCCATCACTGGCAAAACCARAGGGCTGAATTTCTCTGTAGGAAATTACACGTGTGGCTCAGAGACACTTGGRTAATGAAAAGCTGTAGCCCCGATTTCTTTGGCATCTGAGCACCTCTCTGTCATTKCTGGATTTATTTTCACAGCTTCCAGTGAGGAAGTAAGCCCCCTTATCCCTAATAACATACTGGAGACTGTAATACAGGGAACACTGTGTTGTGCTGCAGCTTTCCGTCGGGATCTGCCGTGGCGACTCCAAGTGGGCACCAGTCTGGGGCAGCTGCTGGATGGACTAAACTTAGGTAATGTTTAGCTGGAGGGCGCTTTGTAGCTGAGTGCCCKGAGCGTGGGGTCTGCTCACGTTTCTTTCCTGTGTCATCCCCAGTGCAGCAGAGTGTGGCTACGTGCAGGGCTTTGGACAGACCCGGGAGTGCATATTAGAGTGCACATAAATAGGTGCATGCAAACACAGCCTATATGTATGCATCGAAAAGTATTCCAAAGGCAACTTCACATGAACCCAGGAGACCTGAAAGCGTGGAAGGAAAGTGAAACATGATGGCTGCTTGTTTTGGTTTGCCTTTTTACCACCTCTTTGTTTTCTCCTCTAAGAATCTGTCATGGTAACAGGGAGGACTAAATGTCTTAGTTGAGACAGACTTACATAATCAGAGCAAATTTAATTTGCATTACAGCCATTTAATAGCTCAGAGCTCTGGACACATGGGCTTGTAATCCTAGCTAGCTTTACCGTTATCCTGCTTCACTGTATTTTACCTGTATCTTCAGTCCTTTAGGAACCGCTCCGCGCTCACRGCGATGCTCCGCGGGTTTCCGAGGGCGTCAGCGAGGCAGCAGGGAGCGCGTTACTTCGTTGCGGGAGGGGACCTGCAGTGCCTGCGCTGCTGGATGGTGGCCTGGCCTCCTGGGGCCGTGCCGCGCTGCCCRGGAGAGGGCAGCGGTGCAGGAGGCACTCGGTGCCCGAGCGCGGCCGRCCACACTGTGCTTCCTCGAGCCTGGTTAATCTAAATGCAAAGTGTTTAATGCAAGATAAATACCGCTGGGTGGGAAGTGAGGCTTCTTTGACCCTTCCCAGGTCTGGGGTGAGCAGAGTTGTGCCGTGATTCTCCTTTTTACCTCCATGGGGCCAGGGAGAGAGGGATACCTCCCCATGGGGCTTYGAGRCGYTGCCAGGCCAGGCTGAGTGCGGCCRGGAGYCTTTGCCCTCAAACGCAACATACCAGGTTGAAAGGAGCATAGAGACCGGGGGACACTGCGTGTGACACAAAATAACTGTTCAAGTGCAAGCCATAACGGGGGAGGTTCAGGGGAATATTGTGGCCAGACGCCTGGTCTCTCCCTGGCCAGGCTGTTCAGGAAGCCTTGGGAAGTGCTGAGAGTGGGAAGGCATCACAGCACGTGGGCTCTGTGGTCACCTAAGCTTAAGGACCACAGTTTTCCCAGTATTAAGCGTTGATGATTGCAATGGGAACACAGTCTGGTGTCTGAAAGAGATGACTTGAGGAAATCTCTGGGTGCAGAAGAGTGATTTTTTTTTCTCCTATATCCCTTGCAGCACAACTGTATAAAACTGGATCGTGAGGTCTTTGCTCTTAAAGGATGCAGTACCAAGAAATGCCATTATTTGCTGTCTTATAGATGGCACCATAAAGAGTCCTCTGACCACGTCATGCTTGTTGTTGCCCAGGCTGTTCTTCATGGACACCAATGGCATCATTTTYATTTATCTGGATCCTCTGTTCTGTCAACCCTTTGTGGTTTTTTTAATTTATTTGTTTGGATTGGTTCCCCAACAACAGAAGTAGAGATGAAAAACTGAGGATACYAGAGCATGCATGAGGATTTACAGAGCGTTTGGCTGTGTTGCTGGGTGTGCTCTGGACATGAGGACGAGCCTGGGTACATGGGASTTTAGGCTCTAAGGACAGTATTTGTGTAAGCGTTGCAAGCTATGGGGAAGGTCCTTGTGGGTCAYGTTTATGCCCTCACTCCTTGCACTGCGGGGCGGGAGAACCTTGGGACTGCTCGAGCTTGTGTCCAAGTGCAGCTGTGCTGGAGCAGCTCCAGCATGAGCCCGAGAGCTCCCCAAGGCAGCGGAACCCGGTTCTGCCGCTCCTCTCCAGGTGCTCCGTGCTGAACAGTCACTGCAGAGGAGAGCAGAGACGGACCCCACAGGTCAGGAACTCCCACTCTGAGGACATAACAAGGGCAAGTTCCTAGCACCGATCACAAGATACACCCGTTGATAGGGGCGGTTCAGATTCAACAGGCTACTCCCGTGAAAGCTCTGCCATCCCAGACGTTTTACATGTAAGAAATGGGACTGGTTTCAGGTGCCTCTGTGCAAACCATCCCGGGAGGGTTAGCAGTGGAGGTTCGTGCTGTAGCAGGGCATGCTYACAGGGATTAATAACTGCTTCCTGTCCCGTATTTCAATATGTTGTCTGCTCACAGCAGTCTCCAAATAAATATACAACTGATGTTCTGCAAAGACATCTTTTATTCCTGTTTATTTTTTCCCTGAATTTCAAGGCACAGGTGCAATTGCAAAATGGTTCCAATCTGCATTAATGAGCTAAAACACAATGGAGGGCACAGTCCAAAGCTGCACAGCACATGCAGAAACGCTTGTTGCTTTGCGRGGCTTCAAATTCAAAATTCTCTTGGACAGTTTGATAGGATAACAGCAGTAGAGTGAAGARCAACCTAGAAGGAATCTACTTAGACTCATTGGCTGTTATCATAATATTACCAGAATTAATATAAAAAAAAAAGAGAAAAAAAACCACCAGTGTTAAAGAGCATATCTGAATACTGTGTTAAAAATCACAGGGCCAGTGGAGTCACTAGCTGATCCCTGCAGGACGCATACCTGAAGGAGGATGAGTTGTAAGGAGACTTGCCCCAAAACCTGCTTTCAGTGATGCTTTTCAGCGTGGCTTTCTGGCTCTGAAACCTTCCACTCCCTCCGACCTCACCTTCAGCTGTGGCACCCAGGCTGAAGCTCCCGGATTAGGTGCACAGCCCTAATCTGTTCTGCTGGCAAATCTCTCTGTCCAGTCCTTGGGCAGCCCCTGTTCCTGTGCTGCACCTGCTTTTCCTGCGGTACCCACATTTGCTGGGCCTTAAACCTCTTTCTTTTTGCATTTCTCCATTTTCCCTTGCCCTGGGCACTCACTAAACACTTCCATTCTGAGTTAATATTTTGGTTTTGTTCAGGTCTCTTCTTAAAAATGCACATTTTCAGCAAAGCCTGTCTGTGTTATCTGCTGGTGGCGAGGAAGGATGGGATCTATAATAAAATACCTGCACCACCTGTCAGAGGTCGTGTGCTTCTAGCARTCCACTGTCTTCTGCAAGTATTTACTGCCCTCCTAATTCAGATTGCAAAATCCATAGCAAAGCTGTATGTGTATGATAGTTCTTTTTAAAATAGAAACTGTGAAAGACAAGCAGAAACTGTGATTAACATGAAGAGGGACAATAGGAGAGCAATCCCTCAGGTGTTTCAAAGTATGGTGACAGAATACCCCTGATCTCGGAACACAGCACAAACTGTCCAGACAAACTGTGTCCTCCTCCTAGCCGGACCGKACCGGGGCGAGAGCAACCTCGGGTATTGTCATTTAATGTCCTTGCGACTTAGTTCTCTGAGGGCAAAGGGTGATTGCTCTCTCTCTGATTTGCAGCCAGGTTKGTTTGTCCCAGAGAGGCACCTGGGAAGAGTTTTTGTTACCAAAGATGCAGCCGCTGGTGAAACGTTGAAAGAAACATCCTGAAATCAGGAAAATCTCAAACCTGCCAAGCTCTCGGAAAGAAACAGCGAGTTCCTGGGGGGAATGTGTTGCTTCAAACCTGAGCCTTATGGTTTAAACAGTGAAGAGTTTCCACATTTTTGCCCATTTTCCATATTCTACATTTTTATTCCTCTGCTTGTGAAACACACCTAGCCTTAGGCCATTTACCAAGGCGGAGAAGGCAGCGTGGGTGCCCGCGCAGATAAACCTCTCTCCACGCCCCGTCTGGAGGATGCTCCTCAAACAAGGGCGGCAGGCGCTCTCGGGTTTGCACACACTGCTCTGTGTCTGCACCCACCCGCACAAGCCGCTGGGAATGTCTGCCTTTACTCATCTTCATTTTCCTCCTTGGCTAAGACTGACTCTTGCGGTACTCAGCCTTATTTCCAGGGTGCCTTTTACCTTGCAGTGAAAGAGACCGTATCGTCCTCTTGGTTTGTTACCTAGACCTGTGTGTGTCRTTACAACGCCACCTCCTTTGCAGAGGAGTCCTGCGACCTCGTGTCCCCATTTGGTTGTTTGAGGCGGCCGCATGTGCCCCACGCAATGGTGAGAAACGCTGCTGAAGAGGAAAGCTGCCGTTTGAAGGTGGGGACCGTCTGCTCCGTGAACCTGGCCGCGCGTCCCCGAGAACGGCTCCGAAGGCACTCGGGAGAGCAGCACGCGCTGGGTTTTGCCTCCGTCTGCCTCCCCATYGCCAGGCAAGCACCAGGAAGGAGCCAGAGGCAGGACCCGCTGGCCTGTGCCTCCATCCCTCCGAGCCCTCCCCAGCCTTGCGCTCCCGGCACATCTCCCAGGCGTAGCCGCGGGGCGACGGAGAGCGGCCTCGGGTTTTGCTGCGAGAACCTAATCTGCTCTGTCGTCCCTCATTACTGCCCCTCGGTGCTGTTGAGTCCTGCGCGGAGAGGTCACGGGATGACAAGAGAGAGGCCAGGCCGGGGGGGGGACGGGAAGGCCGGGGCAAGCGCCRGCAAACGTGGCAAGGCCAAAAAGAGAACAGCCACCCAAAGGATGCTCCCGGCGGCCCCGTGGCGACGGCCTCCAAGGCGCTGGGTTCACACGGAGGCTCCCCGAAGGTCACTCTGCAATATGGTGATGGGGAGCCGCGCTGTCAGGGCCCATAAAGGCAGCCCTGCTCACGGGGCGGCCGCGGGAGGAAGGAGGTTTGTTTAGAAGCATTAGCGGGCCCCTCCCCCGGCCCCATTAGTGGCCCTTATTAAACCAACACAGACAAAGAGCAAAGATGCCCTCGTTAATGGAGAGTCTCCGATAATTACTCTGCTCTGCCGCTTCTTTTGGGGCCTGAATGGCCTTTGAATAATGTTTCTCTTGCTGTGGTTGCAGACAATGCCCCCGCCGAGYGCTTTAAGCGGTGCCAATCCCATTAGCAGCAGAATAGCAGGGCTTTGGGGCTGCGCGGCTGTGTGCGCCTGCATGGCGCGCTGCAGTGGGAGCCAGGGCTGCGCTGCCCAGCGCCTCGCGCCCCAGCCCCGCCACGACCACGCGGGAATGCCGCTCGGAAGCAGCCTCCCTGCGCGAGCGGAGGCAGAGCCCCGCTGCCCCTTGCTGCAGAGGCAGAGCCCCGCTGCCCCTTGCTGCAGAGCCGGGCCCTTTGCTCGCGGTAAGGGCCAGCGGCCTCCAGGAGGGGAGAGCTGCGGGGCAGAACCTCTGCAGAGGGTCCCGTCCGGCCTCGTGTTCCCCGGGGCTGCTCCTCTCCCACACCCACGTGAGTCCCTGCACAGGACGGAGGCCTCGTGCTCTCCCGTGCCGGCCTCGGTCCGTGCGGCGATGAGGAGCCCGCCGTGCCTCTGCATCCAGACCATTGCCGAGCATGAGAACGGCTACAGCAGCCTGCTCGGGGAGGGTTAATTCCTCGGGGCTGCACGCCCCACRGAGGAAGCTAATTAGTGCGTCGGGTAAGTAGCTATCACCAAACTAGTGGGAGCTGGAGTTACTCTACCTGAGCCCTTGTCTTTGATCTCCCCTTCTGCATGATAAGTGAAAATAGTGTATGGCTGGGCTGGCTGTGGTGTTTAATTTAATCATCTGATGATATTTGTTTTCACAAACATGAACTCCCGGAACAATTATCGGAGAGGTTTCATCTTGCGCTGAACACGCCAGTTAACGGCCTTTCTGTGAGGAAACAGCTTCTGCRCGGGGAGTCAGTAATTAAAATGTGTGAAAAAAGGCCCCTTCTTCAGAGGCAGTGGGGGAGACAGCGCGTCTAATGCCTGGCTGGTGTGAACTGGCAAGCCTGTCCACGGCCATGATGCATTGGCATTGCTCCTGGGCTCATTGAGAGGCCTTAAACGAGCTGTGAGGGGCACAAACTGGCATGGCTCGGGATGAGCCGTGGGGCAGCACGCCAGGGCTGGGAGGGAGCTCAGCCGCGCAGCCGGAGGGCACTGACACCCACGCGCACAGCACGGGCGACAAGCAGGAGGAGCTCGAGCCAACGGCGCGTCGGGAAGAYGTGGTGCCCGTCACTGGAACGTGCGTGGACCCCGTCGGGACTGCAGCACCGCGGGGTGCCGCCGGGCTCGCCACAAGGGACYGGCAAGGGGAGGAAGGAGGTTGGGTAGCGCTCTGCGTTAGGGAGTGCTTCGATTGCATGGAGCTCCACGTGGGCGATGGAAGAGGCGAGYGCTTATGGGTCAGGATCAGGGTGAAGGCCACCAAGGCCGGTACTCCAACTGGTGGGAATCTGCTCTGGGCCACCCACCCCGGATGCAGAGACACACGGGGCACTCTGCAAGCAGCTGGTGGAAGTCTCACGATGGGCAGCCCTTGTTCTCACTCGGGACTTCAACCAAGCAGAGGTCTGTTGGAAATAGAGTAATGGGCAAGYTCCAGAAGAGTGGGTTAGATGGGTGGACAGTGAGGTGGATTAGGAACTGGCTAAATGACAGGGCCCAGAGAGTGGTAATCAGCGGTGCCGAGTCCAGCTGGAGGCCTGTGG
>PTEX01000157.1:1586153-1678213 GCA_003342815.1 Eudromia elegans
GAGTTTCCACAGGAGCTCTCTGACCCATTTGTCCCCCACGTGGGGCAAGTCCTCCTCTCTGCAGTTAGAGGAAGCAATGGCTTGCACTCTGCCGCTGCTTCCCCTTCTCCTTGTGAGCASTCCATGCCAGGAGCACGCAGACACATGTAGACAGCAGGAAAGACTTGGCGTGCTCGGTGCATCCTCGTCCCCTCTGCTGTTTGTTCAGACGTGCCCCCCAACCCGTGCAGCTCAGCTGCTGAACTGGGAGGCAGYGCCAAAGTCCTCCGCTTCGTGATTTCCCAGGGATCCAGGGTGCCRGAGCCGGGCTCCCAGGGACTGTCCCTGACCTCGACGTGTCTCATTCACACTCCGGCTCAGACTCCCGTGGCTGCTGTGACCCACAGCGCCAGCCTGAAGTGTTTGTAGCAGCAGAGCCCCTGGGCTGCCAAGGAAGCTYGGCACGGATTTTTCAAGGTGCAGACACTGAGGCTGCAAGCAGCAGTTGCTCGGAGACTGTGACAGGGAAGCCCACCAGGTTATTAGCTACAGCAGCCCCAGTCGCCCTGTCTTTGCCTTGCATCACCTCTGCTTAGGCAAGGCTCGTCCAGGCCTGCGGCATGCCTGGGTTAAAGGCCTCTGTTCAGAGGTTCCTCCCCGGATGTGTTCATGTGTATGTGTCATCCCGGATCTTTCTCTGCTGTCACGTTGCCATCCCTGTAGCTCCTCTGAGCGCTGCCTCGTCTTGACTGGGTGAAATGTCCGTCTGTCTTGTGGCACGACCAGCAACGCTGGCTCTGCACCTCAGCCGCGTGAAGAACACGACCATCGTACGCTCACGTCGATAAACACTCTACTCCTCTTGCAAGGACATGTTAAGGTACCTGGCACCGACATGCTCATGCATGTGCTGGGCCTGTGCCAGCTGTGCACTCTGAAACATGCGTCCTCCAGCTGCTGCGAGCTCRGTGCCATGCTCGGTACTACGTACGGTGCACCGTGTTCCTTCCCTTTTCGTCAGCGAGGCTGATTCCCAGGGCCCTGGAGGATGAGCTCTGTTTCTTTGGAAAATTTCTTATGTTTCCACGAACCGTAAGCACTGCCCTTTATAGTTCATCCTGCCCTATCTTTTGTCTTGTTCTTTTTTTTTCCCCCTCCTTCGTCTGTAGGGAGTGATTACCACTGCTTTTCCTCCTGGATGAGACTGCTGGAGCTCTTTACTGGCATATCAAAGTTTGCTTTTGTTTGGCACCCAGTCAAGTGAATGATTTTTTGCTGTTGTTGAAAGGAAATGTGAGAAAATGCTGAACTGTGTTCATGGAGGATAGGCGGTGGCAGAATCCCAGCGCCAGAGGGACGGTCCTGCACAACTTAGCAGTTCCCTCCTGTGAGGAGGGGAYGAGCCACCGTACTGAGGTCGTCCTGCACGTGTTTGTTGAGCAGGGCAAACAGCAGCTTGGGGAAGGGAGCGGAGCTGCGCCGTGGGAGGCACGGGGCTGCCTCGGGGAGGCCTCTCGTCTCCCCGTGACCTTGTGATTCAGCATCCTGCTGGACGTGAGGTCATCTTCTGGAGGACTGCAGCTGTCTGCGTAGCGCTGCTTGGAGSCAGTGCCGCGGCAGCTGGGAACCCTGCGGGCAGCAGGAGCCCTCRGGAAGGAACCTGCTAGAGGTGAGCGTGGGAGGCGTCTGCTGGGAGCAGCCTCCGCTCCCCGCTCTGGCTCTGCCCTTCCTGCAGGGAGGCTGTTCCAGGTGAAGCGAATCCTGCCGGGGGCGAAGGGCTCCCTCATGCCCTGTGCCCCCTCCATGGGTGGTGCTGGCATCRGCCTCCTTTGGCTCACCATAGCCAAAAGTGCCTCCTCAAGCCGCTTGGGTGGCGCGTTTCCCCCCTGAGCAAGGCAAATGGGCTGTTCTGCATGAAAAGACCTTGTGTACAAACATTTTATGTTTCATGCTGCTTAATTGATGTTTTTTCCTGCTAAGCATAAATCTATATGGGTCCTGATAGCACTTTAGCAGCACTCACAAGCTAATGAGCTGCTAATTACCAGCCCTGCCCAGGCTAATTAGTTCCATGAAAAGYGTATTAATGTAGGCAGAGCGCTGAGCTAATGCAGCTTTGCTGTTCTGGGCACTGGGGCTGGTGTGGTCAGAAGTGGGGCATGGACCTTCTCGACTAGCCAAGGACCGGTCCCCGGGGCTCAAGAATTTGCCTGGATTTGCCTGTCCTGTGCCCCTCCTGCAGCACGCAGAGCTGCGGGTGAAGCTTCAGGCCAGGGAGAGGAGGAGAGGGCGTCAGGCCTGGTGGGAGAGCAGCCCGCAACGAGACCCTCGGCGCAGCACGAGGAGCACAAGCCCCCTCCTTGCCCCTTCCCACGTGGCGCAGGCTGCAGCCCTGCTTCCAGCCCGAAAGCCTTTCCTTTCCCCTGCGCTTCCCACCGCGGCTCGGCTGCTTGGAGGGAAAACCGTGCAGCTTTCCAGTGGTTCTGAGCAGGGTATATCGTGTTTTGCTGCTGGGATGCGTCTGGGGCTTCGGTTGCGGCAGCACTTTGCATGGGTGCCCGGCGCTGCTGCGGAGCGAAAGTCCATATGAAGCGCTCTGCAGCGGCCTGTTGGGCAAGCCTCACGGCCCAGTGTACACAGACAGGTAGGAAAGCAGCTGCTGCCCAAGCTCTCGTGAGTGCCCTGAGCGTGGGAAGGCAAACACTCCATGAGGAAAAGTGCTCTGCAACCCTTCAGGGCTGGCTGGCTTGTTTTGCTGACCCTGATGTTCATTTTTTCTTACTGCCTCTTGGGAACACGTGTGACGTGTTGCCCAGGTGGCTGCGTGTGCAATGCTGATCCATCCCATGTTCAGCGCAGCTCTCCAAAGCTTATTTTGGTTAATCAACGTTGTCGCTGTGGTTCCACTTCATTCGGTGCCCCGTGCTGCTCTYTGCAGCCTCCCGTTCAAGTGACAGCCCACACCTTTTACACACCATGAACAGCACACACCAAAAAGCACTTTATGTCCTGATGCTGTTGCAAAATGAGGGAGAAAGGGGACTGGGACTGTGGRAAGAGTTCTGTGACTGAACAGCCTTCCGTGGGAACAGGCTGCTGCTAAATGATGTTCTGCTCTGCTTTCCAGGCCCTCTCCGTGCCTGCRAGTCCGTTCGCCCAGCCTCGGAGCGGCGCGCGCTCTGACAGCCCGAATCGGTCCGTGCTGTGTGGCGCCCGAAGACACGGCTTCCTTCGGTGCCCGGTCTGCCCCCGAAGATTTGGACTGGCGAGTGCACTTGTCCCGTCTGCAGGCTAACGGAGTGCCCGTGGCACGTGGGGCGGCTCTTAGCCTGGATGTTCACGCAGGATCTGCTCGGTGTCGCTGGCAGCGTGGGACATGGAGGCCCTCGAGGTTGATGACATTAGCCCTGCCCTGGAAGTGACCGAAGACTTTTTCAATAGTTTTGATGCAAAGCTCGATAAGATCGTGCAGCCTTCGGAGGTGTTTGGGGTGCAGGCGGTCCCCGAGCTGGTGGGGCACGAAGTATTTGATGAGATAACCGAGAGCAGGAACCTGAGGAACGTCGCCTCCTTGGCCAAGGCCGGCCTCCTGTGGGATGGCTGCAAGAATGGGCTGCTGGAAAGCAAAGCGCCGGCGGCGTTCCCCGGGCGGGAGCAGCGGGCGGCGCGGCGGGGCAGGGCYGCCGATCCCGCCGCGTGGCTGCCGGAGGGAGACCCGGCAGCCTTCAACATCCTCGGGCTGTGCCAGCGGCGTCGAGACCGGCCCCGCTCGGTGAACGACATCCTCGTGCAGAGCGACGAGGCGGCTGCCTTCAAGCCCGGCCACGGCAGGTCCCGCTCCGACGTCAGCCGCGTGGACTGGGGCGTGCTGCTGGCGGGCGCCGCGCTGCAGCCGCTGCCGCCGCCGCCRCCGCTGCCGCRCCACAACTGCGCCCTGCTCTCCTACCTGGCGCTCGCCGAGGGCAAGGACCTCCAGGGAAACACAGGTGCGCGCCGGGGCGGCCCTGCCCGCTCCCCTCCTGCCTGCCCATGTTTGTCCTGCAAGAGGAGCTGTCTGTTTGCTCCGCAGAGCCCGGCGGCGAGCAGGCTGCCCGGCTGGCGGCAGTCAGCACAGCCCCTGCTCTCTTCACTGTAGCCTCTTTCCCGTCTGTGTGGCTAAGGGTCTGGTTTTAAAACAGTCCCAGAAACTATTATTTGATTTGCCTTTTGTTCCTGCTTTGTTCAGTTTGACTCAGGGAAAAAGCACTGGTGTTTGTGGTGTATTTCTGATCATTTCCTAAACTGCTTAACCTAAGCTAAAAGGTCTTTGAATGGTTAAGCTATTTAAAGAATGGCAAATCCTAGCAAAGGCAGTTTTTATAAAATATATGTGTGTGTATATATATATATATATATATATAATTGAAGGGAGCTATTAAATAGGGAGTAAACAAAGCTTTCCTGCAAGCTCTGCTCTCTTTCTTTAAGAAAGGCTGGCTATTCAGTTCTTAAACAATTAGCAAAACCTCAAGCATCCCATTTGTGCCTGTCGCTGCTAGTGCGTCTCTGCCAGCTTTGTGTGGGACGGAGGAAGTCCCGTTATCAGACTGAGGCAGGCGTCGCCAGCGAGACGTGGGGCAGCTGTTTCACCAAGTGATGCTTTTTCCTTTTCCTTCCCCAAGTGGCCTCGCTCATGCCTTTGGAAAAGCTGAACTCCTGTCTCCCTCTCTGTGATTTGCTTGGTAGATGCCAGAAGGGAACTGTGCCCTTAGGGGAAAGAAAAACAATTTATATCTAAGTAATGGCATGGCTTAATGAAGAGGTTCCCACAAGGCAGGGCTCGGGGCAGCCTGTTCGGGAGGTGGGATGGCACCGGCTGCAAACAGCCGGGCTGTTGAGGGCTGCCCTAGGACGGGACACCCCGACGTGCCCCTTCCATCATCTGCCCTCAAGGAAAAAAAAMCCCAAAAAAAAGGAGGTGGAGGAAGTGGGGGTAATTATTTAGAGCGAGAAGTATGTGGAGCGAAGGGCCGAGCTTCTGGTCTGAATCAGCCTGTGTTTGCAGGCTTGCTCCTGCGCTTGGCCAGCGCGTGTCATTTCAAGCCGTGATTTAGTGGCTGCTGCCGTGGCCGAAGGGCTCCTGGTGGCCTCGGCCCGTCGGGAGGTTGATTCCGAGGCCCTAACAGCGGTTAAACAAATGGCTGTGAGGTCCTGAGAACAACTTGGCCCCTTCGTGCTCCTGGTYGTGGTGAGGAACTTCCCCCCGCAGCCTGCAGAGGTCTCAGAGCTCCGAGCTGGTTGCAAGGAGCCGCTTTTCGGTTCCTTTTCCTTATCCTCACAGCATGTTCGTTACTATGAGTTTATCTGTTCCTGCTAMTCGCCTTTTCTTAGCGTGAATAATGTGGTTCCTTTCCACGCACCGTCAGAGACAGGGTTTGGGGAGAGGGAGGCTTGTCCATTGGGGTAGCGTCCCGGCGCGCGCCCTCGGAACGTGCATTGGGGCCGGTGAGCGGCGTCCAGGCCCCGTGGAGCTGGCAGAGAAGGSAGCCGCGAGGCACTCCGAGGCCGGGGCGGCTTTGCCTCTCAGGAGCTCGAGGAGCATGAAAATAGAGCGGACGCTCTTGAGCTGGGGGCAGAATTTCTTTTCTTTTTGGAGTTGTTATAAATTAATGCGAGTGCCACCTCGTTAGAAGGTCCGACGTTGCAGGGGGAAGGGCAGGCTGCCTTTCAGGCGGAGGGGAACGGGTSCCGAGGGCATCCGCTCGTCCCTGGGGCAGCCCCGGTGACCGGTGAAGGGGAGGCCGGGCCCTGGGCGCGTGCTGCGTGTCGAGGAGCAGCCCGTGCCCCGTGCGGGCGCCCGGCGCCCCGGGCAGAGCGGGGCGCGTGCGGAGCCGGCGTTTGCAGGGCTGGGGAGCGCCCCAACTGCTCAGCACCCTGCTCGGCATGCGCGGCAGCGCCCAAGGAAGGGGCCCAAGCAGAGGGAGYGCGCGGCCCGTCCTCGGCTGCTGCGGCTGCCTGTGTTCCCTCTGCCTCCTTCCTCCTCCTCCTCCTCCTCCCTTTAAATTAGAACTCCAAGTGGCTCAGACGTGGGCCATTTACTCTGATTATTTCCCTTTTTGTGTTTACTCTTCTTCAATTTGCTCTGCCTGTCCCTGCAGGAAGGAAAAAAAAAGATGTTCTGTTTCTCTTTGGAAGGTGGACGGAGGGAAAGGGAGCCCTTAGTATCCGAATGGAAAGGTATTACCCGGCACAGGGCACATCAAGGGGATAAAGCAGCAGAGGGTGGCGAGGAGCGTGTGTTTAGTGCATGGATGTGTGTGGACTCGACCCCTCTCTGCCCGCCCCACGTAAGCAATATGAAACATTTGGATATCAACCAAGCTGGCCGCTGGTTTGGTCCTGGTGAGGCCTCTTTGCAAGAGCTGGAGGGACGCAGGGAGCGAGGGGGACCCTCCGCAAGGCCGGGAGGGCTGGTATGCCCTAGCCCAACAAAAGGAAGCAAACCTGGCGAAAGGGGGGGCCCGGGGAGGGCCACGAGTTGGTCTCACCGTGGAGCAACCTGGGCTGTCATCTGTACTTGATGGGAGCGAGGGAGCCGCAGCAGCGCGGCCTCCCTGATTGGATTAATAGCGAAGGAAGATGACTCTAGAATGGCTCTCCATTATCTGCACTACAAAGGGATTAGTGTGGGTTTCACAGAAATTAATGGCTTTTGAGTTAGCACAGAAATACTAATGAATGTCAGGCCAGAGATGGCTGGGCAACAAAATTGGTTCCCTTTTAGTGCGTGCGCGCCTCTGTGTGTGTGCCTGTCCATTTGAGGCAGGGAGGCACGCTTTCTCGCAGCCATTTGCAGCTTTAGAGTGGGCTTTCAGTTCTCACATTCGGCCAAAACGCCCTTGAGTAGCTTATTTGTCTGCAAGGTAGAGTTATATCGACTTCTTTGGAACCCTTTCAGACCTCGTGCCAAAGTAGGGATTTTTTWAAAATTATTATTATGCTTTTTTGTGATCCCCGCAGGGACTCTTTGTAGGTAAAGCGCAGGGTATTTTGAACACGGTGCTCAGCCCAGTCTCYGTTGTGGGTATGTGCGGGCTAAGTGGGGATGCTGAGGATGGGCTGCCCGGACAAAACCCCTGCCCCGGAGACCTAGAAGCCTCACRGGGTCGTTCTTGCTGTGCGTGTGGGCGGGAAGCAGCATCCTTGCCCCATGTTTCACTGCCTGCCCATACACCAAGCTCTGTCAATCCTYTACAAGGTGCTTTCCAGCCAGGAAGATCCTGTCTGCCGCTGTYCACCCCATCCCTCTTCCAGGCCTTGGCAGCCTGAGGGTAGAAACCCTGGGCTGAGGTGGCTCCGGGTTCGCTGCAGTGCCTTAAGGTCAGTGGATGCCACTTGTGGCTTGGCCCGGTTGTGCCAGGCGTGTTCAGGAGCCCTTCCCGCATGGTTCCCATGGTCCTGCTTGGGGAATAGGAACCTCCAAGGGCGATGGGTGGCTGGAAGCTGGAATTTCTCTCTCAATTCTGTTAACTCCAAACCTGTGTTGYTAGTTCAAAGCCTATCGCAGGTTCCCTTGCAAGGAAGGTGAAGTAGAAGTCAAAAAGGAGCAAGAATTGCTGCAGTGCCAGGTTACTTTAGGATGCCAAGTATTAAATTTGTCGTTAGAGCATAGCACTGATTTCCTCTGAAGTTATATAATATATAAAGCCAYGTGTCCAGCCCCGGGTGACAATACAATGTTGACGTGTGCTAACAGAGGCTGAAGTGATGCAGATCGGACTGGAAACAAGTTTGGCACTGAAGCCCTCTTAAAAATTCAGAAATTCTTTTAATAGCTCAGCCTAAGTTCTTACTCCTYCGATGCCCAGAGGAACTTGTACTTGGGCTGATCTTCTGAAAACAAAGAAAATTCCCCTTGACTTCACCTTGGGCCAGGATTTTATGAAAGGGCCTGATGCAAAGCAACCGAAATACTGAGGCATTTGACACGCGCCTGGGACTGGGCAGCCTCCTTGTGAAAATAACTGGATAAATTGGGCGTCTCTGCTCATCCCAAGCTGGTTTCTCCTAAATAAACAGAACCCCTTTCTGGCAAACGGAGCTAGGCAAAATGTTCTGGCCTTGGGTCTTGCCAAAATGCCGTGAGAAGCTCCTGTCACTGGACACAGTTCTGCACTCCCTCTATCTTGGTAAGTCTGTTACRTGAGCATAGAAGGGTAAGAAATGCTATCAAAGATGTTGTGGGAGTCACGATGAGAGAGACATCCAGAAAACAGTATTGAGCTGAACTGGTCACTTTTGTGCAGGATTTGGCGTTTGGGAGTTGCCRTTCGTGTTTTACCTGATAAAACCAGACTCTTCTGATGTTGGTTCCGGAAGACCTGCTCTATCCTCTGGGATAACCTCAGGAAAATGGGTTTATTTCTCTRTACTTCTGTTTCCTTGCAAAGTGTTCTGGCGTTTCTGGATAAAAAAGTCCTACGTTTTTCTTGACTCGAGCGTATACTCAAAGGTGCATGCATTTTATGGACATAGCTAGCTTAAGGGTGAAGGCTGTTTCAGTGGTTTTTCTACTCAAAACRTGTGTGTTGTGAGATGTGTAAACCTGAACGACCTAACAGTGAGAAACAGTTCGTTTAAAGCGAGCTAACAGTGATGTTTTCCTGTTGTGTCTTCCAGAACACGCGCCGCCGTTCCCCAACATCCTGAAGAAGGGGTACGTGGAAATCCGACRGGACGCCGACAGCTCCTGGCAGAGCTGCTACGCGGAGCTCTGCCCGCACGAGCTCCACGTGCACTGCCTGGACAGCAGCGGCAACGGGGCGCCTGCCGGGGCGTACGCGCTCGCCCGCGTGCGGAGGGTGGCCGTGACKGGCAGCGCCGAAGGCCAGCTCGTGGACGCCGTCCTCTCGGACGGCTCGCGGCTCCGGCTGAGGGCGGCCTCCTCCTGGGAGGCCCTGGACTGGGGGCAGAAGCTGTGGGAGGCGGCGCGCGCCTCCGTGCCCGCTTTCRGGAGGCCGCGGGAGACGCTGGAGAACGTGCCAAAGGCCGACGACAACAGGGAGCTTCCTCGGACCAATGGCTTGCTGGAGAAGCCCGTGGAGCTTTTGCTCTCCATGAATTTGACTGAAAATACTAAGGAGTACCAAAACATTCTCAAATCAGGGACTCTCTATAGGTTGACTGTCCAGAACAACTGGAAGGCGTTTACTTTTGTCCTGAATAGATCTTATCTCCTGGCGTTCCAGCCGGGTCGCCTCGATGAAGACCCTCTGCTGAGCTACAACATCGACGTGTGCCTGGCGGTCCAGACGGACCCGCAGGATGGCTGTGACTCCTGCTTTCAGGTCGTTTTTCCTCAAGACGTCCTGCGGCTCCGGGCGGAGACCCGGCACAGAGCCCGGGAGTGGATGGAGGCGCTGCGAGCGGCAGCCGATGCTGCCAGAAGCCTGGGTCAGGACCTGCAGGTCACGCTCAGGAGCAAACCTGCGGATCGGCCTTTCCAAAAGGACTTGAGGAAGAGCAAGCGCCAGTCAGTGACCACCAGCTTCCTGAGCATCCTCACCACGTTGTCGCTGGAGAGAGGGCTCACRGTCCAGAGTTTCAAGTGTGCAGGTGAGTGACTGAACCACAGAATCGGCCCCTACTCCCCTTGCCTGGGAAAAGGGCGGAAAAATCCCTCGGAAGCACTTGCGTGCACCGTGGCAGTGCAGAGCTGCTCCCTCCCTTCACCTCCAGCCAGGGCCCTTGGTGTGTTAGCCCATCTCGCTCTCGGAAATAGGGAGAACAGCCCGGGAGCTGCATGGGAAGTCAGAGGAGCTTGAGCGGCAAACAGGGAACAGATCCGTGCTTGCTCCACAGGCGAAGGGCTTTGGTTCTCATTACTAGAGCTTTCCCSTTCCAGGCAGGTTTGCTTCCTCTCAGTTCCGTCTCCCGTCCCTCCTGGAGTGCAGGTTCACSTGGAAACCTCGCGGGGAGGCTCCTCCCGGCGCGCCGGCGCTGCACGGGCTCTGACCCGGAGGCTCACGCGTGGCCTTAGCTGCCTGTTCCTTCTCCCGAGGCAGAGCTGAAACACGACCCTAAGCAGCTGCGTCTAATGGTTCTTAACCAGCTCCTCAGCTCATTTGAGTGCTGAYCTAGCCTGTGGCTGGGATGGCCTCAACACCACTGGGTACCGGAGTGCTTTACAATTGTCTGCTGTGCAGAAATGAGGGGCAAAGYGATGTCTAAGGGTAGCTGGGAGAATGAAGGCAGCAGCAGTGAGACTGGAACAGGTCACAGGGAGTCCCCAAGATGGCCTGAGCCTGCTGTGTCACCCAGCACACCGGCTTTGGGCAGCTCCCACGGACAGCAGGATTAACAGCCTCAGTGTAGGTAACGTCCACGCAAACTTTATTCCTTTCTCCTTATTTCCTTTCATGCAAAGTTCAGTGCAGAAAGATTTTTGTCATTTTCTTCCACCCTCTGCCTGATACGCARGAGAGTTTCGAGCGAGCATTGTTGAGGATCTGCTCCAAAGCCCTCAAGCCTGAGCTGGAGCTTCTAGCTGGTCCCATGGTACGAGTGAGTGAATAACCCCAGCTGTAACTGGGAAAATCCCAGCTGTAACTGGGAAGAGCTGCTGCCCAGGAGGCCCAGCAGCCAGCTGAGGTGCCCCCATCGCGCCCTGCTCCCTGCAGGAGCTTGTGCTGCTCCCCTGCCCGGGCTGCTGTTTAACCCCAGGGCCCTGCTGCTCGTAATTAYGTCTTGCAGGCATTGAGAGCCCTTTTCTCCAGGGCTCCTGGGAGGGGAGAGCTTGGAAAAGGGGGAAACGGGGAGGAGGAGGGAGGAAGAAAAGTTTTGCTGTGAATTCTTCAGCCATTTAGTGCAAATTCCTGTAATTACCGTCTTTGTGTCCTGTCCCAATGGCACATAATACAGCAGAAGCTTTTCCTAATTGAGACCTTACAGGAGGTACAAATCCCTCCTTTGTTCGGCCTGACAAATTAGTGCCAGAAAGTGGCAAGGTCCAGTGGGAATCAAAGGGAAGGAACACAAAGATGGAACTTAAGGCTACAGTAATAACCCTCTCTAGTCCTGCGGGGCTGGGAGGGAAGGAAAAGGAATGACCAATGGAAAAATGGAGGGGCTTTTTGTTTTGTTATAAATTCCCTTGACATGACAGCACCTCGGGGCTGCTTTATTTATTTAGGAAAAGTGATTAAATAGCAATACAAGAGGGCAGCCCGTCGCCGCCGCCGCTGCCCCCCTTCCCGCAGACCCCTGCTGCCTTGGCTAATGGAGTGACAAAGCGCCTCCGCCCGGGAGGCTCTTGCCAGGACCTGGTGGGGACCCTCTCTTTTTTTGTTATTATTTTCTTTCCTCTCCCCTCCTGCTCTTTGTGGGGTTCCCCTCCTCGTTCCTCCGCCTGAATCACCCCGTGTCCCCTTCGGGAGCAGCTTTGCGAGGGCAGCTCYGGCTCCTGCCTCCTCACCTGGCCGCCGCGGAGGCTCCTGCCCGGGGGYGAAGCCAAGCCTGAGTGCAAACAGCTGCAGGGGGTGCCGTAATGAATTAGCCTCGAGCTGTGTGCGTGCTCCTGGCCGAGCAGAGGGACGTGCTCGGGCTTCACGCGCTAGGGCTGCGTGTGAAGCAAGTCTGTTTATCACTGCTTTTAATTCCCTCGGAGCAGATTCTCTGGGAAAAGGGGCATCTCGGCGCTTCTCCATGTTAAAAGTGAGCCCATACTCTAGTGCAATTCAAAGGGGAAAATCCAAGCAAATGAAAAGCCAGAAGTTTTAAAAAAATAAAGTTTCATTGCAGTCCTTTGACACACAGCCAGCATTTTCTAGTCCTGGTTTGTTTGTGAAGTTCTGTTCTTAACATGCACCAAGTGCAAGATGAGGTTTTGACATTCCTGCCTCTTCAGTGTTAAATTTCCAGCCTTAGTAGCCAATAGTTGTATTGCGGAGGCAGGATATAGCCTGGCAAGCTGCCGTGTGCATGTTGCATGCCGTACCAAGGCACAGGTAGGCTGCACACACGCAGAATGTCGGGCACACACACAGACGTGGCTGCACATGACGTCCCAACGCGCGGGCGGGAGAGCACAGACAGGGCCGTGCGTCGCATCGTCGAGTGGCGATAATGGAAGATGGAAGTTAACTCGGGGCTGAATCCTGAGCTCCTTCGACTGCTCGGAAAGTTTCCCCTGGCTCAGGAGCGTTGGGCCCATCCTTTGGGTGGGATTGAAGAGGGGAGCCCTGAAGCCTTCCCCTTGGTGGGGAAGCCCATCTAGAGGATAATCACAGTGGGTTTCACATATCACTTAAATAATTGCAATAGGATAGGGTCAAACCCACGTGACTTCAACAGGGATCACTGTGTGTGTTTAATCTGTCAGCCTTTTTTTTTCAGAAAAAGTCAATAAGAAGCTCATAGAAAAGTAGGAGAAGGTGAGTAGAGGGCCACGCTTTCTTCAGAGGTTTGAAAGTTCAGAAAATTTCTAGAAAGAGGATTTCCTTGGGAGAAAGCTAATGCTGGGAAAGGGACAAAGCATAGGTGCAAGCKCAGGCCAGGGTGGGCACAAGGGCAGTGACCACCTCACAGTGAAGGTTGTACAGAGGATGAGTAGCATGAGACACGCTGGGGACTCAGCTGGCTTCTGAGCGTGCCCCTCTGCCTCGTGGCTTCGGGTTTATCCATGGAAAGGATTGTGGAGTGAATTGAGGCAGATGCACAAAAWATACTGCCTGAAACTGAAGTGCTTCTCACGTCTTGCTCTGTTGGTGCTGAGCAGCCACAGAAATGTTGTCTGTCTGATTTAACGCTGCAGATTTGTTGCTGTGCTTCTGCTCAGGTTGCTTTATGGCTTTATCAAGCTGAAAGCTTTTTGAAGTCTCTGGGTCATTATCTTTTCTCCGTATTTTATGTTGCCTCTAAATGAATTAGCTTCCAAGCTAATCTGTCACAAATTCAATTATTGTACACAATCATGAGAGAGTTGCTTTTCCCTGATACTGAGCAAGGACCTTTATTGGATAAGGAAAACAGTTGGGTGCTTAATTCTAGTTTGGCCTTCCATTTCCTCTGTTTCACTGGGAAGYTTTTCCAATCTCTTCTTGCTAAAAGTTTAATGAAATAGGTGGATTAAAAAAAAATTGTATGTGTCTGCCTTCGTGGTCGAAGAGTGGGATCCACATGTCCTGGGTTCTCCTTCCCAGGATCCCTCGTCCCCAGCTTGAGTCGAGGACASAGGCTGGTTACAGCAACCCTCACGCCCTCCCGGGTGCCCTTCCTTCCTTCCTTCGCGGAGCTTTGGTTTTGGAGATGCTGGTGACACTGGGAGAGGCTCCTGTGTGCCCAGCCGTGCTTTGGAGCTGCTGCTGCTGCCTCCAACCCCTCCTGCCCTGGCCTGGCAGCAAGGCTGTTCGGGTGCCCTCCCTTTGGTGACGGGCTGGGCTTGCCCCTTTCCCTAGCAGTGTGTCTGGACACGCTCGCTGGGCAGCAGCCCTTGGGCAGGGTGGTTCTCCAGGCCCTTCGAGGGGCACCATCGACCTCGCCGAGTGGTTTGCTGTAACTGGGCCCTCTGCATCGGGAAGAACCCCACTGAGGAACCGGTAACGTCTTCCTCTCTGGCAACGTGCTGTTTATGTTCCTGAACATCCGAGTGCAGGATTTCCAAGGTGTCAAGCCATGAGCTATTCCTTCCTCCTCTTCCTTCCCTTTCTCTCTCTCTTGCTCTTTTCTTTTTTTTTTTCTTTTCCCCACCTTAAAAAAGCAAAGTAGCATAAATGGTATATGCCACAGGAATATGTTTGTCACACTACATCACTTTGAACTGCATAACATCAAAGCAAATCAGCGCTTTGATAACCTGATTTGAAAGGATTGTAGAAATGGCCATCATTATGAATCACAACAGATAGGAATGGAAAAGAGGGTGATTTTCAAACAGCGGAACCTGTAAGGTAAAGAAAAATGTGAGCTGGGTGCCACGTCCTCATCTGAAAGAAACCTCAGCCTTATGATGTTGTGTGGCTTTGCAAAATATGATCCACTTGAGGATGTGGAGAGGAATGGGAAATACTCCATGGGAAAATGTGTTTCTGAGGGGCTAGGGAATAAAAGTAGTTTGGAGAAGGATTGGAGTAAGGGGTGCCTGTTGCTTGGGTAGAACCTTCTTTGGTGTCCTGTTCCTGTAGAACATTTCCCTGGTCTGGTGTGGCGCGCAGGGAAGGGGCTGGTTTCTGGGCTGCCTCCGGAGAGGCCAYGTCCACCTACGACACGAGTCCCGCAGCAGCAGCGCGGGCCCCTCCTGCAGCACCCGGCGCTCGCAGGGAGGCCCGGCACGCGCGCGGGGCAGCTTGCCGTGTCTCTGCAGGGTCCGAGCCCTTCGCCCGTAGGTACAGCAACGCATTTTACAAGTTCCTTTAAGCCTCTTTCCGTGGTGTGCGTTGYGGAGAGTCAACGGCCACGTAATTCCAGTTACTTGGGGGCAGSAGGAACACGGCAGCAACGATGCATAGAGAGGAGTTCAATTTAGTCTTGGAGTAGATGAGCCGCTGTGAGCAACCCCTGGATAAGAGGAAAATCTATGGGGAAAATGCATTTTCTGGGATAAACCAGGTAACTACAGCAGGCAAAGGYAGTCGCGCTGACAGAGGCACCCTTGAGCCAGTGCAGTGCTGTTTAACCGGAGTGGGGCTTGATGCTGAGTGTGCCTGCAGCTGGGGGTGGCCTATGGGGCACTGGCCTTTGAAGGACAGGCAGAAATGCCACTGTGGCATTGGCCTGCATGCATTTTTCACCCAGGGACCCTGAGCAGGAGGGCACGGGAAGAGACCAGTGATCCTCATGTGCAAAAAAGTTTCAGGTAGACCTTGTAAAGCACAGGGCAATCCAGGGATTCCCCGCCGATCCCTCCGGATGTGGTGAYGAGGCCTGGCTCTCTGGAGCGAGGGCATGGTGCCTCTCCGGTGTGGCGTCTTCTATTTAGGCGTCTGTTTTCAGATGACAGTGGCTTTTAAATGCCTGATGTTAAGAGGTCTGGCAGCTGCTCTTTTGCCTTTATTTTGTGAGAACTGCTCAGGACCCTTTGCTTTCTGAACTGTTCTCCTTGCTGAAGTGAGTGCGCGTTGTTTCCACGCCGGTGACACGGTGTTGGTATTTGCTCTCCGGCACAGTGTACAGACTTGGTGTCCTCCCCGTCTCTTCCGCAGGCTGCCAGCGCTCCATAGGCCTGTCCCACGGGAAAGCCAAGGTGTGCGGCTACAGCGGCTGGTACTACTGCAGCACCTGCCACGTGGATGACACCTTCCTCATCCCGGCGCGCCTCGTCCACAACTGGGACACCTCCAAACACAAGGTGGGCTGCGGCAGCTCCACGTGCTCGAAAATGAACCCGAGTGCTGCTTAAATCAAAAACACACAGGCAGGCTGAGGACAACGCCTCTTTGGGCCATGCAGACAAAAACAGAGGGAGAATTCTGCAGTTGTCCACTTGTTACACAAATAGTTGGTTTTTAAAAACTTCCGTAATCTGCTGGTTGCTGCTGCCTCCCTTGGTAAGGGCAACAGATTACCCGGCCCAGGGAATTGTGCCAGCAAACACGGCAGCTGTTGTGCTGCTGTCAGAGAGAGTTTATGCTGAAACCAGGGCAAACTCCTAAGGAAAATGTGTTGGATGTTTTGTGTCTGCAAATCTTCTTCTGTATTTCACACAGTCTGTACTGTGCCTGTCAGCCCACCAAGGAAGGAAAGTGAATGAAGTAGCTGCAAAACTTCACTCCTCCCCACTCCTCTGCATTTCTTCCCCTCTGCAGGGGTCTCTGGAATCTGTCGGGTCTGTCTCAGGCAGAGCAAGCCCTGATACATAGCCCAGGACACGGGATTTTAGAGTGATATAATGTGATTGAGCACATTTCTTGGTCATGTTTCCCACACCTAGGCAGCATCCTTAAGGTAAACTTGCAACCATGACGTAAGCTTTGCCAAGGGAGAGAGAGGTTCTGGTCTGCTGCCGGCAAGGCAACACGTGAAGGAAGAGAAGCAGTAAAACTCTGCAGAATTGTGTCCTCCCGTAGCCAGGATCTTGGAAAAGAGCAAGACACTCAACACCTGCAAGCACGTGGTGAGAAAAGGAGAATCACCTTGGCTGTAACTCACCCTGTTTCAGAGGGCTTGCCCACCAGGCACGTTCCTTCTGTGGTGACCGAACCAGCAGCTCAGTGCCCAGCTCACAGGGAGTTTTATTTTCCATCCCTCCCTCTTGTTTCTGTATTTGTGTCCTTCATGAGTTTGTGTGAAGGGAAAGAAAGAGGGATCTTGGGAACACCCCTTCTTCCTTTTGCTTATGSCAGCTGGTTTCCCTGTTTACTTTGGGGAAAAACCACAAAACACACAGTAGGTGTTGCAGCTTGCTTCTGGGGGCTTGCTGGAAATGCCAGATGAACGTAGCAGGAAATGAGCTTCCTGGACCAGAAGGCTTCAAGGAAGACTGACTTGGCTGTGGTTAGGACCAGCGTTCCCTGCCTCACCCGTGCTCTGCTGCTGGAGGTGCTGCCGTTTTTACGGACATACTCTGCTTTTACTCGCTTCCTATTTACAGCCCCAGAAGGGAAATAGCTTCCTAAGGCTGAGGAGGCCGTGGGGTGCCCTTTCTGCTTTTGTTGCTTGCATGAAAGGTAGCATATTAATCTAATTCATCCCTCCCCGGCCTCAGTGTAAACACTGATTTAAAGGAGGCCTAATTGAATTGCGGCACACACAGCATTTCTGTAGCGGTTTCAAGTGATTTGCAGTTCATTTCAGATAATCCCATCTTCTCTTTTCCAGCTGTGATAAAATGCAGGCGTAGGGAGTGAGAGTGACTTTGGCCTTCTCACCTCAAAGCCAGGAGTGTCTTTGCTAGTGTGAATCAAAGTCCCATTWATTTATGAGGACTGCAGTAGCTCTTTGCAGGTGAAGATAGAGCACTGTCGTGAAAAAAGGCATCAGAAAATTTGATTATGGGTGTAACGTTGAGAATGAGTAACCCCAGTGAAACCAAATTTTGTTGATCTGTATTGTAAAAACCTTGATAGATGTGCTTCTGAGTGTTTCATTTTTTAGCCCTATAGCTGAGAACGAAAGAAATGGGAGAATTTGTATGTGTTTCCTTTTCTAAYGTTAAGCTTTTCGTTTGTTTGTTTGTTTTTCTTCTAATGTCACGCTTAATCTTTGCTTTCTTGCCCAAAAGAAAGCAACAAACACATACAAATATTAACAGGGAAGAACCTTACTGAGCATAGCTTTTAGACTTGGAAACCATCTAGTTCTCAGTGTTACCCCACAGTGAAAATGGGTGGCTGAGAACAGCACTGTGCTTGACTGTCTTGAAGGAGTTTGAGCGGGTACAAGCAGAGGCAGCTGGAGCTCCTTCAGCCTTGTCTTCATCTGTGTCTGGCAGCAGCGACATTGCAGAAGCAGGGAATAACAGTATTATCACAGAGGAGAGGAGCCCCTTAAAAGGAACTGGGAGGAAASCCTGGCTAAAGCGGTTCTTTATTTTTCAGGTATCAAAGCAAGCCAAAGAATTTCTGGAATATGTCTACGAGGAACCACTGATTGACATCCAGCAGGAAAATCCCATGTTGTACCAGCATGCTGAACCCCTGGCAACTGTCGTGCGCTTGAGGCAGCAGCTAAAATCTCTCCGGGCCTATTTGTTCAGCTGCAGAGCAGCAGTGGCCGAAGACCTGCGTAGAAGGTAGGGACCAAGGACACCGTGCAACACGAGGACAGAGTTTCTTTGTTTTCTTGTTTTCCTTTTTGCTCCCTGTTCTGAAGGTGTTACACATTTAGAAAGACGCTGTGCTTCGACCTGCGCTCTTGGGCAAAGTCAAAGGAAAATGGTTCCAGTCGGTTTTATAGGGCCYGAGAAGTTGTTCTTGCACTGTTAGCGTGGGGTCACACGTCGTGTCTTAAGGACAGCAGTCCTGCGTTGTCTAGGGGGTGAGCAGAACGCACCAGTGTCACCTTCAGAGGAAGAGGAGCGATGACAAAGCCTGCTGTTCAGCAGGTGACTCCGGTGGCTGCTTCGAGCGKCTTCCTCAGGAGCCCCTAAGATAGAGCTAACTGGAGGTTACAGCACAGTTCGTGGGGAGCACTGCTGAGCCCTGGTACCAGATCACAGCGCGCTCACGCGTGTCAGTGTCTTAACGCTCAGCTCCTGCTATGGCTAGGACAGCTTGCAGCATTGAACAATTAGGCTGATTTTTTTCCTGTTATCCCAGAGGGTGGTATTATCTTGCAGAATGCCTTGCTCTTCAGGTCTGATAACTCTTCTATACTGTGCTCTTCAGCAGCAAATTCAGAAAGGACAGCAAGACCTAGGAAGGCTGCAGTTCGGAGAGTGTGGCAGGAAAGAAAATACGCCTTTGGATTAATGAGGAAGAAAAGAATGCCCTTAAACCTGCGAGGAGGGGGCAGCAGAGACTGAAGGGGAGTGGGGAGGAGAGCAAAGGAAAGACCTTGAAGGAGGCCTAAACAAAACTCAGTGCACTAGTGACAGGGAAGAGGGAAGCCCAGGAGAAGGGAGGAGCTGGAAGGAGCAGAGCTGAGGGAAAGAGATAGCGGGGAGGGCTGTGAGGGAAAGGAAGCGTTACTGAGGGAACCCAAAACCTGCCTCCAAAAGGGACAGACGATGAATGCTGAAGAAATGGAGAGCAGGAGAATGAACAAAAAATAGCACAAACGTGTGCATGTGGTATTTTAGGGGGAAAAAAAGACAGAGAAAAATAAATGATTAAAATCTTAGGTAAAGCCTTAGGCACTAACTCTGGCTAGCATAAAGGCAGAGGAGGGAGAGCGCAGTAGGCAAGCACGTCCTGTCTGGTTTCAGGCTCTGGCTTGGGCGATGGTGTTTCCCGGTGCGTTGGYTGGCACCGCTGCAGCCCAGGCTGGCAGAGGAGGGCGTGGGGGATATGCTGCCTTTCCTGTGTCCGGATCCTCCGACCAGAGCAGGGAAGACTCTGACTGGCTCCGATACTGGGAGGTCCTTCGTTTGCCTCGCGATAACGCCGAGTTAAAGCTGGCCTCCCTGTGGGCCTGCAGCCGACCCCTGCGTCGGGCGGCGAGAGGGACCCRGCCCGAGGAGGGCGAGAACGCCCGGGCGGTGCCTTGCCTCTGAGGAAGCAGCTCCAACCTCCAAGGAYGCGGAAGAGTCATCCAAGGCAATGAAGGAGTGTTCCCAAAACACAAAGGAACCTGAGCATCCGGGTCCTTCTGGGACTGGGGAGCCTCTGTCGGGTTGGGCCGTGCTACTCAGTCCTCGTTGGTTCCTGAGGTCTCCCCTAAGGGGTTTGCAGGGATGTGAAGGAAGCAAAGTGCCTTTCCTGGAAGCAGCTATTCCCTGCTCTGAGCTGCTTCCAGTGGGTTTGCTTTCTGCACGAAGCATCAGAGCACGTGGACACGCTCTGGGTGGTGGCTTTACACAAGTGACAAGTAAATAAAACAGGCAATTAAAATTTCCCTTCGACTCTTTACATGGGCAAGCTACAAGAAAGGGGGCAGTTAAACCAATACTGTTAGGCAGCATTCCTAAATTTAGTACTGTTTCCTGGTTAGAAATGAAAGTCCGGGGGAGAGAGTCCAGTTATCCGTCCTGCTCTAAAGACATTCTTATTCTGCTTGGTCCTCGCCTTCCTATGCGCGTGACTATTAATCACGAGGCAGCGAACGCAGCATCTTGAAGGCCTGTCAGACCCGTATAAACAGACTGAAACAAACTGTTAATATTGCTGTCTACGGAGAACTAAAAACAGACTGATTAATTGTATTGGCACCTTGCTGCCTTGGGGACACTGATAGAGCCTGCCTTATTAGGGAAAGGAGACCACTTGGAGGCTTCTTTTATTAATATTATTTGTATTATCATATTCTTTAAATCTATACCTTGCTCTTGAACCCAGATCTCAAAATGAAGATGGCAGTGGATCTGGAAACTCTTGGTGTCCTCTGGGAAGACAAAACTATTTACAGTGCTTACAAGTTGCTCTTTTGAGGAACTCCAGATGGCTATAAACCAGGTTAGCTCAGGATCCAGTAGGTTTAAATGTGGAAATGTTATTTGTAATGCCTAGATAGGTACTTTGGGAATTTTGTAAAACTTGGCATCTAGCAGAGTGCGCAGGGCTGAGCCACAGTGTGGACTCTGAGAGGCGAGKGATCGCGAAGGAAGGAAGGAAGAACAGCAAAAGAAGTCCTGAAAGGAGCTAGGAGGCCAAAAGTAGAACTGGCTTGCGTGACTAGTAATGATTTATTGTCACAAACGGATTCTCAGCTCCTGATGCATTTGCAGGAAAGGAAGTCCGAGTTGAACTCAAACCTTCTTCTCTCCATGTCCACCAGCAAGGACAGCCCGGTGATGCCTCCAGGCTGGGGCTGGGCACCCCGCTCAGCCAGCGCCCCTCTCCTTTCTCATCTCCTCTGTAGGGCAGCACTTGTCTGTCAGCTCCGGAGCAGCAGGACTGTAGTTTTACGTGGCAGAACGCGCGTGCGGGACGTGTYGCTTGGCGCCATGGGAGCTGCTCGGTGCGGCGCGGGTTGAAGGTGCCCTTGGAGCGCTGCGGACACGGGGACGTGGCCGAGCCGGCTGCTCTGTGAGCACATGCAGACGGAGCCCAACTTCAGCGCTGCCGACCACCGGGATCCTGTCACTTCTGCACTGAGCCCTTAGGAGTCCCGCGCTGACGCYGGGCTCCGTTACTGGCAAGTGCTGGTGTGGCAATGGGGGCCTGTCTGAACACATCGCAGGCGTCCTGGCTGCTCCTACGAAGTCAGTGTGCCACCACGTGCCTCACGTACGTGACGCTGGGGCTGTGCTGGGGCAGCCTGCGGAGCACAGAGGGGCATTCAACCACGCGCAGCCCTCGAAGGAGACTCGCTTTCTCCATTCCCCTTGCAGCAGGGAGGCCCTTTGGAGAGGGGAAAATCCCTCAGCAGGAGAACAAGGATGCAGCATGGGAAAGCAGTGGACTGCAAAGGGARGATCTTAGGAAGCTTTCCCTAAAACTGAAGCAGCCTCGGGATGAAGGTAGATGGACATTGTGCTTTCATTTCAACTAGGGGTAGCAGCCAGAGCACAGTGGGTGGCCGRGCTGGTCTTTGGTTCACATGGCCAKCTTYCTGCCSAGGGACACACCTGCACCTCCTGGTCAAATACATATTACATGTCTCTTAAAATGGTAGTTTCCATTCTTCTTCGTAGACTARGCTGCTGCTACTTTAAATATTACCTGTGTGTTCACATTGCAGCAGATGCAGGAGGGYACCTGGCAAGAAGAGAAAGCCCTTGCGTGTTCCTCATTCGCTTCAAGCTAATTGGGGGAGCTGAGCTATTCTGATTTCAAAATGAGGCCGTGTGCCTCTAATTCCCTGCATCCTGCTTTTAATGTGAGCGATGCCTAATTCCTGGTTTGAKCTGTAGTAGTTCTTGCCTTTCACAGTGCTGCTGTAATCTTGCTCAAGAAACTACAGGGGMGAGTTTAGTGTGCTGCAGTTTAGCACAGAGTCTATATTCTGATTTGGGGTTGCTGATGATTGATAAGGAAAACTGTTTTTAGGAATGCTCACRTGAAATTTCATTTCACAACACCTTTCTTAGCCATAGTCAGTATTAAAGCTAGCTCTCAATATGGGCTAAAGATGTTTAGGAACTGGCTGCTCCCTGAGCATGACCGGAGGAGCGTTCGTAGCTCAGGAATGTGAAATGGTTCACGGATGCCTTTTTAGCCAAACCTCCAGAATTAAAAAACAATAATAAAAGAAAACATTAACCTGGTGTAGATACCACAAAAGAAAAATTACACCGACAGCATTTGTTTGGTTCTTGCCCTTGTCGAGGAGGGAAGACGGGGGCAGCAGTGGAGAGGGGCCGCCCGAGCGCGCGCGGGTCCGCGTGGCTGCCCCGGGAGCAGGGGAGCGAGTCAGGGCCCCGGCGCGCTCCCGGACCTGCCCGCGCGGGCCCGCCAGCCCACCCGGCCAGCCGCCCGTTCTTTTCACACCTCTCAGCAGTTTCCACCGTTTTTGCACCCAGGAGACCCRGCTGTGCCCACCCGCCGGCCAACCTGGTTCCTGCCGGCCGCGGCGGCGGGAGCGGAGTTTGCTCTGCTTATCGCRTTTGTACTTTGGTTATAGTGTCACACGCGGGCAGATTAATTGGTTGTAGCTAGAGCAGAGCTGTCAGGGTATTTAACCCACTGGAGAAAAATGACCGAAGCCGACGATAAACAGGCTTTAAACGCAGAGCAATTACTTAGTGCTAACAGAGCACCATGGCTACATGCTTTGTCCAAATGTGAAAAGCAAAGCCTTATCGGCAACGCTGTTTGCAGGAGGACACTAAAAGATAACCTTTGTTTGGGTAGATACTTGCCCGATAAAATCTGCTGAAAAGAAACGGGGGAGGTTTCTGGTTCCGTCTTGCCCGGAGGTTGTACTCGAGATTACCCAGTACCCAACAGAAGAATGAACGGTCAGATTGCGGATTCCCCCTTCCAGTTGGAGCCCTCGTCCCCTGGGGTGGGTTTCCTTCCCGCTCACCTTGGTTGCTCGCATTCCTCGCACGTTGCAAGAAGGCAGCTCCAAGACCTGTCACCACCAGCGCTTCGGGTTCCGCTGCTCGCGGCCCTGCTGCAGGCCTGGCTCCCAGCGGACGYGCCGAGCTCCTGGGAACGCCACGCGGAGCGGCCGTGGCGTTTCCAGCTCCCCGGCCGCGCGCCATGGCCGGGGCACGGGCRCGCGGGGCCCTTCGCCTCCCCACGGCCCTGGGAAGCCGCAGAGCTCTGACCTGTTGTTTTCTTTGACCTCTGGCTCAGGGAGGTCCTTCCCATGCTTGAAAATGTGGCTAAAGGGACGCTGCCCGTTGAGTGCTTTTAGTTGGCCAGCAGCTCCTTATAAAGCGCCCTTAAAGTTCCTTACAGAGATCTGCCATTTGGAGGTTCTGAAGGGCCTTACATTAAGGGAAAACTTAAGCACCAAGTGCAAGCGCATAGTTTTGTCTTTCAGACCGGGATTTCAGACCAAAGTGAGATTCTAAAAAGCTGTTTGGAGCCTCTGGAACATTTTGGCAGGCCGCTGGTGTAATGGCATGGTGTTGGCGAGGGCTGCAAACTCTGCTGAGCTCCCTGGATGGACCTGGCAAAGACAGTGAGTCCTCCCCTGTCCCGTGAGGAGCGTGAGCAGAAGCAGGAGCCACCACGCAAGTGCTGTCTTTGAGCAGGGCTTTATTAAACCACCCCTCGTTAGGCCGAGCGAACCTGTGCAGACAAGCAAGCCGTTAGTCCCGCTGCTTGCTGGGCTGCGTTGCTGCTCTCATGTCCTGCTCCGAGTGACTTGTTTGTGTTTTCTGCAGAGGATCCAGGTATGATGTTTTGCGGGAGGTGCAGCAGGAGCTCTGCCCATCCAGGAGCRTTGGGAACCCCCCAGCAGCTCCCACTTCTTCCCCAGCAAACACTGCCCGCCTGGAAGGGCCCTGCGCTGGCCTGAAGGCTTTTGTTGCCTGTCCCCACCGAGGGGGCGTCAGTGCCCCGATGGCTGAGGGTCTGTCCCGTGGCTCCGAGGTGGCCTCTTGGCCGCTGTGATGCCGTCAGCCTGGCACGGGCGGTGCACGTGCCCCACAGCCGGGTTTCCATGGATTCCCAGCCGTCCTGGACAGCGTGCGGAGCGTGGTGTGAAGGCTGGGCCGTGCGAAGAGCGCCCGTCTCCATCCRAGATGAGGAAACGAGCCCAAAGTCTCTGCCCTGAGCAGGTGGGGTGAACTAGTCGCTCTTCTCGGTGGTGCGTATTGCAAGAGCGACGTGGTGCTGCGCCTGCTGCAGGGCCCCGGCACGGGCTCTGTGTCSACCCGGGCCTGCTAGGGCCACCTCTTCCTGGCATTTTCATGGCAGATGCACGGGCAGCAACTGTCCTCGCCAATACAAAGTCTGCTTTTCTCCATGGCTGTTTTGCTGCACGTGGTTCTGATTAGCACATCTACTTTCTCCACTCTCTGTTCAAATCTGCGTAATTTACCTTTGCTGCACGGGGCTGTCAGGGGATAATCACCGGTCTTGCTGTAAAGCTTGTTTCATTTAAGGAAAATATGCCTTTCCCAAATAAGCCTCTCAAAAGCCTGTACTAGTACGGATCTTTTTGTATGCAAAGGGGAATAACTGTACCAATACAGATCAACTATATGTTGGAAGAACATTGTCTGCATTGACAGTTTTCCCAGTAGAGTTCTTTCAGTTAAAGAAACACACTTCAAACTGGCCTTTAAAAATTTCTAGCAGACCAGGAATGTCCTGGAGAGAGCGTCACTGAGAAGAAGCCACCCTGTTGACGGGCGGTGCCAACGCATCTGTTTTTCTGTTTTTCAGGATCTTTCCCAGGGAGTATCTTCTTCAGCAGATCCACCTCTACTCYCTTGCAGACCTCCAGCAGGTGAGTTATTGCACTCGTTCCACGTGTTGCACGCCAGGCAAGTCCTTGGTGCTAGCTGCGTGTTCTCTCTTCTCGCTAGCCGCTGCATCCAAACCGTTTCTGCCTGGTACAAAAATGGGTTAACTGCAGCACTGGGTTGGGATTGGGAGAGAGCAAGTCTAGAGCTGCAGCTGAAAGGGGGCTTAAAAGAGGTTATGAAAGAGAAGTGTGGGCTGCAAAGACTGCTTTGCTGTGTGCAAGTTTTCACTGGGACCAAGGCTGAGGGAGGGAAGGGGACTCATCTAGGGCTCAGCCTGCAAGTGGTAAGTAGTATTTACTGAAGGAATAGTCCTTCAGGAGCCTATTGAGTGTGCAGTAACTGTGCTAGGCTTTACCACGATACCAGARCAGAAACGCTTCCGCGGGCCCCCTGCGCAGAGCCGGGCCCTGCGGGGCCACGGTGACATTCCCAAGCACAGCACAAGGCGTGTGCCACCAAGATGCACCTTTCCATCGATGGCTGGTGTTGGCTGGGCTAAGCAGGCAGCTTGCAGTGAATCTACCTGGAGAGCAGAATTTTATCACATACCGTATTAAACAAGCAGAATTTGGCAAAACGGACTGGAAAGGGGAGGGGAGGGAATGGGAGCAGCGTGTGCTGCAGCGCTCAGGTGCAGACAAGGAAGGAATAAGGTAAGACGGGCTAAGCTGATCTGTGCACATCTGTGCACACAGTCTTATGCCATTGGCAGTAACACGTAAAATACATGAGTTTAAGCCGCTTTTGCAGAGGTTTCCTGTGCTTGACCTTGCCCTTTCTGCTGGGGGCGGGTTGCCCCGGCAGGGCTGGATGTTCAGTCGACMCGTTAAGTTCGGGTTGTTCAAGTGTGTCTCAGAGCTGGGAACTGCAGAACCGCAGGAAGCAACGTGCCTTTTGTTGGCTGGTAAAACTGCGAGCTGGAAATTATTTCATATAAATAAGGAAAGAAAAGTCCAGCCTTCTGAGGTCTAAAACAGTTTCCACAGCTTTTGAGCGTGTTCTGCTATCTCATCTTTAATAATCGAGCCATGAAATGGCAAGCTGCTTAAGTCCAGAGCWGCAGTCTCCCTGGTGGGCCTGTCTGTTAGCCCCCGGTGCTCTGTAAGCTGCTTAATCAGTTCCTAACGTTGGCAGGAGATGTTTTAGAAGCAATCAGCAGCTTATCAAGCAACCTGTGGGAGGCAGGGTGGCCAGGAGTCACAATTCATTCACTGATTTAGCCATTCCCTGTAGCATGTTTCTTTGTGTTTGTTTGTGTTTGCAAGACACCTTCTCCTGCGGGGGCCCCAGCCCCAAACTTATCGTATTTGAAGGCAGTATAATTCAATTACCATTTCTGCTGGGGTGGGTTAAATTGGATTTGCTTTTTAATCTGGCCGTATCCTTGTTATCAGCCTAGAGAGGGTTTTCCACATTTCAGAGGCTCCGAGTTTGAGATCAGATTGCCTGTTTTTGTCAAAGCGGAACGGGAGTGGGAAGGGGAGGAGGCCCCCGTTGCGCGGGTGGATCCAGCAGCGAGAGACGCACGCGTGTCCTCGAGCCCCGGCCTCCTCCCTGCTTCGCCCCTCGCTGCTGCCTGCTCCTGCCCGCTCCTTGCTCTCCCCGGACGTGCAGTTCGGCAGCTTCTTAATCCTAAATGTTTCCCCTCCTTTTGATTCCTCCGCTGCCTATTTCTTCATATCCGTGGGCTGCTTTCACACTGTATCCTGCTGTCATGTATATTGTATGTGTTTGGGGAATTAACTAAAAGATTTATTAAAGATTAATAGAAAGATAAGACGTGGTGAGTGAATTAGAAAAGCAGAGAGGGGTAATCTGCAGAAATAAGCAACCTTACCCCAGTTAGTCCCCGCTCAATTCTGGTTTGTTTCCGGGCTCCCTTTAAAGATCCTAAGAAAACAATGATGGGTTTAGAGTGTGCTGCGAGGGTCTGTGCCCAGGTGCAGAAGGAAGCCCCTCGCAACGTGCATTCGCCGGTGGCTGCAGTGCCTGTGGGAGGCAATGTGATTTACAGCCCCTTCGGTGCGCAGAGCTCCGTGCCCAGGCCGAGTAGGTGCAGCAGGGTTAGGAGCGCTCGAGCTCTCCGGTGGCCTCGAGGTGGCTGCTCCTGGGGTCCGTTTGGACAGCACCGTGCCGGGGGAGACCTTCACTGCAGCATCAAAAGGGCCTGGCAGAGGCAGAGCTGGCCCGTGGGCRGCGCGGTGGCCTCCGCTTGTCACCGCTGCCGGGGAGGTGTTAGCCGGCTCCATAACTAGTGAGGTGCCCTCAGATCTAACGAGCAGCATTAGGAAGAGCGGCAGCCCGCTCGCCCCTGCCGCCCCGCTGGCCGCAGTGCTCCCTTGCCAGCCCTGCCCCGAGTCGCCCACGAGGCCTCTGTGCACCGGCACAGCGGCCCCGTTACCCGGTTTATCCAGGGCTAGGCCAACCAGTAAAGCTGTAAAGAGGAAGAGCTCTTGAAACTACTGTTTTCGGTAGATGTAGTAACGCTCGTGTTGGTGCCAGCTCGGTTCTCTGCTCCCGGGAGTGGTGGAGGTGGCACTGGTTTGGGCGAAGGGGGACACGGTTCATCCAAATTGACGTTCCAGGTGGTCCTTTCATTTTGTGGGATGAGGGACTGTCTTTCTGGTGAGACAAGCACCTTGTAAGCTGCATTGATTTGGGCAGAAGTCGACCTACATGAGACTCCCGCCTCCCTTAGCAAAACCAATTCTTGCTCTTCACACTAGATAAATATCCTTTTATTTTCAAGTACAGCCTGACCTGTTAGTGAACCTTATTACTTAAACCGTAGCCACAAGAACTGGTATAGATAGCTTTTTCCATTCTTAAGACAAATATAGTTTCGCAAGTCAAAGCTCCTGTGCACTTCTGGTTACTCTTTAGAGCAAATTATTTACATATATTGATTGCTTAATTTCTGCAACCCACCCCCAGATGCTAAGTGTTCATCATTAGGTCTATGAAGTCCCTTCCAAACCCGCCTGGATGCCGCCCTGTGCCCCGTGCTCTGGGTGTCCCTGTGGAGCAGGGGTGGCACTGGATGGTCCATAGAGGTGCCTGCCAACCTCAGCCATTCTGTGGGTCTGGGATTCCAGCACAACTAAATCTTTTCACTAAAGGGCACGAAGGGGCTGTTGTGACCACCTCAAAAGTTGTGTGCTGAATCCACCCAGGGTGACTATATCCTGCCTGGTTTCTGTGTTAATAACAAGTATGCAAGTGCACAAAGGGAATTACAATGATGCTCTTTACAGTGGAATACTCTTCTTTATGGATTTTTTTTTCATTCTGGTTACACTACCCACAAAGGATACAGGAAAAAGGGAAAAAAAAGTCTATGTAAGAGTAAAAATGACTGAAGGTCAAGGATGGAAGTCTTGAGTGTGATAGGAGATAGATACAAAAGCCTGATGATTTGAAGACTTGTTTACATAGGAACACTCAGGGGAAAAAATAAATTACCTTTGAAGTGATGAAATACAGGAGTTAAAATGCTGAACTGAACTGCATTGGCTGCCTACAGAAATACTGCTATTCAAAAAAAAAATACAAAAGGCTTTCCTTTGCCTTGTCTTCATTGACTTTGGAAGCAAAGTCAGCCAAATTGTATTAAGGCTGTTTTAATTCTGAATATGCGTGTCTGTATGGAGGTTTAATGTTCACTCATTTTAGCGCTGTAGATAAACCAATCCAATGGCATTTAATCAGGCCATCCGTTTAATTCAGATCAGCTTTCCTGGTTGTCTGTGTGTAGATCACCCACGGGAGAGGAGGCCGGTTGCCCTCTGCGCCCTCTTTGCTCCGGCCGCAGGTTCCTCCTTCCCGCTCTCCTACGGGGCGCCGCAGCGTGTTGGTTAACACGGCTGTGCTCTGCCTTTGGACGTGTCACCGGGATAGGGGGGACGGGGAGCCCCACGCCTAACGGCTTTCCCCGCAGGCATTTGGTTATGCCCATGAGCTAGTCTTCTCTGCTGGGACCATTTGCTTCGTTCAGGGACCCGATTTAAGCTGCATCAGCTTACCCTCTGTTTACAAAAGGGGTTTGCCTGCGTAGCTCTACCTGCAGCTCCGTTTGACTTTAGTCAAGCCCTGTTTTGCTGGAGGGGCAGGAGGCGGCACGTGAGGTACCGAAACAGGGCTTGGGCCGGGCRGGGAGCGCTCTGAAGTGCTGCGGAGGAGGCCGGGGACGCGTCCGGCGCCCCTGTCCTCCGCTGCAGCGGGAGGGACGCGGGAACGCCGCGGCTCGCAGGGACGGTCCCTGCGGACCGTCCGCGTGTCCTGCCCAATGGGAGCAGCCAGTTCCCAGGGAAGGGGACCAGGAGTGAGTGACCGGCTTGGACCCAGCAATCCTGGAGTCGGATGTCCCTGTTTTAAGGGATGTGTCGTGCAGCTCAAGTGCGTGAAAGGCCATGGAGCACAGAGCTAATTACATGTGCTTGGCCTCTGTGAACAGGCAGAAGCCTCCTGGGCCATAAAAGCATGATGTTAATACCCATCTGCATGTCCCTCCTTTGAGGCCTGTGGAGTATGACTCCACAGAGGAATATGATTAATCCTGGGACGGGAAAAAACCCGCAGCGCGTATTTCCATAACGAATTAGATTGTCTGGTGGTGAAGCAAATGGGCTGCTTGGGTGGGTGGGTGTGCCCGTGTGCCCGTCTGCTGGCGCTCGTTTCTGGCGCTCGGCATCCCTCTGTGGAGCGGGAAGCCCTCGGCGTGGCCGGTGCTCCGGGTGGGCGAGCGCTCCCCGGYGGCTGGGAGCATCCCGGCGGCTGCTGGCGAGGGCAGGGACCTCCCGGCGTCTCCTCCCGCCCGGCCGCGCGCGGGAGGCGCCGAGGTGGAGCAGAGAGCCCGGCGGAGGGGCTGGCGGGCGTCCCCGGGAGCACGGGCGCATCCCGGGTTAACCCGGTGTGGCCGAGTCCTGGAGGGGAAGCGTGCGGGTGCGGCCGCATTGTTGAGAGATGTTTTTGACGGCAGAGCTGCTTTTTGTGCTGTTGGACACCGCTGTTTCCAGCAAGGCCTGGCTGAGCCGCGTGGCGCGTTCCCCGCTGCGGCCGTAGCGTGGATCCAAGAATCCTTGAAGGAATGGCGGGAGCCTGGGCGAGCGCGGCAGCACTGCCTGCGGATGCACCCGGCGGCGCTGCGAGTGGCAGCGCGAGGCCGCTCGGAGGCGGCACGCGCCGTGCCGAGCAGGCCCCGGCGTCCTCCCTTGGCCGTGGAAGGTGCTGATGAAACGGGGTGAGCTGCACTGTGCGAGGAATGGGGCTGTATCCTCAGTGCTCTCCTGCATGGAATGCCGGCTCTGCTCGGGAAAGGCAGGCGGACCCCTCTCAAGGAGTAAAGGTCCAAGCAGCAAAATCTACCAAGGAAACAAAAGCCTGTCCCAGCCTTGCCTTTTYGAATGAGAAGGGAGAAAAGTCGTTTAAATATACTTGGTACTTCAGCATGAGCTTAGCCATTTCCTTGATGTATTGCTTGCTTGTTCAGAAGCCCTCCCAAAGACTCTGCATTGGTCGGGCCCAGTTTGAGGCAGACAGATATCTAGCGTTTTGATGTCCCTCATGAAATAACACCCTATTCGCTGGGCTTGTAGCCTGAGTTAGTACCTGGGCATGCAGCCACCTGCTTAAACACAGACGTACCCCACACACGTGTGCACGCGTGCAGTCCCTGCATGCCGGCCTGGTGGCCTGTGTGCATATCTACTATAGTCCTATATGTTTTTAAGCTAAGGAAGGTGTTTGCTGTTCTCCACCAGCCGAGTTCCTGGTGCTCTTTCAGCAGCGTTTCCCGTGCCCTCCGTGTGCTTTCCCCCTGCCCTGGGTACTCTTCGAGCCGTTCTGGATGCCCACGTGGGCACGAGGGGGGCAGAGCCAGTGCCCTGCTCGAAAGCTGGGGCAAAGCTCAGCTCGGGCGTCTGCTTCCCTGCGGCTTTAACCCCGCGATCATCCTTCCGCCTCCCGTTTCCCTTTCCTCTGAACTAAAGGTTCATTGTGCGTTGAAGGCAGAAGAAGAATTCGCGGTGTCAAGAATCTGGCCAACAGAAGGGAAAAGGTCCTCGAGGAAATGGCAGCCTGTGAGCATTGTCCGCTCCCTGGATCCAAACGCCTCGGACCTTCCCAGCCGGGGAACGCGTTTTCCCTCCCTTTTCTCTGTAGTTTGCATTATTTTCAGCTAAACATCTTGTAGCGTGCTAGCTGCCAAGGCTGTGTTTTCGTGGGAGAAATCCTGACCGTGCTGAAATCCATGGGGCGTGGAGATCCCATTTTACCCTTCGTATTTTTWTGCTGACCTCTACGCTTAATTGCTTAAAAACCTGCTTGTTCTACAGTTAGCAAATAGGTAAGGCAAGCACTGCATCCTTCCTGCGCGCGCCGCGTGCGCTGCTGCCAGGCTTGCGACAGAGATGCCCTGTGACGCGCAGAGAATGTGTCACAAAATGCCTTCTGAAGCCACTGCAAAACGCGAGCCTGGGAGACGGAGCAGGACGCCAAGGGATGATGTTGCAGCGAGCGAGATGTGAGGGAGGTGCTAGGAAAAGCCTCCGAGCCGCTGTGAGCGCCGGAGGAGTTGTGGAACCTACAGGGGGAGAGGTTTTAAAGTGAATTATCGGTGGGTCTGGCTGGGCTGTAGGGATAAAGGGAGGAGATCTTGAGGTTGTTCTTTCAGGCCTGTGTTCTTGTGGTGTCAGAGGCAGGTCCTTCGGGAGCTTCTTTCTTGACTCTTGGGGGTGACGAAGGAGTCCCGGCTGTCCAGTCCTCCTCCACCGCCGCGTCCGGAGGGCGGTGGGGGGCCGAGCCAGCCTGTYGGGGAGGTTCTGCTCATTGTATCGCTCTGTCCAGACACGCGTTCTCTGTGCTGCTGCCTGGGGTAGCTCGGAGCTTGTGAGCAAAAGGCTTCGTTCAGGCCAGGTGCTTCTGGAGAGGGGAAAAGGGGGAGAGCGGGAAGAGCAGGAGCTCTGGCGGCAGAGCTGGTGGAAGGCTCTGCTCTGTGCTGACTGCTCCTTCGGGCACTTTCCCTCTTCCAGGCACGCCTGGGACACCAACCGCGGTAATTAAAGGACTGTCCATCCCTTCCATTTGTATAATTGGGGATGCTGAATGCGTCTCCTATGTACTCGCCCTTTTATTTTCTCAGTGCCTCTTGGCCGTGTCACGTCGCTCCTGCGTTGTGCAAGTGCCTCCTGGCAAACTGTGTGTGTCTCAGCTAGAGCCAAGCRTGTGCCTGGCCTTGGGAAATACTCATGAATTTTATCCTGTCAGGAGGAGAGGTCAGGACAGCCCGGCTGGGATTGGAACCTGTGGTTCAAGGTGTTTTAGAGATTCCACTCAACCCGTCCTCCCCCGGCCTCACTCGTGGCGGCCTTGTCCATTGAAGCGCGTTGAAGGGGCGGGTCGTTTGGCACCGCAGAGGCGCCGGGGAGGCAAACGTGTGTCGTTAGAGAGAGGGCCTGCAAATAACCCATGTCTGCAAAGAAATCCAGCAGCCCCTGCGTGAGCAGTTGGTGCTGCTGCTTCCGTGCCGGCTTACAGAACAGCGTTTACGGCCTCTGTGACCATGCGGGTCATCCAGCTGGGCTGCAAGGGTGGAGTGGCAAAGCCGTCGGGCTGGTTGGGCCTGGCAGTGGCAGTGGCACCGTGCCTGTCTCCTACAGTACTTTCCCCTGGTCGTAGGGCTGTTAAACCCAGGCTTTGGATGGTCTTCGGAGAGCCCGGACGCKCTGGGGCCGTTGCTGCCTCCCCTGTCAGTGCTTGTGCTGTGATCAGCTGGGTGCAGGGGTCCCACGGTGCTCTTCCCGGACACGGTTCCTGCGTGTACTCTGGTGCCTCTCGTCAGAGCTCCTGGAACATACAGATGTGTGTAGGTTTCCTTTCCCCTCCCGCAGATCACGGCTTCCATTAAAATACCCTGTACCACATGATCGTTAGTTATCTTGCCTCTTTGTATATTAAAAAACAAAACCAAACCAAAACACAGAAAAGCCTTTTATTTTCCTTGTTCATACTTCTGGTTTCACTTTCATTAGGGTATGTCAGAAATCAGGCACACCAGCAAATTTAAACCGTGGTTTTAATCCAGAAACCTTGGTGTGGACTCACATACCGTGACACTTGCACAGCTTGTACATCTTCACCTTGCTGGTTCCTCACACGGAGCAGAGCAGCTTGTCCAAAGGCTCTGAAGACTGGGCACCATCTACCACAGGTCCTCACAGTCCTCGTGTTGGTACTTATGATCTCCGTGCAAAACGCACATTTTCTGCACTCTCAGAAGTTAGTGAAAATGCACAGAGCTGGTGGGAGGTTTGGTGGCCCTCGCATGAATAGAGAACGTGCAGACTGCTGCRGGGAAGGAGGACGTGCCTCCTTCTCTGGTGCTTCTTAGCTTGACGGGAACCTGCCGCTCAAAACAAACACTCGAGAAACGTTGCACAACTTCACTTTTTTGTTTGTTTTTCCTCTCCTGACCAGAAGGTTCCTGCATTTCAGCGCGTTGGTGTACGTGGCTGTCATTCAAGGGCTGGGTAGTTCTGTGCTTCTTGGCTCATGGGTAGACAGAAGAGTATGGTGGCGTTACATGAAGCGATAGAGGGTTTTGCAAGTGTCCTTACCTGTGTAGCCAGTGTTTGCTTTCCTGTGACACCCAGTCGGAGGCCGTGGGTTATTCTTAGTTGAACAACTGTCACGGAGGGGCTAAATGAAACTTTAACACCTAATTTTGCATAAGATTTTTTGGGGGTGCCCTTTTTGTCTCATTCTGTTTTCCTAACAGAAAGTTGTTTAAATATCTGAGTTATATCTCCATCCGAGCACATCTTAACGGAGCGAGCGAGTGCTGTTCCCACTTCAGCCATCTGCTCTGCTAGTTCAGATTGCGATATGAGGAATGCACGTGTYGTCCATGAGAAGGACTTCAGCAAGAGCTGTGCTTAGCCCAGAGCAGGGCTGGACCMAGCTGAGGCTGTAGGATAGGAGTGGCTGGAGTGGCCTAGGAGCCCTCTGGCTCTGGGGCAGGGTAGGGCGGTGGGCTCAGGAATGTGTCGTGAAGGGAGGGGACGAGGGCACCGGCCAGAGCACCCGGGGCTACCCCTGCTGCTCCTGGGAGTTGTCCATAGAGGTTGGGGCGCTGCCCCTGGTGCTCTGCTCGTAGAGGGCTGCACATTCCGCTGCCCRTGGAGGATGCCGCAGGCCCCGGCCTCTGCGGTTCCGCTCGGGACGTGGCCGGGTGAGGGAGCTTCCTCCCTCGGGAGAAGAATGAGCAACCTCCCTGGGAGCAGCGGCCGTGCTGGCRAGCAGCGCAGCTTGACTCATTGCGCCCTGCCCTCGTGCTCGTGTCCTACGATGTGTCCAAAGGGATTCTGACTCGTACGAGAGCCCCTGCTGCCTTTCCTCTGCTCCCTCGTGCTGCTGAGTCAGGAAAACATGCCCAGGGCACGGGCGATTTTGCCTGCCCGCAGCCAAGCTCTCCCAGCTGCTGCTGCTTCCCCATCTGCCCCTCTGCTCATAGGGGACTCAGTCATGTCTTTGGGTTTTCTCTGCTGCCCAGCTGGGCATAGCAGGGAGATGCAGAGAGGAGTAAGCTCGGCCTACCTGTATCCACCAATTTCTGACTTGTCTGGAAGGACCCTCGTGCAGCCCGTTGATTCCTACTAGCTCAGACACCAAAGCATTTGGACATTTACTTTTCATTGGCCTAAGGAGTCTGAGGTGGCTTTGAAGACGTGGATTCTTTCTGAACGCGTCAGGCAAACAGGCCTGAGAGTATTGCAGAGGGGTTTTAGACATGCAGATGGGAACAGGTGTATTTGTGGTCAGGCCATAGATGTGTGGGAAGACACACTCCCCTAGCATTTCTCCTAATGTGCTTGCTTTTCGTGGGGTGAGATTATTACAGGCGGACCAGAGAGAACCCAAGGAGATGGATTATATAATACCACTTTCTAGTCCCAACAGACCATTACTGGCTGCAGATCTTGAACATGATCCTGCAATTTTCCTGTTCCACGTGTGAATAAGAGCTCAGTCTCAGAGACCAAATTGAGGCACTTTTTCTCCTTCCTCCTTGCCCCCACATATATATTTTTTTTTAAAATAGCCCCAACCACGTAATTTTGCGATGGTTTGCAAGAAAGCCCCCTGAGTGTAGGAGGTTGCCTCCAGGCTGATGCGTTTTTCAGCCCCGCTGCATATTGCAGAGGAGACCTTGGTGCTGCTGCGCTGCCGGGCGGACCTGCTGGCGGACGCTCCCGCGGTCTGTTCAAGGCTGCAGGTCGCGGTGGCCGCCTGAGAGCCGGCCGGAGATACAAGCAGCGCTTGTGTCTTTACCACCACGACGCTAGCGCTTCTGAATGCTCCCGGGAGCCGGACAAGTGAGTGTCACCCAGCTCCTGCAGGTCCCCAGGACCGAGCCGAGCAGCACGTTTGGTGGCCAGCGTTGAAGGCATCAGCTACAGCCTTTGGATTCCAAAGGGTTTCCTCYGCGCTCCGTTTCCGCTCTGTTTGCTGGGCTGGTGGCCTCTCCAGCAGGTTTTCTGTAGGGGGTCTTTGCAGGGRGGTGCACGCGATGCCACCCGGCACACGGGTTGCTCGTCGAGCCTGGGAGCTGCCGGCACGGGCTGCGGCAAGGCCAGTGATTTTCACCTCGTGGTGAAAGGATTCCAACACGAGCTCGGAGCATGTCCCAGGTCTCTGCCCTCGAGGTTCTGGGGTGTCCGAAGTGACGCAGCCCGGGCCTCTGTCTGTGTCGAGGGAGCGCTTAGTCATCGGAGCGGTTTTGACGCCTTCTCTTACTCACTCGCCATGGAAGTTCTGCCAGGAAGCTCCTCTCTGGGGCCAGCCTTTAGAAATGCTCTCCTTGACTTGCTGGAGTAAATGGAGAGGAGAGTTTTCTTAGTTATAAACACAAACGAGAGAAGGCTGCAGGGGAGAGTCATATCCTCGGCACAGCCTTGAGGGCTGTGATGAAGTAAAATGACACAAAATTTGCAGATGCTAAAAATAGTGATAACATCAGTTTGATGTTGCATTTTGTCTTCCTGCTGTAATACAGTAAAATGGCCTGTAATTCACATTGCAAAATTGGCATGCATGGCTCTTTGAAGATATCATCTTCCTGGTACGTCTGCAGCGGCCAGAGGTACAAGTCAACCCACTGCAGTGCTGTGAGGAGCCCTGCAAACAAATAAATAAATAGTGGTGAGTAACGTGAGCTCCTCACAGGCAGCTGCCTGGTGTTGGTCTAACGTGCTTGGCTTGTGAGCTCTTTGGGATGGGGAAAACCTCTGTGCCTCCTATGGACTTAAATCCACCTCCAGTGCTTAGGGTGGTGATAGAATGTATGAGTTTTATACACTGCGTTATAGAAAATGTATTTTTAATCCCAAAAATGTAGCTGTGAAGTCTCGCTGGCATTGGTCCCAAGGTAGAGTTTGTTGGCACTGTTTCTCAGTATGGTGCGTTGAGCTGAGCTTGTAGCTCGTATGGAGCGTTAGGGGTGGGTGGGAAGGAGGAAGATACGCGTGGGCTGGGGCTCATGCGTTAGCTTTGCAATGGGCACTGCCACCAGCGTGCCCGTGGCGCATGCTGGGCACGGCCCCGGCGCCACCGCCACCCCGGGCGGCCTCGCCGGCTCTTCCCGCCCGGTCCCTGGCTGCCGTCGAGGGCTGCGGCTTCCCCTGCTCCCCGCTTGCTTGGCTTGGTGACCCCGCCACTCTGCAGCCTGAAAGCAAGCACTGCCTTCCTCTCGGCGCTCTAGGGAGCCAGCCCCAGCTCTGCGGGAGGTCAGCGGGGMCGCCTTGAGCCGTGCCTTCCTTTCGCACGGTTCGAGCAGCGAGCTCTCCGCGCTGTTTGTGCTGTGCTTTAAGGGGCTCTTCCTCTTCCAAGATGCACTAGGAGGGTCGTCCTTCCCCTCGCAGGACGAGGGGCGCGTGATGGCCCCGAGGCTCCCGCTCTCCTCGCTAGCCGTGGCCAGCTCAGCTGGTGGGGAGGAAGCCACCCAAATGCTCCCAATGCACCCAAATGGGAGGAAGCTCCAACTGCTGCCCTCCCAGGGCTTCGGCAGCGTGCCCTGCTCTTCCATGGCACAAGCCGTGCCTGCCCCACGCCCCTTCGTGGAGCCCCCGTCCCGAGCAGTGCGGCGAGGAGCTGGCCCGGAGCTGGCCCGCACACACGCGGGAACGGCCCCGCTCGTGTGGCTCGGGGCACAGCCCTCAGGCAGCAGTTCTCCCTTGCTGCTGCCCTTCGGAGGTGGCTCAAACTGTGTGACACGTTGCCGTCACCAATCTGGCAGGCTGCCATTGAGCCCACAGGAAGCCCGGCCGAGAAGAATGTACACTTAGGGCCTTATTCCGTCTGCATTATTCCCTACGCCAGCAACATTCCTTAAAGGCTCTGGGAGTTTAATCTGAATGGGAGGTATTTTGCCTGAATAGCACCCCTCACGGAGACATTGTCGCCGAGTCACAAATTCGGGTGAGTGTTGTGGCTAGCGGTTTAAGCTGGGCTGCATGGCAGGTTTCTTCACGCCAACACGGGGAGCGCTAATCACTTCTAATGGTCTAACAGGATTGTTTGGCAGTGGGGCGGGCGTGAGGGGCTTCTTGGCTTGAGAGCTGGCCCCCGAAGGAAAGGACCAGGGCTGAGAGTTTATCCGAGAATTCACCTCGTTGCAGGAGTGACTAAAAAATGTGCTATAATGCTTATCAATAGGGAAAAACCAAAAAAACTCTGCTGAAGGGGGAAAGCGTGGACTCTGCTCATGAGAAACAGCTTGGCTAAAACTCTCCGTACGAGGAAAGACAAAACTGTGATTAAAAGCTAACAATAAGCATTTACCATACAGTTAATGTAAAAATTCACAATAAATGAAGGTCAGAAATTGGAGATGCTCTCTGTAGCTGTTGCTTAGGTGGTGATATGAAGACTTACACTTTTTTTTCATATTTACTCTTCCAAGATGCAGTCTGTGAATGTGTTGTGCTTACAGTGATCACTATTCATGCCTGTCATTGCCATGTAAAGACAGATAGTAATATGTTTTTTCTACATTTGTTCATTGCTGGCTCATTGGCCACTGCTATTTTATGTGATTTCACACTTCCGTAACTGTTGGGAAATTACTTTCCTGCAATCTCTACACTTATAAATATTATAAAAACGTCTTTCGAGGAATTATGGTCACGTTATAGGCTCATTCGATGTCGTTGTCATCTCCTTTCAGGTTATTGAAGGGAAGCTGGCCCCTTTCCTGGGCAAGGTGATCAAGTTTGCCTCCTCTCATGTGTACAGCTGCAGCCTGTGCAGCCAGAAGGGTTTCATCTGCGAGATTTGCAACAACGGAGAAATCCTGTACCCCTTTGAGGACATTTCTACAAGCAGGTACGGGATGTCCCTCCTGTGTCTGACACACACAGAGTATCCTTGCGGGTGCCAGCCCTAGTGGAGTCTTTTAAAATAACTAGGGGCCCACTGACTCACATTTCCAGACAGGTAGATTCTAGATTCTAGATTACTTGCCCAGGAAGACCACCACGAGCCTCCTATTATTATTATTGTTGTTGTTCTTTTTATTACTACTATTACTGTTTTCAGTTGAGCACGTAAATATAATAAATATTACTATATTTAGTAAGCTAAGCACTATACTATTAACTATACTACTATTTAGCTAAGTACTATATTTAGTACTTGGCCTTAAGTAAAGCAAAACAAAAAATATTTAACGTTGTGTGGAATACTTGATGACAGAACAGGGATGAGGAGTAAAGGAGGCTGTATCTGGTTGCAATGGCATGGAAAACCATGGAAAATGCAGGGCATCAGAGCAGTTCTGGCAACACAGCTGTGCTACTAAATGTCTTTGCTTTTGAATACAGGTTGTTTTTTTGTTCTTTTTTCTTTTCCTGCAACAAAAACGTGGTATATATGAGAGCACAGTAGAAGTACTCTTCTTGCTTTTTCAGATACAGTCCTTTTAATTTGTTCTCCAAATAGTTGTGTTGAAGGAGAGAAAAAAAAGACAAGAAAGCAAATTGGAGAACCACCTTTGGAAACACTCAGGAGCGACCTGTTCAAAATGCTTCATTTAGAACCCGATTCCTTTGCACATACAAAGATGTTAAATTGGGACTAAGAGGGCTCCCCTTTGGGGATTTCAGCACAGTGTGACTTTCAAAGACTATTTGCACATTCTTTCCCCAGATTCACATTCCAAAACATGCAGAGAGACAAAGCAGTGGCCATAAGTTAAACAAGGTGTGTAGTTTAGCTCAGTAAAAGGTCTTCAGGAAAAAAAAATGCATCTGGAGTTGCACAAGGAGGTAGGTTCGGTTAAAAAGGAAGCGAGCGGCTGGGATGAAATACAGCATGATGGCTAATGGGACTGTGTAAAGCAATTTAAAAAAGCTCGATGAAAACATATACAAGTATTTAGCAAGACGATTTCACCTGAAGCATCTGGGTACTGATTTGCCTGGGAGATTTTTGGCAACAAAAGCGTTGCTGGGTGTCTGTTACTCCCCTCTCCTTCATTTGAGATCGGAGGTACTTTGCAGTTATGGAGTTTAAAAACTTCTGGACCCAAACAGCATTTGTCAGCATTCAGTAAAAGACATAAGAAACTGCTCTCTCTGTTTTTATGTGAATTAGAAGCCAGAACTCACTTTTGTTCAAGTCTCACAATCGTGATATCGTGGTTGATGTCATGCCAAAGAGAGCACCTTTTGTTAATGGTTTTAATTAAAACACAATCGGCATGGAAACTTCTCCAATATTTCTATTTATTTTACTTTTTCTCCCTAGAGGTCATTTGGTTTGCTCCCTTTGTACTCCTCCTCACTAAACCTTGCGTTTATCCTCAGCTGTTCCATCTGCCTTCCTCGGTAGTTTCCTCGGCTCATTACCGCTCCTGTGAGCCCCAGCACCTTTACGAAGCTAGCGAGATGATTATTTCAGTCCCATATGTTTGCTCTTCTTCTCCTCCAGGCTGAAGACAGGCCTCGCTGTCAGGGGGCCGGTAGTGTTTTACTGTGCAGCTCTCGTGGAGAGGGTTTCTGATGGCTTCCACCTTCCATAGATGAGACGTTCCTTGCCACTGCAGTGAGACTCATAAGGCGAAGAAAGAGACCAGCTAGAAATAGGTAGATGTGCAAACAAACTAAAGCAGATGAAATTTTGGGCAGCTCAACATTAATGTGAAGACTTGCAGTTACATCTCAAAACTTCTCACAGCCTTTGTGTGGCTTCGCTTGTCAGTTGAGTATAGAACATGTGTCTGAGTAGACACTCAACTCAGGTGGGTGATTCAGTTGCACTGTGTTCAGTCCATCATGTGTAGTGCGAACTGACCGCGGTTCTCCCTCTGCATCCTCGTTTTGCTAGTGGTGCTCTCTCCGTCCTCGTAGACGCACGTGTTGGAGGTGAGGCCCCTGTGAGGGGAGCGTGGGGCAGAGGCATTGCTTCTCTGCACAGCATTCTCACCAGCTCCTGCAGCAGTCTGCAGCAGAGCTTCATCCAGAGGTGGCTTCTTGCTTAGGTGTACCTGAGAGGAAAGGGGGCCTCTCTCGAGGCACCGAGTTCCTCTTTGGAGGGGTTGTTTGCTCGCGAGTGGTTTCTGCCAGTCCCCGGGCAAACAGAGCGAGCGCCCCGGGGTGTTGAATGCACACAGACTGCGTCCCCTCCTCTCCCTCGCCAGCGTGACACATTCCGCGGCCGGCAGACGCTCCCAAAACAAACACACCAGCTCCTCTAAGGAGGGCGTCCTGCAGCAGGGTCCCTCCGGCCTGCCCGTGAGCGTGACGGGGCATCCCAAAGGCTTCCTGCTCGTATCTCCTTTCTGTGGCTTTTCCTGGGAGCTGGCCGTTCCTCAGGAAGCTCCACGAGGATTGTGGAGCAGTTAAAGGAAATCTGAAAGCCTAACCCGTCTTTTTGGATGCCTCTTCCAGTCGGTTTGATTCCTCCCTTCTCCTGCTTTCCGCCCTTTTTCCCTCGTTTATGTGAGAGTTCATCACGGGGCTTCCTGGATTTCACAATATCTGCCTCTTTCTGACGGTCTTGAGATCCTGAGAACGACATTCAGAGGCTCCCGAGTTAGTTCCACATTCCAAGGAGCAGACTGGCAAACGATGCACACGATGCTCTGCTCTTGCCCTTAAGCCACCTGAGCACCTGCCGCCTCTTTAATTTCTGGGATGAAAACTTGCCCTGGTTTTAAATTTAGCAACTAAATATATAAAATTATCACATCACTGATTTCATTTACAAAAGTTTGGAGAAATAAGTTTAAGTATCTCTGGTTGTAAACTGGCTGGTTAGAGCTGTACTTGCCTGTTTGCTCCCAGCTAGGCTCTGTCCCTTGAGTCGTCACCATCGTCAGGGTGAAAAGTCTGTTTCTGTCTCCTAAAATACAAAACAAAGGCAGAAATGAAAGCATGCCCATGCAGTGAGTCCATAATACACGACCTGATTTGTTTTATGACCTGAAACACCTTGAGCAAGTTTTAGATCTTCAGGAATAGTGAGAAAAATGCCGCTGGAGTGAGTGTAGATTTATCGGGTACAATTGGGTAGTTACAGTTTTGGTTAAGATCGGTGCCTGCTGCCCAGCTGAGGAAGTTCTGATCTTAGCAAGGTGTTGCCAGACGAGTCCCTGCCCTCCCGAGTCACTTGCCCTGTTGAGCTGGTCAGCTGCCCCCTCGGCTGGCAGCTGGTTAGGCCATTCCGTGCATTTCTGTGGTGCTTGTAGCTGCACGTGAACGGTGGAGAGCGGCTCCTTTGTGCCCGTACCATTTATCAAGGCTAAACCGTTTTCACTTTGCAAAGTTAATTTGCTCTGCAGATCAGTTAAGACACGTAGACGAAGATACACAACAGCAGGGCCAGGTTTAAAATAGCCGTGCCACGGAACGGGCTCGGCCGTCTCAAGCAGCTCGGATGCCGTTGGCCGCCGTCCTGATAAAGAGCTGTGAATGTGCTTGCCTTTCCCGGGAGCGAGACGTCTTCCTGGGGGCTCTGAGGCCGCGCGTGCCCCCGTGCCCAGGCCAAAGGCTTGGCGAGGTTATGGAGGCGGCGTCACTGGAGACATGCACTGTGTGGGGTATTTTCCAGCTCCCCCTTGGTGGTTTGTTACTGCTGGCGTGGGTATCGGCGGTGCGAGAGGGAGCGGGACAGGCCGGGCACGGTGGCTGGCGGAGGCCGTGGGATGCTCAGCCTCCCCGGGCCTGCCTCGCTCCCACGCTGGCCTTCAGTTTCCCCCAGGAAAGCCAAGGCCAAGTGACTGGCTCATCTCGCTCAATTTTTTCCTTTTTAATAGCCAATTACTGATGGCTTAGTGCTTTGGAGGCTGAGTGCACGTTTGGCATCTTGTAAAGAAAATACAATGAACAACCGGGGCTTTATTTTTTTTTTCCTTGTTTTCACTCTTTGTGGGAAGAAAAATATTAACCTGAAGAGTTCTAGGCAGTGAAGGGCTCGGTCCTGAAGCAAATCCTTGGCGAAACACCCTTGAAACTGCCAGATCCGACACAGGGGAAATGGAACAATGGGAACATGAAGTGGCCAGAGAGGAAGGACGGCAGCTGGTCGTGGCACCGCGCTGAGACGGGAGAGCTGTTTCCCTGCTCCGCTCTCCCGAGGGCCCCGGCCGCATGTCCCGCGGCTGCAGCGGGAGCGCCAGTGTCTCTCGCCCGGCCCAGGTCCGTTCTGGGGACGAGCAGGTTCCGTGCTGCAGGTTCCCGGGCCACGGCAGCTCCCAGCCCGGCGTGGGGAGGCCGGGGCGGTGCAGGGCACACGTGGGAGCGGAGCCGGCTCCGGGCGGCACCCGCATCCCAGCCCGGCTCCTCTGGCGGCCCCAGATTTTGTGCTTTCAATGTGGAAGGTTTTCTTTTGTGAGTAATAATAATAATAATAATAATAATAATAATGATGATAGCACTATAAAGGCTATCTGGCCCGCCTCGCTGTGGAAGGTTTGCTCTTTCTTTCAGTGCAATAGAAATTATTCAGAGGACTGAATAACTCTCCGCATTTCTTTTACTCCAGCGCTCAAAAAGCCCCCAGACCCTCTAGCATTCAAACATAAAACACCTCCCATTGTCTCGGCAGAAATCGAGATGGTCAAGAAAGAGCAAGGGAATGGAGAAGACGCCAAAATAGAAGGGAAGCTGCTTAGGGTGCCTTCGTCGAAGGCTGAAAGTCCTTCTGAAAGCAACGTGCCGTGTTCACCGACTGTACGCGTAACGCGTCACGAATAGCGAGATGCCATTAATGTGCAGTATCACAATATTGTTCGTCACAGGAGAAAACATGAAAGGCCTGAATAACTACAGGCTCATCAGCTTATTATCAGTGGTGTATTGAAGGCTCACAAAGGACGTGAAGACTTTTGGCCTCTAGCCAAAGAATGGAAGAAACTGCAGAAATAGCACCTGAAGCACGAATTACCTGTGACAATAAGCAGGGTTAAGAGTGGGGTGGCCGAGTGGAGTGAACTACTACGCAAGCCTCCTGCAGGCCACAAAATGTGCTGCTTCTGTGGGGAAATGCAGGCATTTTAGAGCACCGCGGTTTGCAAATAGAGAGGAAAACTGGGAAACTCCCCTGCGGAAGCCAGGCTGCAGCCCGGATTCTTCTCGCAGGGAGCTGAGGAGCGGCCCAACAGTTGACATTTCCATGCTGTATGCGGGAACCCTCTTGGTGGCTCCAGATCTGTGCTGATGGGACACGAGGGTGCGAGCCGGGGGCCGCCGCGCGGCTCTCGCTCCAGCCCGCCGCCAGCGCTGCGCGTTTCCTGCCGCTCTTGGGCTTTGCAGGGCTCTGAGGAGCTTCCCGAGTGTTCCTGTGCTGAAAAATGGATTCCTGTTGTTTTAAACACTATTCATCTTTCCTTGTGTCCTGGGTGGGTGATCTTTGGCTGGGGGAGCAGGTGTGCTGGCTCCTCTCTAATCCTGCTGGCCTCCATTTCGGCAGCAATTCCTGATAAGTTTTGTCCCCACCATGAGCGGAATTATTGGGTGAGTGCGGGGAGCGGTGCCGCACGAGCACAAAATTAGGCTCCTCATCAATCGCTGCCCTAGGGCAACTCGCAGCGTGCTGCAAACTGCTGACTAACGGGGCGAACTGGCCTGATAGAACCGCCTCGAGTGGCCGGCGCGGGCGATGCCGGGTTTCCGAGAGGCGGCTCTCCGCCCAGCTCGCTCGTCCACTCGTGCGGCTGCGTGCAGGACGCCCCATCCCGCAGAGCGCCCCATCCCGCAGAGCGCCCCGTCCCGTGGAGCGCCCCATCCTGTAGAGCGCCCTGTTCCACAGAGCACCCCGTCCTGCAGAGCGCCCCATCCTACAAAGCACCCCGTCCCACGGAGCACCCCATCCCGCGGAGCGCCCCATCCTGCAGAGTGCCCTGTCCTGCGGAGCGCCCCGTCCCGCAGAGCGCCCTGTCCTGTGGAGTGCCCACAGGGCGCCCCGTCCCGCGGAGCGCCCCGTCCTGCAGAGCACCCCATCCTGCAGAGCACCCCGTCCTGCAGAGCACCCTGTCCTGCGGAGCGCCCCATCCCGCGGAGTGCCCCGTCCTGCAGAGCACCCTGTCCCGCAGAGCGCCCCGTCCCACAGAGCACCTCGTCCTGCGGAGGGCCCTGTCCCGTGGAACGCCCATCCCGCAGAGCTCCCTGTCCCGCGGAGCGCCCCGTCCTGCAGAGCACCCTGTTCCGCAGAGTGCCCCGTCCCGCAGAGCGCCCCGTCCCACAGAGCATGTGCTCTGCTTGGGCGGCTTGCTGGTGGCAAGGCGTTTTCTGGCCCGAGCCGTGAAGTGATAAATATCCGCCTGAGCTGGTTCCTGAATCAGGAGCTCATCTAGACGTTTCAGCGAGGCTTAGAAGAAAGAGCACAGGAATCAAGAGTCAGCACGAAAGAGCCTAATACTGGATAGATTGAGTACTTCGTGGCTGTGTGTAGAACGCAAAGTATAGCCAGATCAAGAACTGCTTTTTAAAGGTTATACAGGCAAACGTAGCCTACACAATCAATATAGCAGCCTGTATTAGCTTGTGCACTTCTCTCAGTGTTGCCAGACTGCAGGTGGAATGTCACTGGTTTTAACGGTAGCCTTTGTTTGCCTTTTGGGTTCTCAGAGTTTAGAATTTATTTCTTCATGTTGTTATTCTTCCTCGCTGTCCTGAAGGCAAGAGCCTCAGTTCTTAAAAATTAAAGTCAGAAGGTAAGGGCGGAATATGGAGGCTCAGCTTCTCACCTAGTCACTGGACTGCAGCAGCTGTGGCTGTAGGAAAGGACAAAGCACTGCAAGACTCGCAGGACCACGAACTCGCAAAGCTGATCAAAGCCCTCATTTACATCCAAAAATTGCTCTAAGAATTCGTGTTTTGTGGCTTTCGTTATTATTTTACCCAAATGTAAACTAAGAGTTAGCTTCTCTGGCGTCGTCATCCTCCCGTTATTGTCCTTTGAGACAAAGATGCAGCAAGGCAGCGACTTGCTCGTCCCTCGCATGGGAGAGCTGAGGCTGCAGCCCGCCCTCRGCAGCCGCCCAGGCCCGGGCATCGACCTGCGCTGACGCTGCGGCCGCGGGGCCGCGGAGTCGCCCTGTCACCCTCGCAGGGCGTTGGGTTTGTCCGCGGTTCCCCCGAGCAGCTTTGGATGCCAGGGGCTGCAGTTAGGACGATCGTGTGCGGCCTTCCATACGGCACAGAGCAGGAGTTAGAGTCCGCTCGTTTTCTGTGCTCGTTTTTGGTTCGTTGAATGACTTTTTCCCTGTTGTTGAAGTGGGCTGCGCTTTTTGCTTCTTCCAGACGAGCTGGCCAAGCCACTGCAATTGTAATGAGCAAAATGTCACATCTTTATTGTTCTAAATGCCAAAATACATCAAAAAGGAAATGAGTATTGCTTTGTTTTCTTTGTTTAGAAACCGAAGCATCAAAATTAACTTTCATAAACCACTAAAAAAAGAAAAAATTCAGTGAAAGACCCGAAAGCTGCCTTTGAGGAAGTACTAATCCTTTTAGTAAGTTCTGTCCACGCAGTGGAAATGCTCTGAGGGATTCTCAGCAAGTGCAAGTGGATGGAAGTGGAGCGATTTTGGTAGCGCTGAGTTGCTTTACAGAGGAGTGAGCAAGCTTGTGTCTAACGCAGCCTTCCTGCTTTTAACCCGCGGTCCCTGTGGAGCTACTGCGTGGTCTTCCAATGGCCAGAATCCCAGCTTCGGATGGGAAAGTTTCCTTCAAGGTCAAAACCACTGTTTGTGTAAGTGTTTTACAAAAGCCTAAAAGTGTTTACATAAAAATCTAAAAAAAAATTACAATCTCATAATACATGCAGAGTAGCGTAAGCGATTTATAGGTAAGTATGGGGGCGGTGTGTCCATTTAACACATCTATATCGCACACAATTATACACAACATAAGACATAAACATAAAACATTACACACAACACTCDTTCCATTCACACCAGTAATTGTAACTTTTGCCATCTGGGTTGCACATCTAGCTTTTTAGCATTCTGTTGTGTTASTATTGAGATTTGTGCTCCAGTATCTATCAAAACTTAACTTTACTAATTGCTGCTGAGGACCGACAGGAATTAAGATATATGGGCCVTTATCACTTATCCACTGGTAAGCCTCCACTCACCGGACAGGCAGGCCCAGTCGTTTCCCCGGCATTATTTATTTCTTGAATTCCTTTCTTGCAACTCTTCTCTCAAGTGAGAGAAGGGATTGTTTCTTTTCTCAGGCTCTGGTGTTGGAGGAGCCGGTGGATCACGCTCCGTTGGGGGTGCGCTGCTCGTGCTGTGCCTCTCACCTGGCTCTGGTCTGTGCTTGCAGGTGTGAGAGCTGCGGCGCCGTCTTCCACGCCGAGTGCAAAGTGAAGGCCGTGCCCTGCCCTCGCTGCGTGCGCAAGGAGCTGCAGAAGAAGCAGAAGTCCTTCTGGAGGCGGCTGAACATGGACGAAAGCTTCGAGGAGCCTTACAGCATGTTTGAGTTGTCCTACCCGAACACGTGACTGCCCGAAGGCGGCGGGCAGCCCAGGGAGAGTCGCCTGGTGCCAGCTCAAGCCCCTGCTCGGCTCCGCCAGGCAGGAACCTCCCTGCAGAATGCTGTCCGACCACCGTGTTCATCCGAGAAGAGCAGCTGCCAGCGCGGCCGCGAGGCCCTGTTGGCTTTGAGGAACTCTTGGCCAGATTGCATTTTGCGTTGAAGCGTGGCCAGTAGCTCTCACAGGAAATGTGGTTTACTTGAAATGCTTTAGCTCTAACTAATTAAGCACCCACCCTCTTCTTTTCCACCTCGGGAGAAGACTTTTCCTCAAGGCAGAGAATATTTCCTGCCGTGACCACATTCTTAATTATTATTTTTGATGTTGCTCATTTAGAATTGATGGCTCATCTACTTATTTATCTGTATTATTTATTCTTAGCCTTGGTGGAGGTTTTGGTGAGGTGTTTTACAGAACCCAGTAGGACAGGAGTGGTTTTAAGCTCATGTGCTCCTTCTGACATGGATATGGAATTGCATTTCCCAATGCTTCCATCTGGAGAACTACTTTTCGAGAATCAGCACATTTATTTGTCCCTTCTCTCCGAGGAAAGAAAGGTATCTCCCATCAAACCTTACTTAAGATGTTTGCAAGCGTAAGGTGCAGAAGAATTCCCTTAGCTGTGCTTATGTATTTAGAACCAGCACCTTGTAACGTTACCTAAGCAGATAAGCAGGGACCTTCCCGCTCGCTTTGTTCAGGCAGGGTTTATTGGTAACGGTCCGTCACTGAGGTCCATTCAGTTTTCTCATAGTTATTCCTGATGTGGCTGGGGCCACCTCCTCGTCTCCTGTAACCCGATGATGTTTCTGGTCTCATACCTGAAGGCGCTGTAAGTGTTCACTTGGGGTTTGTTTTTATCACATGAAGTTTACTTGACCCACTTCTAACCCCAGCGTCCTCGACTGCTAGGCAGAGAAGGGTCCTGCCCCTCCGTAGCACGTCTCTCTGGAGCTGTGAAGCGTATTTGTTTTCCATGCTGTGTCCATGTGCAGCTTGTGTCGATGCTCCCGGGAAGCTCTAAGGATTTTGTAACTTCTGCAGTGACTTGCGTGGCGGAGAGAGGAAGTTCTTCAAGGGATGGTCCTGCCTTCCATACCTGGAACCCAGAGGAGCATTAAACACGGAATATTGCCTACCTGGGGAAAGAGGAGTATGTGGTAGGTGCGCTCGGGAAAACGTCTGTGCCTCACCACTGGCAGTATGTCCAATTCATTATGGTGTCGCCTCCGTTGAGGACTCCTTTGAGGATCCTCGCCACTTGAGTCCACGTTCTGAACTCTCTCTTCAGACCCTGTGGTAGTATGTATTGCCTACACACAAATGCATTCATATATACGTACATATGTATGTGTGTGTCTATAGAAAGCAAATACGGTTTCAGGAAAAACTCCACAGTGGTGTGCATGTGTGGTGTTCCTCTTTTCACATGGGTTTGTTCCAGTGCAGGGTATTGACCTTTGCTTACTCAATAGCGTGTGGGCAGTTGTGACCACTGACCACTGCACTGTTGTAAACAGAAGAGCAGGGGCCGTGGCCTTTACCTGAAGGGTCCGGGACGCTGCACGAGGAATTGCCTTGTGCTGGAGGGTACCAAGTTCCCTCCTTCAGCCTCCCGTCAGAGGAGCAGCTGAACGGGAGCCTTTCACAGGAGTGTCAGTACCAAACACATCGAGGCACGTTTGTATCTGTAGGCATTAGACAACCCGTGCCTTTCTTTTCCAGAAGTCCCTTCTCACAGTGTTGTTTTTTTTTTGGAAGGAAGTGAGAGGGTTTTTTCCTGTTCTTGGGAAAATAGTACCGGGATTCCCGTATTTAACACACCTGGTGAATTGTGTGCTTTTCTTGGAGTTAATACCCGCCCTGCACAGTGGCTGCTGTCCCTCAGCTCGCTGTTTTCCCTGCGGAAGGAGTTGCTTTCACTCCCCTCCCTGGTGCTCCGGGCAGGTCCGTTCCCTGTGAGGAATTCCCGGCGCGTTCCCGAATGCAGCCAGCGGGGCTGTGCTGTGGAATCGGCCAAGCAAGCAGCCCGCTCCCGGCCTGGCTCTGGGATTCTCTTTTAGCACAGGACAACGTAGCGATATTTATTCAGCCCTCTTTTTTTTCCCCCTCTTTCATCCGCACCCTCTCGCTTTTCTTTAATGGGGGAGAGAAGGATCTGGGGGACGTAAACTGCAGCTATTTTCATATGGTCAAACCATGGAGAAATTCACAAAGTCCTGCTGAATGGTGATGTCCAAGGTCAGTCTTGTCCTCATCTGTGTGTAAAACAAATGCTCATGCACCGGTGTTTGGGTTTTTACCGGTAAACTCCTCTGGCTAGGTTAATTTTTAGTGTTCTTGCTGCACTAAAATTAGGAGAGTGAAAACGGCCCTTCTGGATCCATTTAGTTCTTTCCCCTGAAGTATTTGGCGCTCCTGTGTAGAAAAATTTCTGGCGCCTTTCTGTGTCTGCCTTGGGTGGTGGAAAGTGCTCGTTCCATGATGGGACCCAGTGATGGGACCCAGTGTCCCGGGCGGCACTTTCCAGCGTGAACTTGCTGCTGGGCTCCTTGAACCTGGTAGTCGTGCTGCCCTCCTGCTGGGTGGGGGGAGATGGTTCTTGCTGAGGAACTTGAGCTCTTCGTGGTGCTCCCCAGGCTTCGGTGGCCCTCTCGGGGGGGATCATCGGAGCACTTTTGGCCATGCTCTTGTTAAGGCGTCTCTTGATAATATCAGGATGCTGTGCATATTTTAATGGATTGGTGATTATGGCCTAAAGAAAAGTAATAGAAAGCAGCAGAGGGTGCCAGGTGGCGGCAGAAGGGGGAAGCTGTTCTCTCTGTTCTGTTTCTTGCCTGCAGTGACAGAAGCCATTGAATTTCTGCCCTTCCTGAGTCATGGGCTGGACTGCAACCACCTGTTGGTCTGTCTAAAAGGAGTTTAATCAAATAATTGCTTTAATCAGATCTCTGGGTTTCTGCTGCTCTGCCGCCGGCCAGCCGCTCCCTCCTCGCTGTCCCTCCGGTCTTTGCTCGCCGGGATGAGCCGTCCGCAGACTTCCAGCTTTGCAGCTCGTTGCGTTGACGCTGACCCGGTCGAGTCTGATGGTTTTCTCCTTCATAATTTGCCTTCCAGCTGCCCTTCCCATAGGAGTGCCTTACAGTCCTGTACATTAGCCTGCCCCTTCCTGCTCTGGACTTCCTGACTGAGCCTGCTCTTTATCACCTTGGAGAGCCCAGCCGAAGCTGCCCATGCTGCCCGCGCTGCTCTGCAGGGCCCGCTGCAGATGTGGGTGCTCTGCCCTTGCGGAGGGCGCCCTGCGCGCTGCACAGACCTGCTCTGAGGACACCAAGCTGCAGGGAACCCCATCACTTCCGCTTAACTTGGTGCCTTACCTTTGCGGAGCCGCCGCCTCTCGCCAGGGATGCGGTGCCAGGAACGCGCTGCCGCGGTGCCCGCGTTGGCCATCGAGCCGCGCAGCCCGGCTCCGGCAGCTCCCGCCCCACTGGGCACCACGACCACGAAAATGACCTGCAGACAGGGAAAGATAGGAAGGGCGGCCATGGAGAGCGTGCTGATTTTGGTACTGGTACTCTGGGCAATACCTGGGCTTCTCTGCAGCAGGAAATGAGGGACCTTGAGGTCCCTTATGGGGCCTTGAGGAGCCGTGCGCTGTACTGCTGGTGAGGTCGGGCATGGGAACGGGCTCTGCTCATGGTGCTCCATGCCGTGGGGGAAAAGGCTTTTCCCCAAGCTCAGTTCTTTACATATTCACACCTAAGCAGGGCTTTAAACTAAGGAAAATCCTTGAATGCCCATGGCTGTTTCAGTGGGAAAAACCAACGGGCCACCCGGAGCGCCTGCGCACGGGTTCAGCGCGAGCCGCGGCGCGGCGCTCCCGGTGCCGCCGTGGCTGCGCGCTCCTCTCGCTGCTCCGTTAGTGGCAACGTCACTGTCTGTGTTTCCTTGCTCCTGTTTGTTTGCGTTCGTTTATGTTTGACAAGGATTTTTTTAAATCGTCTGCAGCTGTTGGGCAATACTCTTAATTTATTATTGATGTTTAATGGTGTTACAATTTAAATGCAGTGAGTTGAATCGCTCGTTGGCACTTGAGCGGGGTTTCTTTGGGTCGTCTGTGACAACACCGGAGCACCAGTCCCTCCTGTATAAAGGCAACTCTCAATAAATATGACAGACACGTCACTGGTGTCCGTTCACTGTGAGTTCTGCAGCACGGGGGGGACAAAAGCCTTGGCAGGTACTCGTTTCCTGACGCAGCGCGGCGCGCCGCTGCGGGGATGGTCAAATTGAGCACATTCCCGTGGTTCCCATTCGCAGGAGTGAGCCGGGCACTCTGGCAGCTCCGTCAGTGGCTGCGCCCGGCTCCGGGTGCCGGCATTCCCGGGGAACTCTCTCGAGTTTCTCGGAGGTCGCCCGGCTTTTCCAAGGCCCAGCAGCTGCCGGGGAGGGAGCTGGGCAGGGCTGCTGGTTGGCCCCTTCGGGCACGGAGCTGCCCCGGCGTGGCCGCGGAGGCGCCTCCCCCGTGCTCAAGGGCTGGAGCCCTGGTGGGGCAGCCTCGCCCCACGCCGCGGGGCGTCCGGCCCGCAGCGGGCGGCCACCAGGAACGTCCGCGTGCTCCCCCGCAGGCACCCTTGGACTTCATCCCTGTGATGAAACCGGCCGTGAGCAACAGGTTAATGTTTGACCAGGCCCGCACAAGCTGCACGAATAGACCGCGTGCACCGAGTGTCTCTTGCTTCTTGTTTGCTTTGCGAGGTGAGCAAATTTGGTTACGACACCTCGGCCCCGCTCGCTGCGCGGCCCCGCTTGCTCGGCCGCGCGCCGCTGGGCAGGAAGCGCCGCCGCAGGGCGGGACGGCGAGCCCTGGCGGGGCGCCGCCGTGCCGCGTCCTCGCGTCCCCGCACCGCTGGCGGAGCAGCTGCTCCCTGCCCGCCCCGTCACCTCCTGCGGGTGCCCTGTGCCGCCCCGTGAGTGGATTCCTTCCCTGGAGTACCTGGGCCGGGGATCCATGCAGCGTTTCCTCCGCCTTCGGCAGGACGGAGCTGCTGGGGTTCTGCTTCCCACCTTATGTGGTCCTCGCAGGGGAGCTGAGCCCTGCGGCTGCCCCAATCAAACCTTACACCAGAAGCCCCGTTCTTAATCCCCTCCAAAGTCACGCCCGTTGGGTGATTCCCTTAACCTCTTCCCTTAGTTTAGTGGCTAGCCTTTAGCTCCACAAAGCCTCAGCCCTTCCACGTCCCTTGGGAAATGGTAGCAAAACCGGTGGTTGCTCCGATGGATCGCGCTGTGGCCAGAGCAGCCCCGCCAAGCGGCCGCCCTCCTCGGGGACTCCCCCACTCCCTCTGGTAGGACGGTAGTGTTTTATGGCCACCTAAGCTTAGTGTTGGGCAGTATTAGATCCCAGGCAAATCTCGTGACCCTGCGGGCCCAACATGTGCAGCCTCCTGGATTTTGTCCATCCGTGTTCCCCTTTACAGTAGGTTGAACCAGGAGTTGATCACCCTTTAGGGCCAAGCCCCGTGGATGAGGTTGTATCAGGGTGAGCATGCCAAGCTCCAGCTCTTCCCCTAAAGGTTCGTTTTTAAACAGTTTGTTTTAAAAAGTCACCTTTAGCTCTTAGACCCAAATTAAAGCCCCTTGCCTTCGTTCAGCAAGTGTCTCTATGGCCAGGTCTCTGACAAAGGAGGGTGCACCCGGCAGCATCAGAAAGCCTTGTCCTACGGGGTGGGTTTGCAAGGTCTGAGGGTGAAGACTCCCTGTCTACCACTGGATTTATTGTTTGCTTGGTTCTCTAAAAGGTGCCACAACTCGAATGCACCCCTGTTTCCGGGAATCCGTAACGGTGATAAGTCAACAAGTTTACGAAGTCTTGCGGACACTATCTAAAATACACACAGTGACTCAAGCTCTCTGTCCAGAGCTGGTTCTGGCCTCACATGGACTTTCCTTCGTTAAACTTGTCAGGTCTCCGCAATGTGCATGACACAAACCAGATTACGGGGCAATAATAAACTCGCCCAGATGGAGTCGGCTTGCTCGCACTTTCCCTAGGGCTGGAGAGGAGCCTTCCAGTTCCCAAGTTGCAGAGTTTTTCACTGGAACGAGCATGCCGAGAGCAAGTGGAATATCTGGGGAGTGGGCACGCGCACCCACCCTGCTCTGGACCATCTTTCTAGAAGAGTCCTTGTTTGAGTCAGTGTCTCCAAAACGCTGCCTCCATCTAGAGGCCTTAGCACTACTGATAGGAGAACGTGGTGAAAAGTGTCTCAGATAAGGGGCTGTCACAAGTAAAACCAGACAGTGTCTCCAAGGCGAGTAGGAATAAATTCCATTTGTTTTAAGCATAGACAAATATGAACCTGGGCAGCGAGGCTGCAAACACGCTTAAGAAGTGGCCTCGTCGTTTACAGCTTTTCTGTAATTGAATCTGAGCTGCTCGCCTTGGGTCTGAGCACTGAGGTTATGAGGGTCAGCTGCAAAGCAAGTCAGATAAGAGCTTGTAGGAAGGGCTGAACTTCACATGGATTGATAGTTCCCAGGTGTTTATTGCATGGGTGCAATATGATGCGTCTGAAGGAATAGCAAGGAATTCTTGTAACATTAATGCTGTTTAAAGGTAGGAACACGCACCTACTGGGTCAGGGCAAGGAAGTAATAGATGTAATCAGCGTGCCCGGAGAARTTCAGTCCAAAGTATCTTCACAGCACTAGAGCTTATAAATTAATCCTCTGCTCCGTGACCCGGGGTGGGTGCAGAGACGAAGGCGTGGAAGGTGCCGAGAGCCTCGTCCCGCACGGGGGGCAGCCCCCCGAGCGCCCCGGGCTGGGCTGCACGAGCCGAGCTCCCCGCTTGCTGCTCTCGTGAGCTGCAGGTGCGCCACAGCTGGTGACACTGGGCGAGGCTCTTTGGTGTGGACTTGTTGCAAAACACCCCCTTTGGGCCTGGCCTCTGCCCTCTGGAAGAGCCTGAGTCGCTTTGGTTCGGCAGGATGACTCCTTTAAGCAGACGGGAGCTCTGCAGGCTTCGGTGGAAGCTGCGGTCCGTAGGGGAGGCAGATCGGGCTCCCGCCGTCGGGAGGCGCGAGCTGAAGCAGCTTCCAGGGCTGCCGGATCCCGTGGTAAACCGTGTGCGTGCTGCACACCGTGACCCTGGCCATGGCAAGCGGAGAGGGAGAAAGTCCAATAAAACCCCGGGTCTTTACTGCAGCTATTTGCACAGCATTGACCTTGTTAGCCGTGCTTAGAGATTTATGTGGAGTGTTGCCATCGTAAAGCAATAAAGCACTCCTGCCAAGGGCTCGGGCAGCGGGGCACGGAGAGGCCCGCTGTACGAGGCCCTCTCCGGCCCCGGGGTCATCCATGGGGGATTTTCCCTAGCTGTTGGTAGGAGGCCTGCTGAGGGATGGGGACCGTGAGGAAGGAGCCTCTTTGCTGCATCCAGGTGGGTACCGCAGGGTTTGTCTCGGAGGATATTCCCATCACCTCGTTGAGCAGCAGGAGGAGCGTGCCCTGCGATGCTTGGAGAGGGAGGAGACCCCTCCAGGGAACGGGGGTTTATCCCAGCTGCATTATCCGCCGGTGTTTCGCAGGAGGGCTGGCCGGGCCCACAGACCGGGGCACCGGGAGCCGGGGCGGAGCGCGGTGCCTGGCACCTTGGCCGCTCCTGTGCTGAGCGCTCCCGCCGGACGCCCCAGGCCCACGGCCGGCTCCCTCGCTGCTCCTGGGAGCTGATTAGGATTGTTTGCCAAGCGGGTGGAAGGGTGTCGAGTGCCTCCCCGTCCAACCCCACCTCCCTCACGCGGCTGRTCCGATCTGGGGCACGGCCACCAGCCCAGCCTTCCTCTCCACAGTCGTCCTCGCCACTGTGGCCGCTATCGGCCACGCTGCCTCCTGCCCCAGGTCTCCCGTGGAGCGGAGCTGACCCCGGCCCGTCACTCCGCACCCGCCTCGTCGCCTCCAAGCGGCTCCGAGGGCGCTGGAGCAGCCCCGCGGCGGGCGCGGGCGACAACGCGGCCCTGCCGCCCTGGAGTGCATCCAGTGCCCGCGCCGCTGGCCGGAGCAGCCCCGGCCCCCCCGGCGGCCCCTCGTCCTCCCCGGCCGCACGATTGTCGCTGCCAATTAGTGCTTTGTCAGGGCGCACAATGGCGCCGCGGCCGCTGGAATGGGCCGCCTTTGTGCGGCTCCAGTCGGCCGTAGGGGCAGTCAAGATTCATTTAGGGCCTTACACAACACGGACAGAAAATACTACCCGAAAAGCAAAAGGGGGAAAGAAAAAGAGAGCGCGAGAGGTAGCGAAAGGAGCGGGGAGGGGGAACCCGCTATTCAGGGTTAGCCCAGGCGCATGAAAGCCTGAGGAGCAGCGCGCGCTCAAGACGCCCCTCGCAGCACAAAAAGCAGCCGGGGCTTAACAGTAATTAGTGGGCAAACTGCACGGAGCGCCATGGCGCTCCGCTCCAGCAGGTCGTTCCTGCTCCTCCCCCTGCCCCCTTCCCGCGGAGCCGCCTGCAAGCGGGAGGCGAGAGCCGGGCGATGGGAACGGGCAGCCCTCCTTGGCCCGCCGCGCGCTGCAGAGGCCCCCGCCGGCTCCTTTGGTGGCAGCTCCATGGGATCCCTCACCGAGTGCACGAGCTGGTTCGGAACGGGAGCCGGGGGCCTGGTTTGGGAGTGCCGGTGTGCTGGTTTCAAGGACCGTTGGAGCAGACCCGTCCCTTGGGCGCCTGGGCTGGCCTGTCCCGCTCCTCCCGCTTCGCTCCCCACCTGCACAGCCCCTTGAGGCTAAAGCCCGTCCGCAGCTCCGCGCTCTCTGGAGCTGTGAGGAAACGGCTCGGTGGAACCAGACCCCTGCTGCCCTCGTCCCCCGGCCCAGCCCATGGGCGCCCCGCGGGCTCCCGGTGCTGCTCAGGGCATGTTTTGGCCCAGCCGGGCTGTTGCCTTCCCAAGTGGGCCAAGGTGAAGCATCCAGAATCACCTACCTGGTAGGAGGACCTAAGTGTCCAGGAGAAATTCTAGGCCTCTCTTAGCTCAAATGGGAAGTAAACAGAAACTCAATGCATGATGCTGTTTATTTTCACTTCTGTACAGAGAATCCATGGGGAAAAGCTGTGCCGAGGCTCAGTGGTGAGTTTATTAGCTCTTCTCAGCTGGGGCTTTGGCTTTCAGTTTTCCTCGGAGCCAGGAATATTAGAGCAGATTTGGCTTTCAGGCACGAGAGCATGAGCGGCACCGAGCGGCACGTAGGAGCAGCTTGACCTGGTAAAGGAGCCTGTGGCAGGATCTGCGTCCCGCCCGGCCGGGCTCCCCGGGCTGTGCTCCGAGCAGGGGGGCGTCGCTGCCGGTTTGGCAGCAGCGCGCAGGGCGCTGGGGTGCAGGGGCTGGAGCACAGACCACGTCTCCTGCCCTCCACGTGCCCCAGTTTGGCAGCACCGATGCCCATGGAAGCTGCTGCTGCTCATCTGGCTCTGTGGCTCACTCGGGTTTGCCCATTCTACATGTTCAGTAAAAGCGTGAATTTGAAGCTCGCTGGGGACCTCCTTTCCGAAGATCACTTTGGGCTACGGTGTGTTGCATTATCCCAGGAGAGACTCACGGAAGGAAGCAAGCAGAACGTGTGCCGTTCCACCTAGCGCTAACTGCCTTTTCTTCTCGGTTTCTGTCGCGTTCTTCTTGTGTCCAATGTATATTGATTTGGCAGAGATTTAAATGTGCGTTTCGACATAATTTGGGTCACTTGCCATGGCCTCGGCGTCTGCCGGCTAATTCGTGGCGGCGTGGAGGACCAGCCCGTGCGGGGCGCGTGGTCGTCTCCTTCGGGAGCCACACAGACGAGCGAGCACAAGGGACGCCGCTCTCACGTGGTCAACGTGGGATGCTCCAAAGGGGCCCGACTCCCAGAGGACAGGCACGGATCTGTTCCGAGAGGGAAGATGCCCTGCGGCTGCCGCAGGCCGCTCCCGGATCAGTCACTGCCTTCGGAAAATCTTGATCGCGGCCCCGAGAGCTCCGTGGAGAAAGGCAACCAAAGAAGGGGTTGGTGCTGGAAAGGGGTTTGGCTTGCAGGAATCTCTATATTTAGGAAGGGGCAGACTGAACACGGATTAGGCCAGCACAGACCGAAGTCCCTCTTAGCAAGGACATTTCTCGTCACGCTGGTTTCAAAGATTCATAGATAAGGGCAGAAGGGACGTTTCCATTTCCCGTCCAGTGCCAGGAATCCCAGGCTTTCCCCATCCAGGCTCTAGGATCCCTTCTGGTCCTTCTAGTTCTCTTTTTTCCCCATTTTGTTGCAGAAACCTCCTGCCTTTTTTCTCCCAAGCTCGGGAACTTTTACCCCATTTGACACAAGCGGATGTTTCGCTTTGTTTCTCTAATGCTGGACTTCTTCACGGAATGGGAATTCCGGGTTTCAGGCAGCTCCATTGCTTGGGCATTGCCCGAGTTGCTTCTTCTCCGGGGGTTCCCGTGCTGGCTGTAAGAAGGAACTTGCGGCCCAGCTCTGGCGTGTCTGGCGCTGGATTTGCAGGCCGCCCTCCCTCCAGCCCTCTTGCTGTCTCTGCTAGGTTAGAGAGGTGCTCGGGGCTTTTTCCCCTGGAAGCACTCACCGTCCTGCCCGCTTGCACACGCTGTTTGACTTCGGCTGGAAAGCAAACAAGCAGAACCAGGTTTCCAAATATTTGGGTCTGAGGCATGGTAACGACCCCGGTGCGCCGGAGCCGGGCCGCCCCGCGCAGCCTGCCCCGGCGGCACCGCGTGCCGTGGACGAGGCGGCGGAGGGAGGCGCGTCCCTGGCTATGGCCCTGCTCACAGCAGCGTGGGTAACCCTTCCTTACTCTCCATTACTGCTGTTCAGTGGGGACGGGGGTTGCTCCCATGGCTCCTGCTGCGGTCGGGGTGACGCGGGTGCAACCGCAGGTCCCGGGCCGTCCGGAACCTTGCCGTGGAGGAGCCCCCGCGTTCCCAGGAACGCACGGCACCGGGAAGCAGCCCCTGTTGCTCAGACCACCGGAGGGGCCATGCCGGGCCTGCGGTCAGGAGAAATCGCTCGGGTTTCAGGCTCCGGGGTTGCTCATTTGGCAGCTTTCCGCACAGCTCGTATTCACGTATAGCCGTGCGCGTATGAATGTACGTTCAGGCCCATCGCCCCGCTCGGAAAATCCCAGGGGAGCAAAGCATTTAGCTCTGAAAAATACTTGGAGCAACTTCTTTGCAACGCATAGAGCTGCAGCCGTTTGAGACACCATCTCTCTATATGTACTTAAACAGTCATTACTGCCTTCTAGGTAAACAACGCGTTTTTTAAATGGTCTCCATACACAATAGACGCTAACACAATAAATCCTAATTGCTCTGAAGGGCCCATTAGGCTCCATCAGGTCAATAAATGGTGGGTTTTTTGCAAGTTGCTCTCAGTGCTGTTCCACAAGCTGCGGCTTGGAAGCCCCTGGATGAGTGTGTGCCCGGTGCAGTGCGAGCGCTGCGCGGGGGCCGCGCTCACTCGTCACGCCAGCGCCGCCGCCATGGGCGCCCTTTCCTTCTCCAGGGGCCATATCACGAAGCACAACGTGGCGGTTGCAAAGGGGTGCGTCTGGGGCGCTGCATGCACGCACATGGCGAGATCCACAGGGATCTGCCTCCCAGCCGGGCTTCATGCGGCCCCCGCGGAGCATACACAGCGCGGTCTCCGGCAGCCTCGGAGAAGGAGAGGCTGCTCCGGCTGCGGGAGCGGCGAGCGCCGGGTGCGGGGGCTGCCCTGGAGCTGCCTCCGAACGGGCGCCCCGTGGCGGGTGCTGGCGCTGAGGGCGGGGGTGCCCGGACGAAGGCCGCATCCCATGGGACACGCAGGGGCCGCCCCGGGCTGCCGTGCCGGGGAGGAGGGCCGGGACCCTCCCCACACACCTGGGACGTGGCCGCTCTGCCCGCCCGACCCCGGCCTATGGGAGGGGGATTGTGGACCTTCTCTTCCCCCTCCTTTTCCTCTTTTGATTCTCCTTCTTTGTTTTTCCTTTTATTTTCCCTTTTCCTCTTTTTTCTTCTTTCTTCTTTTATTCATTTTTTAACTTTTATTCTTGAGTCCTCTCGAAGGAAAACCTCTTTTTTCTTTCTCTTTTTTCTCTTACCTTAGCCTTCCCTCTTCCTCTCCTTTTTTTTAATTTTCTTTTCCTTTTCTTCCTCCTTTTCCTTCATTTCGCTTTTTTCCCCCTCTTTTCCCCTTTTCTCCCCTTTCCCTTTTCCCCCGTTCCCTCCCCACCTTGGCCGCTCCTTCCCCGCCCGCCGCTCCTCGCGCCAGGACCCGGGCCCAGGGGGCGGGGCCTGGCGGCCGGGGGCGGGGCCGAGGGCGGGGCAGGCGCGGGGGCGGTGCGGGGCTCGGGGCGCCCGCCCGGCGCAGAGCGCAGGTGGCGGCGGCGCTGCCGGGGTCGCTCCGCTCCGCTCCGCTCCGCTCTGCTCCGCTCCGGCTCCGGCTCCGGCTCCGCTCCGGCTCCGTTCCCGCTCCGCTCCCGGCGCCGGCCCCGCTCCCGGCGGCGCGCAGCAGGTCGGCGCGGGCCGCATGCGGCGCTAGGCGGGCGGGCGCTGCGATGCGCGGCGGGGCCGGCGCGGCGCTGCCGGTGCCGGCGCTGCTGCTGCTGCTGGGGCTGCCCGCGGCCGGGCGCGCCGGCTCCAAGGCGCCCGCCTGCCAGGAGATCACGGTGCCCATGTGCCGGGGCATCGGCTACAACCTCACCTACATGCCCAACCAGTTCAACCACGACACGCAGGACGAGGCCGGCCTCGAGGTGCACCAGTTCTGGCCGCTCGTGGAGATCCAGTGCTCGCCGGACCTGCGCTTCTTCCTGTGCTCCATGTACACCCCCATCTGCCTGCCCGACTACGCGAAGCCGCTGCCGCCGTGCCGCTCGGTGTGCGAGCGCGCCAAGGCGGGCTGCTCGCCCATCATGCAGCAGTACGGCTTCGCCTGGCCTGAGCGCATGAGCTGCGACCGCCTGCCCGTGCTGGGTGACTCCGACGTGCTCTGCATGGGCTACAACCGCAGCGAGGCCACGACGGCGCCGCCACGCGCCGGGCAGCCCACGCGCCCCGCCAGGGACGCGGGCCGGGGCCTCACGCTGCCCAGCGGGCAGCGCCCCTCGGGGCCCGACTGCGGGCGCTGCCGCTGCAAGGCGCCCCTGGTGCCCATCGCCAAGGAGTCGCACCCGCTCTACAACCGCGTCCGCACGGGGCAGGTGCCCAACTGCGCCATCCCCTGCTACCAGCCCTACTTCACGCAGGATGAGAAGACCTTCGCCACCTTCTGGATCGGCCTCTGGTCCATCCTCTGCTTCCTCTCCACCTCCACCACCGTGGCCACCTTCCTCATCGACATGGAGCGCTTCAAGTACCCCGAGCGCCCCATCATCTTCCTCTCCGCCTGCTACCTCTTCGTCTCCGTGGGCTACATCGTGCGGCTGGTGGCGGGGCACGCCAGCGTGGCCTGCAACCCCGAGCACCACCACGTGCACTACGAGACCACGGGCCCCGCGCTCTGCACCGTGGTCTTCCTCCTGCTCTACTTCTTCGGCATGGCCAGCTCCATCTGGTGGGTCATCCTCTCCCTCACGTGGTTCCTGGCCGCTGGCATGAAGTGGGGCAACGAGGCCATCGCGGGCTACGCGCAGTACTTCCACCTGGCCGCCTGGCTCATCCCCAGCGCCAAGTCCATCGCCGTGCTGGCCCTCAGCTCTGTGGATGGCGACCCCGTGGCCGGGGTTTGCTACGTGGGTAACCAGAGCCTGGAGAACCTGCGGGGCTTCGTGCTGGCGCCGCTCGTGGTCTATCTCTTCACCGGCAGCCTCTTCCTGCTGGCCGGCTTCGTCTCCCTGTTCCGCATCCGCAGCGTGATCAAGCAGGGCGGCACCAAGACAGACAAGCTGGAGAAGCTGATGATCCGCATCGGCATCTTCACGGTGCTCTACACCGTGCCGGCCACCATCGTCATCGCCTGCTACATCTACGAGCAGCACAACCGGGAGGCCTGGGAGCGGGCACAGAGCTGCTCCTGCCCGGGGGACCCGCAGCGCCCCAAGCCCGACTACGCCGTCTTCATGCTCAAGTACTTCATGTGCCTCGTGGTGGGCATCACGTCGGGCGTGTGGATCTGGTCGGGCAAGACGCTGGAGTCGTGGCGGCGCTTCACGGCGCGCTGCTGCCGGGCCAGGAAGCCCGTGGGCGCCTCCGTGTGCGGCGAGGCCACCCCCGCGCTGCCCGCTGGGGCCGCGCTGCCCGGCCTGGCCCCCTACCACAAGCAGGTCCCCTTGTCCCACGTGTGACGGGAAGGAGCCAAGTGAGCTCCGCTGCGTGAGGAGGGGCCCGCGCCGGGACGTGGCGCCCACGGCTGCTGTCCGGAGCCGGGAGCGGGAGTGGCGCGGGGGGTGCCGGAGCCTGAGTGCTGCGCGGGGGAGCGGGTGGCGCTGCGGGAGAGGGGCCGGGCGCACTTGCCGCGGGGTCGGTGCGCGGAGGCGGCGGCACTGAGCGGGCAGCCCGGCCTGGCCTCACGGTATGCGGGGGGCTGCGGCGGAGCAGGGACGGGGGGGGGCAGCCAGGCTGCTCCCGAGCCCTTTCCCGCAGCCCGGGGCTCGGCCCCTCCTGGAGGCACTGGGGCCGCGTCCTCCCTCCCCAGGGTGGGTGGCGCGGGCCCTTCAGCCCCACTCGAGGGCGGTGCTGTGACCCACGGCTGCTGCACTACGGAGGGGCCGCCAGCCCGGCCGTTGTGCGGGCGCCTCTGCGGCCAGACCCGCGCACCGCGTGGCTATGCGGGGGCGTCTCCCGCGGGAAGGCTGGAGGTGCCCGGGCCCCGCGCGCTGCCAGCGGTGCCATGTGAAGGGGGAACCGCCGCCGGGTGCCTGGGCGCTGGGCGTGGGGGTATGAAGCCCTGGGGTGCCTGCGCACTGTATATAGGTGTATGCAGCCTCCAGGTGCCTGCACACTGTATATAGGTGTATACGGCCCCCAGGTGCCTGCACCACAGGCTCGGGCTGGACAGAGGCAGACGCGGGTGCCAGGGGTCTCCGGCACAATCCAGGGCATTAAACACCCGGCGGCCGAGCCTCGCCGGGCGCGTCTCCTGCCGTAGCTATAGTGCCTTTCGTAGCGACTGCCAGACACTCGCCATGCAATGCAACGAGCACGACCGCGTCGCAGTTTGGTGTTTGTGTTTTCCTTTTGGAGTGTAACTGACTGTGTAAAGCTTTTATTTTTTTATTATTATTATTTTTTAATCCAAGATCAACTGTTGCCTATTGACAAACGCAAGACCGTGTTGTGCTTTGGTCGCGCGATGGGCTGATCCAACCGACTTGTACCTGAGCCGGCTGCGGGGCACCGAAGCGGCAGGCGGAGCGGGGGCTGTGGTCGGGTGCCCGCTCTGCCGGGTCAAACCACACGTCCTTCCTCTGCCTCCCGGGTCCTGCTGCTCAACTTTGTTTAAATAACTGTATTATATTTTGTGAAAAGCTGAAGAAATTCTATTCAAATTATAGAGATTAGTTATTTATGAGGGGAAAAAAAAACAGAGAAAAGGAAAGGCGTGTGGTGTTTTCTTTGCTCCTGCCTGCGCGAGGTGAAGAGCAGCGATGAGGGGGCGCGGGGGACCCGCGGGCTCCCGCCGGGTGCCTGAGCGCAGTGCCACGCCGCTGTGCGCGGCGGCCGCGGGGCCCAGCTCTGCCACGGGGCCGGGCCCAGGCAGTTCAAGGTCGCGCCTCTCCGGGGCACCAGGATTAACCATCAACTTTTATTGGCGTTTGCGGGCTGGGCTCCTCGCCCCGCGCTGCGCTCCGGCTCCGCGGAGTTGCCCTTTGGTCCGTGGTGGGCGGAGCGGGCGGCACCCCGGGTCACGCACCACGTCGTCGCTGCCCTCGGGTTTAAGCGTCCCCGCAGGCACAGTGCTGAGCGCGGCGCGCGAGGGGTTAAGGGCAGCACGGCGGTGACTAATGGTGCAGGACTGCCCTGCCGAGCGAGGTGTGGAGGCACAGCGCTCCGCCAGGTAGGATCGCCTACCTGGGAACAGCATTCCAGCACGGAGCTGCGATAAGGCGCCTGACTCACGCTCCCTGCACAGGGCAGTGCCTGTGCACCACTGCTGCTGGGGCAGGGCCCGGGCCCTGCGCTGCTCCCGCCTGTCCTTGCAGCACCGGGCTCCAAGTGTCCCTCCCCGTCCCGCAGGGCCGCGCTCCTCCTGGCAGCCCTCGTGGCCTCCAGTGCTTGCTCAGCTTCCTCCGGCGGCCCCTGTTCTTACCCAGGCGAGATGTGCTTGACATTTATGCCACGGCTGAAGGGCCGGTCCTTGCAGCTGCCAAGCCCCCTCTGAAGTAGCTCTCACATGAAGTCCCCTTAGGAACAAAACACAGGGGGACAGGAGAGCCGAGTCCCTGGGCAGCAGCACCGCCCGCAAGGGCTGCTGGCCGTGCTGCTCCGCTCGGCCCTGCTCCTGCCCACAGCGCCACCCGCAAGCGCTGCTGGCCGTGCTGCCCGCACTGCTCCACTGAGCCCTGCTCCTGCCTGCGAGCGCTGCTGTGCATAGCCGGGTCTGCTGTGGGGGGAGGCACTGGGGGTGCAGGGAGGCCTCCGAGGCAGGCAAGACGGCCCTCCTCCCAAGCCCCTCAAGTGCAGAGACGCCGGCAGCATTAGCTAGCGGGGTTCAGCTCCCCGTGGAGAGGGCAGGGGGACGAGCAGGGCCGCTCCGTGGAGCGCAGGCTGCAGCACCCTGCCCAGCCCAAGAGGCCCCTGCTTGCCCCGTGAGCGCTGGCGCTGGTGGCCGAGACCTCCCCCGGGGCAGAGCACACACCTCAGCCCCAGCTTTATTTAAAATAGAGTTTATTAGCTTTTCTTTTAATACAAACATGAGAAAGGAAAAACCACCTGAAGATGTAGCATTATTTTGAGAACTGAGCAGTGATCACGCCCCGCAGCGCCACGTTCCGTGGGTTGAGCGCCAGGGCTGGCATTCTGCCTACTGTAGAACACTCCACGCGTCACCGGAGCGGCTGAGCGCAGCCACGCTGACTAACACGGGCGGGCACCTCCCTCGGAAGGCCGCGGGACTTGCTGCTCGCCCGGCGGCTCCGGAGCTTGGTAGGAAGGGCACAGGAACAGCGTCCTGCTCATAGGACACGCTGCCTGGAAGCTGTTTGGATCCAAGACGGGAAGATCTTACAAAGACTTGTCACAGGAAGAGCTCAATAATACTTATCCTGTTTAGAGTCCAGCTTCAGAGCCTCAGAGCCAAAGCCTCAGAAAGAGCAAACCCCAAAGCCTCAAGAAGAATAGGTGCACAAGGCAAAACTTCACTTCAAAAAAGAAAAAAAATCTGTGTTTTATGGAAATATCGTTGATAATTAAACACAATTGAACGCAACTGATTTCTCCATGTACCCTGATAGGTAGTTCAGCATTCTGAAACTCACTGCTGTCTCACTATGAATGTAAATCCCTCCCAGGAGATAAAAGTCCCAGAAGAGGGGGATGGCTGCACAACAACATGAGCGTTAGAACTCCACTGCACATCGCACAAGCTCTGTGGGCGCTTGAGAAGCGGTGCTGCACGCATGCCCTTCACCACGGGGCTGCTACGCTGCTTGGCATGGCGATGATGTTTCCAGACCAACTTTCTCATTCAATGCCTCAGAAAAAATAAACAGATTGCAACTCTTTCGGAGCAATAGTAAGTATCAGAAAATGAGAGAAGCACCATAATTCACAAGAAATGCAGCATGGACCCTATACATTTCAACAATACGTAAAACCATTTGTCTGCTCGCAGTGAAAACATCCAAAGTTTTTTGATAATCTCTATGGGAGTGCAGAGATAGGATTCCTTCCTGCTAGGCAGCTTCTTGGTTATGAACAGGTCACCAACGGCAGCAGCTTGTAGTAGCCAGACCAGGGGAAAGCCGTCAACACTCACCTATGCTACAGTTTTTCAACTCCAGAGTGGCTTTAGAATTTGTTAGGAGTCCCATGTTTTGTTTTTGTTAACACTGCACTGACCTGAAAGACAAATGCAGCGAAGATCTGGCTGACAGGGGAGAGGAGGGAAGAACATTGCAACTATAGTCACGTTGTTAGTGTTTCAATTCTAAAATTTAAAACTACTCATCATTAAAAACCTCAAGAGTTCACAGCTATAGGCCTACATAGTAAGCAAACATCTGTGGGGGAGAGACCGAGAAAAGTTTGTTTTTGCACCTCTGGATACATTTAAAGGAGGAGAGGTTGATTGGACAAAGGTCTCATCTTTTCACTGAGGATCTCCTTAAGCTCTGGGCTGCCTTGGCTGGTTGCACCCTGCTCTCCTCCTCTCGCTGGAAGACACCATCCCTGCTGGCTCGTGTGCATGGAGTGGTGGATTCCTCCGCGGCGTAGGGATGCTGGTTCATGGTACTGCACCTCGCTCTCTCCTCAGGAGAGGATGGCATTAGAACGGCGGATACCAACTAAGTTATCAGCACTGAAAGATCGTCTCATAGCAGCTTTTGACAAGTCTTTGTATTTATCTTCACACAGTCGGGAGATAGCCTAGAAACGAGGTGCAGACAAGAACAACAACACGCGCATTAGAAGGGGCCGGGTGTTGAGGAGGGTGTCCCACGCGCGGCGGCCCCCTCCCGGCAACACGGCTGCAGCCCTGTCAGGCCCCTGTGCACCCCGCGAGGGCTCCGAGCAGGGAGCGCTGCCAATCCGTGGGGCTTTAAAGAGTGGCTGAACATGCGGCCCACAGGCACACCTCAGTATTTAGCTGCCATCTCAGCCCTTTGCTCCAGCTCTGCTCGGTTAGCTGGACAAGCAGCCTTTCCTCTGTGCAGCTATGCCATGTTTCAAGCCTTATTATTCAAATCCTAAGGACATGCCAGAAAACACTCCCTGCTCTCACCTGCAAGGTCTATTCTTCATCGGATCCTCCAAGCACTATCAGTGCAAATAAATAAGGACACCAGTAATAGGAGGCTGAACCAAACTGCAGTTTGGAGCATTTACTTCCATCAATAATTTACTATCTGTCACCATCTGAACTTTCGGAGTCCTGCAATCAGCTACAGCCTCCACCTTCCCTTTAAGGCAGCACCCACTGAGCAGAGCCCAGTGTGCAGGAGGTTCAAAAGGCGAATGGCACTCGGAGCACAAATAAGCTCCTCGGTGTACTTTAAAATAATTATTTACACTTATTCCTGCTGCCCTCGGGAGGCGCGTGTTTGGCGCTGCCGCAGCTCCCGGTGCAAGAGCACACAGACTCTCCATCCTGTTCTAGCGCTAGCACATCCATCACGGAGCAATTTGCGTGGACACACTTAGCCCCAGCCGCCCATATGGTGTAAATCAGTCTCCAGTCCCTGCAATACTAATTCACTCTTGCACACAGGCGCCTAACGATTGCTCCTGCACTTCTAAACCCAAAGGTAGCTTTAAAACAAAATGAAGCCAATGGTCTGAATATTCAGCATCATGCGTTTTAGAATTGAAAGCGAAATGCCCTTCATACATGCATCAGTAAGTACATTATGGCAAATGACACATTGCACTTTTTTTAAAAAAAAAAATCATTCCCCCAAATACTAGCAAAGACAAAACAAAGCAGGCTCACAATCTGTACATCATCCACTTATCCCTGGGCACCGAAGAGTTCAGTAAACAATCTCCTGTGGAACATGAACTGCTCTACAATCACATTTACAATTAGTGACAGTGTTAGCCTAAAGCGTGAGCAACAGGGGTGAGAAAAAGCAGAAGAGCTGCACTGCTTAACTTTAGGTAGAGGAGTTCCCAGGCACGTCATACCTAGCGTGCTGACGGAGCGGGAAGGAACACGCTGGTGCCAGAAGCTCAGTCACTTCTGAGACCGGGCAGGATGCTGGGGCAGACAACAGCACAGTGCAGGGATAGGGTCCTCCCTGCAGCCCCCCGCGCTGGAAGGGGCTGGGGGGCCTATGGCAGCACTGATGCCTTTGTGGAAAGCTCAGCAAAACACCATGTGTGGCCATCAACTAAACCTGGACAGAGGAACGGCTGCATTGATCCAACAAAGTTTTGCCTGGGAACCCAGACCATTTAGGTATGTCTAGAATGTCTTGCACATGCCCAGCAAGGAAGAGGAGAGAATGATGCTGCAGAGTTAGGGCTGCTTTAAAGGAGCCTTCACACCCCAGAGCACTGTGGGACTCACAGACAGGTAGCTTCTCCATCTCGCAAAAACAGGCCAGTAATCTGTATTTCTGCTCCCCTGGACATGCCAAGGATTGCTTAGAAGTGACTACTCCAAAAGCTTAACTTCAAGCAACATTTCTTTGGAAAGGTAAAGTTGTAAAAGTTGTTAAATGAAACCTACTGCTATCTCTGCAGCTGTCCCCACACAAATGGTTTATTAAACCACAAGGTTAATAAACCATGAGCACAGTAAGGGCTCCCTCGCTAAGTCCGGAGGCAGCTGTACAGTGGGATGCAGTGGGAAAGCCTCAGCTGGGAGTACTTAGAAAGGTCTGAGTGTGACTGTCTCTAGGTGCTTGTAATACAGACTGTGACCAGGGAGGGACAGACAATCCATTACATATGACACTAATCTTTTCACTCGCAAGGAGCCTGGCTGAACTATGGTTCCCAAAATAACATCCCTTTTATTGAGTGAGCTGCTACACAGACTTCCATAATCTCTCATGTGCCCTTTCCTCAGCATGTTAGCTTAGTCTATAAGACATGGTTTTGAAGTGCTAAGAGCAGTTATAAAAAGGTTAAATTAGCCTGTAATACACTAATCTGAAAGCTTTTTAGCTTTTCTAGCCACCACTTGATATGATTAGCAACAGATGCTCTTCCTGTACATCACAGAGAGCCCCCGGCACCCCACTCCCAGCCCATTACCTCCAGTTTCTGTGCTCTTTCTTTACTAAGCGGCTCCAGCAGAAAGCTCAGGTTATTGTCATCTGCTAGGGAGCGAAGATCGAAGTAGTATTTGGCGTAAACACTGGCAGGAACATTGATATTAAACTGCAGCAGCTCCAGGAAGTGTCTTTCCATCTCGTTCCTAGGAGGAGTAGAGTGACAGAGGCAAAGAGAAGACACTTTTAGCTGGTTGCAAATACGGTGCCCACCTCCAAGTTGCTTTTGAAGCCAGCAGCGAGCGCCCTGGCAAGGTGCAGCTCCCGGGGCCGGGCCCGGCTGCGACGGGCCGGCTCCTTCCCGAGTTCCATTAGTGCGGCGGGGCGGCCCCACGCTATAGTGCTCACATGAAAGGAGTGATGCCTGCTGTTTATTAGCTCTGAAGAACTCGCAGACATTTTCAGCGGGCTGATAACAGGAAGGGGTTTATTGAAGTAGCCGTGGCCTAACAAAAGCCGTAGGCAGATCACCACGGCAACAAATGGATCTATGAAGAGCCGCGCTATTATCGCACGGAAAAAAGCCTCTCCAAGCAACATGGATTCATCTCCAATAAATAAATAAATAAGCAGCATTAGGTGGGAGAAGGAATTTTCTCCTCAATAGCGGGAGGCAGGATAATCAAGTGCAATGTCAAAGGGCGCTGTCCAGTTTTTACTTGCTGGTCTGTTTTCGAAGGGCAAAATATTTGAGGGAAGTGGGAAGAGCCTCGTGACATGAACAAAGCTGCTCCAGCAGCTGTACCGTGGCCACGGACAGCGGATAGTGGCAGCCGCGGAAATGAAAGTTTTTTCCCCCTCCTCCAATTTAACCTGAAAGAACCTGGGGGTACCCAAACCAAGCAATTCCGTTCACCACCAACTCAACAACTCAGCTTTCTGCTGGTAACACACCTGCACACACAGAATTTAGCAGTGATTTGAGCAGATGGGAGCATACCAGAAGGTAAGCTGCACAGGTTCAGTGCCGAGGCTGCTCTTGCTCTGAGGGAGTTTCGAAAATGGACATTTTACCTATCAGAGCAGGGAAATGAATCAAGGAATCACCCAGGTTGTGTCCTGCACTGGCTGGCGGGTCTCGCTATGAATAGCTGCTTTGTGCTTGTTGTTAGTGTGGTGGACTTGAGTGCCACTGAACCTAGTGCCAAAATTAATTTCCTGTTCATATGCTCATAAGCCTATAGAAATGTAAATCAGATAATGTTTTGATGATCAGCTGATCGGAGCTTGATTTACTCTGTGAATAAATGCTCTCCACTGCCCCTTTTGTACCGACTGCACTAATACATTTTAATTGTGCAAAACCACAATTATTCTTTGGATTAACAAGTCTATTAATAGTGGTTTAAAACCTAGGAAAGCATAATGCTCATGTGTTTCCTGTGCCTTATTTACAAATATATGTAGTCAAAAAGAACGAGCAGCATGTGTCCCCTTACAAGCAGTCATAGCAAGATTAGCAGCTGCACAGTTAATTTTTCAGTGATTATGGATTTCCTCTCATCAAAGGATCAAAGCCAGCAAATTTTGATACAGGATGACTTTCAAATATCCAGTTATTACTAGGAGTAAGTTTGAAAAACAGGCTTCAGGACAGAACTTTGCTTTGCTGGAAGGCCTTGAGGTGGAATCACAAAGGATGAACACTTCACTTGAGCAGGAAGAGGCCCAGGGACCTTAGAGGGGCATCACACTCCTCTCACATTTGAGCACCAGCAGCTTCCCCAAGCGCCACGCAGCTGCAGGGTGCTGCTGCCACCAAACAAGCACCTCTCTGGGCCGGGAGGGCTGGGGGCAATGTGCACAATGCAGCCTTCGGGCTGGGAGCCTTGCCACCCTCCACAGCCGGTGTGCACACAGGCTGGGGTTGCTGAGACTGATACAGACCCTTTTGCCCGTCTGAGGCATGTAATTTCCATGCTTGGCTTGCAGCAGCTCAACAGGCATGCAGCATGGGAGTGAAATCATTCTAGATACGTGGAGGCAAAGGGCAAAGCCCAAGACAAGGTGCTGGCACCAGGCCCCTGGCACCCAGCGCTCGCAGAGCTCTGCCAAGAGCTGCACTTGGGGAGCTCCTGGCTTGGGCTTTTTTTCCCTTTTGGCAGCAGGACCTGCCATCTCCAACATTTTAATCCCGCTATATCTGAAGTCCTTTGCTGCCTGTTTCCTCTCAGTAATACTCACACTCAAAACACCTAATGCTCACCATCAAGTGACTAGTTCAAGAAATACCGGAGCTACTCTAGCCGACAATTAACTATAGTTAATTAATAGTTATATTATATTATAGTTATATTATGGTTAAATAAAAGTAGTATTACAAACTGGATTTGCAGTTTGGCTATCTTTTCAAAGCAGTTTTCCAAGGTCCCAATACTGGTGGTGCAACCCAGCCCAGGAGTCATGCATGGCCTGGGCTGGATGCTCCTGGGGCCCCATAGACAGAGTTGTACAGTCTGCCCACTTTTAAATTCAAAGCTCTAAATTATTTCAAATGAGATTAGAATTGAAAAATGCCATCTTCAAATTGGGGGAAAAATAAGCCTAAATTTCAGTCTCTTTTTCTTACCACTACCTATTCTATTCTTGGAAAATAGAAGTCCTGACAATTTCAAGACACCCAGCATTGGCAATAGAGAATAAACATCCCTCTTGTTACTGATATTTTCAGTGCCATCAATTTGATTTTTCCCAAACAGGGCTACAAGAAGAGACATCAAAAAGAGCAAGATGTGTACTCCAGCACTCCTAGCATTGCTGACCCCACTTCAGCCATCTCAGAGTTATTTGCAGCGACGCTTCAAGTATGTTCCTCAGATAGACAAGCACTTGGAGCCAGGTTCACTGAAGATGTACATTGTATAAAATCACTAATTATGCCTTCCTGAAAGCCTGGCTGGCAGAGCCCTGCTTCTGGAGACAAAGAACTCCCAGGAAGGGAATATGTATAGAGCAAGATGCTATGTTTGCTCTTGCTGTAAAATACCTGGAATAATGAACAGTGATTTTGATTTAGATAATGCCTCATTTTTTGATCTCCCCTCCTCTATTAAGAAAAAACTAAAATGAAGGAAAAACTGATATTCTTCCTACTATAGTGTCATGAATAAATTTTTACTAACTGGATTTTTACGCTTAGGCTGAATCTAGGAAGGAGCTTAGGGCAGGAAGAGACAATCTCACATAAGTAATTCATCAGTACCAAGTACAAATTACCTTCACCTCAGCCTGTTCCTGTACTAACATTGTCTTTTACTACAAGGCCTGGACACAAACCAATTACAGCTCGATGGGGTGATAAGGCTCAAAAATGCACAAAACATGTTGTAAAGTTTATCAAGGCCAGAAAGCAGGACACTCAGCCAGTCTTCTAGTATCTATAGCACTGTGATAATGGGGGCAATACGGAAACAAGCTGGCTAATAGAATTAAAACAACCATGTTGAAATCTCAAGGCTTGCAGAGCTAGAACTTTGCGAGTTGGAGTTTGACTGAAAATATAATAGGTCAAATCCACTCCCAGAAACATTCTCCCAGCCTGCAGCATCCACAAGGACAAATATCCTCTGAAACTGCAGAGCTTATAGCTGTGGGCACGAAAAAAAAGGGGAGCAGATTCGAGACATTTTTTAAAGACTTGTTTGAGGCAGGAACATGTAAGAAACACCTTTTCACACAAGAAGCAGCAATAAGATTGTGAGCGCTGCTCCCAGCAACAGACACGAGTCTAGAAGGCTCACCCAGAGAAGCAGCAATAGCTGGAGGTGCCCACCTGCAATCACAGGCACACTTGTCACATGTGTATTTTGTAGTACTAGAGGCCAGATGATTTTTCAGTAAGGTATGAAGAAAAATGTCATTATGAAAAAAAATTACAGATTAACCAAATCTTGCAACTTACATGTCCTCAACAGTTATGTCCTTCAATATTTGGCAGTAATCCACATTCCACACAGCCTGATCATCCCAGACTTTAGAGGCCAGCAGAATAGCACCCAGGACTATCCTCTTCCAGTTACTAGGGCAGATGTCAATCTCTGCATAGGTTAAAAGCCTTTCCAAGTAAACCTACAGAAAGGAAAAATAAATATAGTTTGGATGTGTGTTCAAGACCTGGAGCCGAGTCCTGAGCAGCAACATGCTACTCCAGTATGACTATTTTATCTCTTTACCATGAAGTTTGTCAAATAATGGACCCCATACTAAATAACTGACACTTTCAATTTTGAATATAATCAGTTTGATTGTTCCATTCTGTAGACTAGTTACTGCCCAGGTGCCAATGAACCACTAGGCAATGCAGAGGGTACAGGAGGCTGCTGCCAGGTCTAAGGGCAGGGTCTCCCTACACTTTCTTCCCACTCTTTGCTTGAAGCCATCAAGGGGACTCAAGGCGTTCCTATAACAACAGAGCCATCTAGTGGTATAATCCGCATAGAAAACCAACCGTTTCCATATAATTCTGTGAATACCTAAACTGGGAAATTTGCCTGAGGTTACATATCATCTTGTTCTGTTAAAATTGTTGCAGAGCTTGGGAAAGAAAGAAAACAAACAAACAAACAAACAAACAAACATCCCCAATTTAAAATGCTTTCAGAGTTTCAATAGCTCCTTTTTTTAATAACTGACCTTTTAAATTACTTATTTCTGTATTAAAAGAAAAAAAAAAAAGAGCCCTTGAAGATTAATCTGCTTAGTGGCCACATTGTCTTTTGCACTTTTTGCAGACAGCTCTTTTCCCCTTTGAGGCTGCTTTTCAGACAGAAACCATATGATATGACAACTGAAGTCTAGTATGCAGCAAAGTGTATAGCTCTTTTGCAGTGTAGGTAACTTTTTTATTTATATACATGTATACGTGTGTGTAAATAAAATAATCAGTATCACACTCATTGTTCTAAATCCATCTCACTTTTTGAAATCAAAAATTAAACTTTAGTGAGATTATTATCTCTCCATCTTGTTTTTAATTTCCAAGGACCTCATATGAACTGGAGAAAAAACGTCAAAGATTTAGACTGATCAGTGAAAACTACACTTGAAAGTTTTCAGTGGTTGAAGGACATGATAATGAGACAGTTCCTGTACAAGTCCTACAGATTTAATCCTTAGGGAGCTCTGTTCCTTGCCCTGTTCTCATTTATACAAACTCTGAGCTTCTCCCACTTCCCTCTGTGCAGCAGAAAAAAAAAAATTGTGTTGCTGATTGTGGTATATCCCACTGTCCTGCTTTCTCAGGCTCCTTAAGGGCGTTATATATTACAAAACAAATAGGTGACTGGAAAGATGATTAGGCATTATATAGTCATCAACCAGAGAAAAGGTGAGCTCCTTCTAAGCTAAGCACTTCTGTGACTATTTGGAAACCTTTTCAAATTAACTCATTTGTACATTTTATTCATTATTAACAAAGTTTCATTAGATAGTGTAATTATTTAAATGTCAGTTCACCTTGACTTTCAGGAAAAATCAACCAACCAACCACACACCTTCCAAAAGCCTACATTTCAGTAACCAGGCATCTCTTACCAGCGTCACTATTGCACATTCAGCCGTCAGCTGGGCAGCACTGAAGAGCGTCCGTACAAACCGGTAGATGTGCTTGTGGTCAGGATCGTGCTTGTAGTAGTCATCCGGAACTTCCTCCCGCTGAAATAAAGTCCTCTGAATTACTGAACAGTTGTTTCACTTAATACTGACTTTAAGAACAGCCACTCACTGAGTGGAGGTGTAAACAGCCTTTAATTTCAAAGAATGAAATACTGTACTGAATAAACTTTGAATTATTGCCCTCCAACACTACAAATGTTCCAAGTCAAAAACAACAGTTTTAGCTGGTAATACCTCTGTTCTCAAACCCTTTTTAATCTGCAAGGTTAATAGAAAGAGCATGAACTACCGGTAGCATTACTGGCACCAGCTGTTGTCCACGGATCTGTTTACAGACTTAAAAATTAAAAAAAAAAAAAAAAGAGAGAAAAAAAAGGGAGTATTCTCCCTGCAAGAAAGTTAGTCATTTACATACAAATTAAGCACTGGCTTTTCAAAAAGCAAAAGGAGGAGACTCCACCGAATTTTCCTTCCAGTTGAAAGGAAAAGAGAACACATTCTAGTAATTCCAGCACAGATTGCAACACACTGTCTGTACAGGACTTGATCTTGAGAAAATCTAGAAAGACAGCAAACTCTACGATCAGCTAGACTTGATCTTTGACATTATCTGCAACTGTTTCTAACGGGAGAGGGGAAAAACACATTATTAAATATACTGTAAGAGCAATCCTAATGTGAGTACTCAAAAGTCCTGACTGCTCCCAAGACACGTGATATTCAGCCCTCTGCTTGGAGGCATGGAGGTGCAGAAACTCAAACCTCCGTGCCTCAAGCTTCCAGTGTGCAAAGCTCAATTTGTGATCATGTACCTGCAACCTGCCCAGGCTCCTGTCTCTTCTGCAGTTAGGGACAACTGAGCCTGGACAGCTGGCTGAATTTAGACTTCCTAATGATTGAATCCTTAAGGGATTAAAGTGTCCGGAGAGTTTTATGGATGACTATTTTTTTTTCCAGTTGAGTTGTAGGTACTAGGTCCAAAACCTATCGCTATTGAAACTAGAAAGTACTTTGTATTTTCCCCTCAAAAGTATGACAGCCAGCCATTACTATGTTTCTGTCTGTGCATAGTATTAAGACAGAACGAATCGTCAGGATGCAATGATTTTCCTCTATGCATGCTCGTTAAACAGAAAGTAGGTTACAAGAAAAGATCAAAAGATGTCAGATGGATGAACAAAATATTGTCAGAACAAACTGGAATTCATCTTACATAAAGAATGTTAAATAAGAAACAAACAATTTAGGCAGATAATCATTTTAGAGCACGTATTTAACTTGAAGTGCCACTGTCAGAATGCAAGATGCCTTCTGCATAGCTCTTCTGAAGTTTGTTATTTTTACTACGTAATGCACTGTATTTTTTAAAGTGTACAATGCCTAGCACACAGTTTAGGGGTGATACTCAAACAAACTTTAACATTTAGCATTGCTTATTAACAAGCTAATGCTGTGAGATAAATTCAGCTCCACTCAGTCAGGTAATTTCCATGGCAAACTGATTTTTAAAGCTACTAGAGCATTATTAAAATAATTTGAAAGAGAGGGGGAATAAAATAAGGCACTCCGCAGGAAAGCCATAAATCTACTACTTCTCAGCCTGGAGATGGAAAGCACACACCCTTGGCTACTCCGTACTGTGAGGTTTCATTGGTGTCCCTGGTCACTTTAGAATCACATACTGAATTACCCTACCTGGGAAGATGAGCAGCATTAAGCATATTTGCTTTAAAATTTTGCCTTTCAGGTTTTTTCAAGCACAGACTCTCTGCCTCCTGTTTTGTGTGATGCTTCATGCACTATGTAGACCTGTTTGCAATCATCTAAAAGGTGAGGCACATATGTACTGACCACATCTTCCCAAGCAAGCAGGAAAGCTCTTTTAATTGATTACCATAGTGCTAAAGAAGGGGGGAAATTAATAAAATAAGACAAAAGTCCTGACAGGCAATACAGAAGCATCACTACCTCACTTGCTTTATATTCAGACAGTGTATTGAAAACAAACATATATTGCAGTATTTGAAGCACTGGGTTGTACTCATGAGCCAGCTGATATCAGAATTTCAGAGGACAGTCTACACTATACATAAGATATAAAAAGATCAATCTGCTTGTGACTTGGCGTTAAGACATTTTCAGAACTTACAGAACTGAAAGCAAGATTAAAAATGTTCACATATATACAGAATCAGAAAGTTAAACTTACTGTGAGAGGATGGGATTTTTCATCAAAAATATCCAATGATCTGTCTGAATCTCTACAAAGCAAAAATCTGTTTTAACAGCAAGACTTCACTGGTATATGCTCCACTAGTAAGCATTACTCATTAAAGAGCACAAGGGACAATTTTATAATTCAGGTACTCATAGAACATGAAGTTTTACTGTATTTTTTACAAAGTATTTCATAATGAGATCTCTAACCAATATTTAACAACCTAACAATGAACTCCCATGTTCTTACTAGGAAGTTTAATTATATTTCAAATACAGAAGCCACAGTTTATAGTATGTTTAGTACAGTTCTCCCTTAAAATGTGAAACCATCTCACAGCATTTAGTATTTTTCAAAGGCAGCTGCAATTTTAAAGTTTACATTGTAATGAGCAGTAACGGCAAGGTTATTTGTACTGGGAATAGTGTGTTCATTCACCTACCAAAATAGTCTCGACCACTGCATCGGTAAAAGCTAAACAAGGCCCAAAGGCTGCTATGTAGTGAGTTATGTACACTTTTCTTCACTTCCCCTATTCTGTTTTTTCACGCTTCATTTTTGATGAAGCACATGGCAGAGGATGGCTAATACTACTGACCTGTCCATAACAGCTCAAGAAAGGGTTCAAAGAGAAAGCAGCTACATCATAAAGCTGCGATTTTTTTCAACTCCTTTAAGCTATAATAGCTGTGTCTTAAGTTATACTAGCAGTTACATAAGCAGCCAAGGGCATTTTCCCTGGCTCAAAAAGAAAGTTAATCTATTTTGAAAAAGAATCACTCACCTGTTCTTTATGTGGTAGAATATTGCTAATGTAACACTGAAAGAGAAGAAAAAGAGACTTAAGAGAGCATATTCTGTGCACATTACTTTGAGGCATAACCTGCCACTTGGGACAAAATGGTCTGAATTTTGAGGCTGAATTTTTTGAGGTTTCCTCTCAGACCCTCAAACATTTTGTATTTTTGTTTGGTATTTACCTGCCTGAACAGCAACTGGCCAAAATGGATGCTGAAACCACACGCACTGGCCAAATTACGTCCATGTTCTGTGTTCATATATTTATGTCATCAAAAAAATAAAGTTATATACTAAATTTTAAGCACAGCTATTCACTACCCCACTAGGGAACCCTTTGAAAACTTGGACTACACAGGACTAAAGCACGATAACCATTCTACCCAGTGTCATACAGATTGTCGAATTGCTGATGCTTTAATTTCGTAGCACTGCCTGTCAAATTTTAGGGTCCATCTAAAAAAAGAAAAAAAAAAWAAGGAATGGCAGCATAATTCAAGAAAGGAACAAGAGCAGATCTCGGTCTCTGCTGAAGCAAACAGGGCAACAGATTTCAAGCTGACACTTCCATGGTCAAAATTCCAGATACTTGATTGGCAGCAGCAGCAGGAATACTGCATCATGGGAATCCATCCCAGGAAAGCCCTGATCTGTTACTACCTGTACACCACCTTAAAGTGGCAAAAGTACCATTTTTTAGATCTATTTTTTTCCTGTGGAGGAGTGACATGCTAGATGTCTGTTTGAAACCAAATGTGAAAGCCACGGATCCACCTAGGCTTTTTCAAACTTTGCTGAAGTGTCCCAGCAGCAGCAGTGCCTGGGCCTGAAGGCAGAGTGCCTTCCTTTCCTTCAAGCACAGCAAACCTTCCTCTCGAGTCTCAGCTGCTATCATCTCTGCACAGTCACCTCCGTCGTATCCAGACCAATAGCTCAAACGGTCAGTTTCATTAGAGAGCCAGAGAGAATTACCTAAAGAATTACCAAGCTCACACACCTAAAATAAGAAACGTAGGAACTTGCACCAAACACAGCAACATACAGATAGCCACAACTAGAGGGCAGGCTAATACCACCGGCCAAGTAGCAAATGCAGTCTTAGAAGCTTTTCCTGCAGTTCCATGCAAAAGTCCTTTTCCAGTTTTCCCTCAGGGATAGTTTCCAGAACCAAGAGCAGTATAAGAAGGACATTTGGAGAGCCCCTCCAGGAGCAATCTGAGTTGGCAATGCTGCACTCCTCTCACCCTACGTGTCTGTGGAACAGAGATGACCCCCACAAAACCCCGAGCAGATTGTGCACGGGTACTAGGAACCCTCCTTGGGGACAAATGGTTCTTACCACTTGATTGTGCTTCTAAGATTAGGCTGGCTGACCGTGCTGTCATCTATAAATATTGTTGAGCATGAGCTGTATTTTTTCGTAAGCTGCCCAGGAGAAACCTTAGTAGGAAAAAAAAAAAAAAAGAAATAAATAAATTCTGTAAGATTTAGTGTACTAAACTGAATACTGGGTTTACACTCGAATACAGACCGCTACTACTGAACAGGTCTTTGGATAAGCAGTTTTCAGCCGAAATAGCTACAAGGAAAGCAACAACCCCATTTTTTCCCCAGTTCTCCTCTATTCCATTCTTGCCAGATCATGTCTCAGTCTTTCTATCTGTACTTTCTTAGACCTCCTGACATCCCCACAATCTTCCATCTTTTATACCACCTCCTACAGGTTTATATTTTCTGCTTATTTAACATCTTTCCCCGTAAAGATAGCTTTTTGTTTGGTTATTTTAAGTAGTATTTCTGACATGGATCTCTCCACTCATGTCTTGTTTAGCAGTTGGAATCAGGAAAGGAAGGATTACCAGGATCAATACTTCTGCTATTTAGAACTAACAGTACACTCCATCATCTGTCCTTGCACTGCAGCTTTTATGCTGTGTCATAATAAGGTAAGAACATTTCTAAGGCTTTCCTCAGCATTTTTGGAGAATGTCTGGAACTAGAGTTAGATCATCATCACCGAGGGAAGAGTTTTAATCAAGCAATTTGAGATTCATTAGTTTTTGCCATCATCTATTTAAATGCCAAACCAAAAAATTTTAAAGACTTCCATATAGAAACTCTGACATCCTTCACCACTAATGGTTGCCTGGGAACATCTCCTGTTCCAGCTGAACTGACAGGAAAAACAATTCAATCAGTCAGCACCTTGGTGCTGACAGACTAAAGCTGAAACTGTAACTAAAAAACAGCAAGAACAATGAGAAAGTCCCACAAACTTACTAAAATGTAATGGGCTTGAAATACCATTACCTTATAAGCAACTCATCAGTAAACACTTCTGCTAATCAATACTTTATAGGTTTTGTGTTAATAAATTCAGTTTTTGGCTTCTCTAGTCAATAGCTTTTTGGGTTTGCTTTCTTTTCCCCACTTATTAATGATACTGCATCTCAGATATATTTCTCCAAAGTGTTTGTCTGTTAAGGAAAACAACTAATATTAGAAGCTTAGAGCAGATTTTAAAACTAATGGGTTATTATTTGGTTCATCATGCTGCAATACTGCATATTCACAGCACTTTTCATGCTGGATACATTTCTTACAATAAGCCCTGTAATGATGCTCAAAACCCAAGTCATTCAAGGTTTGCCATCTCAGCTAAGAAATGACTCTAACTTTGTTTTAAGTACCAGCATAGGCAGTTTGATTTAGATTTTCTCCATTATCGTTTTGAAACAGTCAGAATTGATACTAGTGAAAATCCTTTACTATGCTATGGACATCAGTTATTACACACTCTGTGATACCTTGTCTAGTTATTCACTTTTTTTAGAAAAAAAAAAAAGGTAAAGACAATTCAGTTTTATCTTGCTAAGAGGGATTTCCAACTCATGTAAAATGACATACCTACAACTACCACAGCTCTTTCTTAAATTTGTCTCTGTCCCAGTATGTTAATAGTCTTTAAACTAGCACCTCAAGAATTTGTTTTACTTACATGGTTGATGTGATTACTCTTCCTCTTCTCTCTCACTAGAATAAGGGAGAAAGAATGTAAACTTAGAAGTTGTTAAAACAGAATGCCAGTTTACAGTCAGGAGAAAAGTTAACCTAATTTTCTGAAGTACCTGAGTATTATATGTTACACATGTCAAATTTCACTATAAAATTTCTTCATCCGGAAGAGCAAGTTTAAGAAAAAAATAATGAGTTTTATCAGGTTAGTAAAGCGTATAAACTGCTAGAGAACTTAATGATATTAATCCTACTAGTTCTACTAAAGGTTTGCTAGAGAATATTCAGTGAAATAAGAGAATGTGTCTCTGTCTCACTTGTCCATAAAAATGCAGTGCAAAAACCTATTCAGCCAACTAATAAAAACTTCAGAGAATGATTTTATGGTTATTAAGTCACCTAGCAGGCCACTTTCCTGCTTTCCATGATTATAGAATCATGTTTAAAAGCGGTACCACCTCCAGCAGGACGTTTATGTAGTTCTAAACTTATTTGTGACAGTTTAAAGGCTGGAAAAGCTGTTCCGGAATGACAACAACTTGCTAATTACAATGTAAGCAGCACTTGTCTGAGAGGCGTCTGTACAGGGCAAACTGCTTGAGAGGTGACCTTAGAGCCTTTGAAGAAAGGGATCTATGTCTCCTCGGTGCCATCTCTTCTTGTTGATAATACTAGTGCTTGTTTCTGCTGCTCGGAGATTATCCAAGCACTGTGGGGCTGATATAACTAACCACTTTACTACTTGCCACAGGAGTGTGAATAGCAGCACTGGAACTGACAGACTTGTCAAACTGATTCTACTTCTCTGTGGCAAAGCTGTGCCGAGGCAACAGGCACACTGGAGTGTTCCATCAATGCCACTGCCTTTAAAAAACAACAGGCCAAACAAGAAGCAACTATAAAGGAACAAAAAGGGTATCTTAACATCCTTTTTATTTGCAGTTTCAAAGTTAACAATGGTCAGATTTTTCCTTTTCTTTAGATTATGCAATATCTCCATTTTTAAGTAAGCATATTGGTATGCATAAGCTATAGCAATTGTTCAAAATTGACTGTGTGAAGTAAACAAGCAATCTACAAAGAAACTGAAAATCATGCTAAATCCATATAATTACCCATGCAATTATAGAACAGAATCAAGAATGATTATGCTAGTGAAACTTTTCAAATGGATTAAAACAACACATTCAAAAGCAAGTAATATAGACTGATGACTTTGGCTTAATATTCCTTACAGAAGAATGTGCACTTGAAAGCCATTTTAAAAAATATTTGGTCATAAAAATCATAAATGCTTACAGCTTGACTTCAGACTATAAGGATCACAAATCTGAAAAATCCTAATATTTATGTAAAGTCCTCAGAGAAACAAGTGATTTTCAGTGTTAAGTAAAAGCCTATAAACACACTTCTGTTTAAACATGCCAATTATGAATCCCTATGCTTTGAAAAAATTAAGCAATTCAACTGTTCTCAAGATGTATAATTAAAATAAGCAGTTTTTTCCAGATTTCCTCCCCACTTGTATTTTAATTGGAAAAAGCGAGTTTACCATCTGTTTGAGACTTGCTCAGGAAAATTGTGCTTGCTCTGGGATGATCAGACGGATTTGATTCCAAGGCTAAATCTGAAATAGAACAGACAAAAAGGAGGGACCATCAATGGACGAGGATGATGACAGTGCAAGAATCCCAGTGTTGAAGGCACGAGCAGAAATACTTAAAATGAGCGGTTTGTCTACAGAAAAACCTCTTTTACTAAATAAAATCCAGTAAACAAAATTTGAACTAAAATTTTAAATAAAAATTTGAAATTTTCCTCTCTGAAAGAAATCCTGCAGCTATATTTCTACTGTCATACAGTTCTGAAACAGTTTACTGATCCCATCAGGGCAAAACCTGGAGAGAGCGAGCTCAGAAACCCATACACATCTTCAGAAGTCCACAGAGGCCCTGGGCCTCCACTAATGGGGAGCCTGTGCTCAGGAGAGGGCAGCATTTCAGAACTTCAAGAGCTTAAGTCCTTCCACTGTATGCTTAAAGCATCCAACAGGACAGGAAGACTTGCTAATAAGAAACATCCATACGATAAACATCAAAATACTGATTCCATTCCTTTTTTTTTTCTTCTTCACAGAATTTCAAGTAAAATCCTGTGCACTTAATGCATAATTACTTAAGTACAACTTGAATGCTTTGCCACACTGAATCAGTGACAGCATCGGATGGGGACAGATTACTCGTGTAGATTAAGATGGGCCTGACACGATAGGACTATGAGCTGGCATTAGCTCCGAGAGAAGAGTGAGCTGCTTGGAGGGAGTCATGCAATAGGCACTAACTTATGTGAGCGTATGAAGAGAATCATCTTTCTAATGCTACGATCGCGAATATCCTGGAAGGCACAAGTTCTCATCCATTTCCATTTGTGATTATGATTCCCATGCGTGCCATTCACGCCCTGCTAACGTGCGTGTGTTATAGTGTTGCACAGTAGCATGCCAGTGCTGTTGTCATACCCTGACACCAACCTGAGCTACAAAGTCATTTAAGAAATGCCATCAACTTTTCGGGAAAAATCCTAAGAGACTTTTATGCAGTACACTAACAGGGTTCTGGGGAAACAGTTAGCCAAAATATGCACAAATTGGTGCTAACAGCCTTGACTGCATGAACGTTTTGTGCTAGCGCACGCAGCAGAGCAGGGTTGTGGCCCTGGGGCGGCCCCGAGGAAACAGGAGTGCAGAAGTGCGTGCATCCCTGAGCTCTCGTGTCCGATTCCCACTGGAATACCGCACTTCTGTCTGCACCTGGCCGCTTTCCAAATATTTGTCTTGCAACATCACTGATCTTCGTCCAACAGTATTGTTCTGACTCCAGTCCAGGACGCAATAAAAGTGACAGACCACTCCAATCCTCACTCTCTACTGCAGGGTAACAAAGGTCTGCTTCGGAACATGACGGTTACTCATCCAGTAATTTCCTCCCTCAAAAAATGTCACAGTCAGCTAGTAAAGCAGGCTCTCTTGAGCAGTTTTTACAAGGTAACTTACAAAAATAGTTTTGCTATTTCCACCTTAGTGTGTGCATTCACGGTACACAATGAGCAAATACATTTTATCTGCACAATTAATGTAAGCTTAGAAGCCCTGATATGGAATTTGCCTTTACAGCTTATATTGGAAGCACCACCCATATACACGTGATATTCAGAAAAAAATCCATCATACAATGCTATGCCATATTGGTGCTTTTTCGCTATTGAAAGATAGCAGAGGAGCAGTTTAAAATTTACCCACATTTTTGGCAGCAGTTTGCAACACTAATTTGACAAAAACCACTTTTAAGAGACAGTATGGAGACAAACTTCAGTTTCTAATGCTGCTACTCTTATCAAAAATGACTAATACAGATCAAAGAATATACTAATGACAGCAAGTTCTAAACAAGCTGGATTCGAGAAAGGAGTGAAACTGAGGCGGAAACATTTTGCTGGTCTACCAGATGTCTGAAGTATCATCAACAGAGAGAACAGGACTGCAATATGCAGAAATACAGCAGATTATTAGCAAGTTACAGATGTTACGCAAACATAGAGAGGACAACGCAACATCCATTTATTTATAATTTAGCAGTAAACTTTAGAATCAGATAACTCAGGTAGGAAGGATCCTCAGGAAGTCCCTACTCCCACCTCCTGCTCAAACCTGGGTCTGGAATGAGGTGGAACCAGATTGCTCAGGGCTTTATCCACTTGGGTCTTAAAAACCTCCAAGGATTTGCAGGCTGCACAAACTCTCTGGACAACTTGTTCTAATGGCTGACTATCCTCATTGGGAAAAATATTTTTTCCTTATCTCCATCTCGCAGCTCTCATTTCAATTTACGTTTAGTTATGAGACGAAAGGCTTCACCTCCCCGGGCAGGAAGGAGCATTTGGGAAGTCCTTGTCTTCCTTGCTTCCATCCTGAAAGACAAGAGTCTAAGACACGCTGCGCTCTAGGAGGTGTCACGGAGCCGAGTGGAGTCCAGTTTGTCCTCCTGCACTCCAGTAGGCTCTCACAGTTGAGGAGAGGAGCAGCAGTGCAAGCAAAATCCTAGATTTTACTGGCTCTACTCTGCAGCGGTTCTGCCAGGCACAAGCTTCTTTCTGCTGGACAAAATCAGGTGTAGCAGCACTACAGCACACTAAATCCACACATGGGATTATCCAAGCAGCTACAGTTACTGTATTAATGAACTCCAAGCTACGCTGTGCAGCTTCTGGTACAGAAATCTACAACATGTAATCAAGACCAGCTGTAAATAGGTTTCTTAGGCCAGAATAAAGTGGCATTGAGAAACAATGCCACTTTTTCTTGTAAGAATCTGCAAAGAAAGAAAATACATTCAGTACCTCACCTTCTTGGGTCTTCCCCTTTCTAAGCAGGGAAGATTTTTTTCCTGCTCCCTTCTGTACTGTTCTCCTTGGACCTTTTTTTTTTTTGGCAAGATAGGTAATGGAAACATTAGTCCCATGTTTCACTCTTCCTGTACGGCCAGCACTACTTGCTAAGAACTGAGGAGTAACAGCAATACAGATGATGAAGGCATAAAGCAAGGTACAGATAAGGCTGTGGGATGAAACATAATAGGAAATATAGCGAAAGGAAAGTCAAACGAAGAGATTAAACTGTCTGTGACAGCACTTATGAGTACAAAACTAAAACACTATGCCTTGAAAATAAGGATAAGCCTTGCTGAGGAGCTCCATCAGCTCAAGCTTCACAAACAGCTAACAGAAAAAGGCCTAAGAAGGATGCTATCCACAGCATCAAGACAAATAACGAAACTAAAACACGTAGAAGGGAAACCCTAAAACAGGAATAAGTGATAGAAGTAACAGGATAATATTTTTAAAAAGTGATAAAACAACTTAACATTTCATTTTAGTGGCTCCCAGCTCAGTAGAAACAGAGCACATTCTATCAGAACCTCACTCTCGGTGAGAGCGGTGAGAAGGGAAGTTTCCCACCAGAAATCAAGGCCATGGGAGCAGCACAATAAAGCTGTCATGCTACAGCAGTAGCTCCCTACCTTTTTTTTTATTATTATTATTTTATTTTTGAGGTGTGCGTATGTAGAATATCCCTTCCAATTTCTCCAAATCTCTCAGTACCTCTTACTTGCATGGTACTGTCAGGCTTGACAAATCAAGGCACTCATCCCAAACTACAACAAAGAGAAGCCTGAACTTGCTTCCCTTCTTTGCCACTCTAAAAGCATCGTTGTGGTTTGCTTGCCCTTCAGACAATCCCAGCCACTTCTGCTGTGCACTGCCATGTGCTGATAAGAGCAAACAGCCCCCGTGGGGCAGATCACGTTGCTTTTAAAAGTAAACCTCTGCCTCTAGCTCAAGATCTTTCTTCTTTTCCCCAACACCAAACCAGCCTGAAGACTACTTTTACTCATTTATGCCATAAAAGAATGTGAGTGGGTTTTAGGAATTTATAATGCTTACCACCTATGTACTCTTTTACGCACGTCCACATGTGATTTCTACCTTTTAAGAGCGCATTTCACACACTGCATCATGTTTGCTCTCGTAAATATACGCTGACAGTCAAGGACACATTGCTGGTATACGCAGCAGTACTTTGAAAATTTAAAGTATTTTTTAAAAGCTCTTTAGGACATTCAAACATTACGTTTCCTCTGAAAGTTTTATCTCCATCCTCTGTCTCACTAGATAGCAATATTCCATGTAGCACTAACGTTTGGACACAGCACATATTTTAAGCATTAAACCCTAAGATCATCTCTGCTGTGGAGTTTATTCTCTTGCTCAGTAGGTTGCCAGTTTTGATTAATGGTTGAACTTTCCTTATTTCATTACTTAACAGAGCTGAAAGGTATGAGTTACTTTACGCTCTCAATAAAGATTTAAATGTAAAACAAATTAGCCTAACAGATTTCGCTATGCATTTCAGAAAATCTATTATTCTTAACAATAACTTCATATAAAGTCATTCATTCATTTCTTTTGCACTATACTCTTCCAGTCTAAAAATTTACCTAAAAATGACAAGTCCATTTTTTAAATCCAGCATGCTCTGGGTTTAAAAAGCATTCACCTCAGTATTCACCACCAACTATTGCAATGTAGGGTAGAACCAGGCACACATACAGAGCTTGTTTGCCATTTGCCTTCACCCATTATGTCCTCAGGTACACAACAGGTTAGCCTCTTCATCAAATTCTCCAAGAATGACACCATTTTGCGCTCTCAATCATCCATCCTCAACAGATTAAATCTCTCCCACACAGCAGGATTGACTTGAAAGATACAAAGCTTGCTGTGTTTTGGTAATACAGGCAAACTTAAACACAAAGGACTGGATCTTTTGCGTAAGGAAAAGTACTTTGAGACTACTAGTCTTCTGACAGGAACTCTATTTTCAGGACAATCTTAACCAACACTTGCATATACACAGGTCCTTTAAAAACCACTCTAACCCTCCATTGCCCACAGGAAATCAACCATTTCTTTACAAGCAAGAGCGGTCCAAAGCAACTCACCACAGCTGTTCACTGTTAAATTATTTCTAAAGACTATGACTTTACACAAGGACCACAGAGGGATGTCATAAAACTATTTAAAAACTAGACCTGTCAGCTGTTCTTTAAGGCAACACTGCGAGAACGGTAATATCACTGTCAACACCCACCACATGCCTCGGTTGTGTGAGGTTTTAGAAGGCTGTAGAGATCACTTCAATATACAAAAAGCTCTCTTAAGAATCAGTTCTTGCTCTTAATTTTAACACAATCTTTGCTCTTCCGCAACACGCTCTTGAGCTGGCCTGGTTCAACAAGGGGCTGACACAGTAAGTATTTTAGGTTTGCTACTGAGAATAGAAGTCTTCAGAAATGGAAATTGTAGAAATCTATTAAATATTGTGGGATAGCCACGGTTCAAGTTGCCTATTCATTTCAGTGGTCCAAAAATCATTACATTTTTAGAGTTCATGCCCTCTCAACTTGCAGGAGGATCCATGTCCAGCCTCCACAGCAAATCCCAGCAGGACCCCACAGCACTTGGTTTGCAGCCTGTTCTAGGGGAAATGTAAGAGAAACCTATTCCACTGCAGCCCTTCTGCATCTGACAGGCACCAAGTAACTTCATTCTCTACCTTCAAACGTTACTAGCACTTCTCCACATTTTAGCTGGCAGAAAACTGGGAAGTGTGGAGTATCACAACTCCAGACTGAAAGCAGGACTACTTAAAGGGAAGAAAACTTAGTCGTCCCTAAGGCTTTATGTCAGAACTAAAAGGGAAACAGTAGCTCATAAGCTAAATGAGATGTGATTTCTTGATTGCGTCTAATACAGGACCATTTAACAGAACAAGAAGAAACAGCCAGATCCAAGCTGCTCACTTTTTATTCCCTACCTAGTCCTCACATGTGCCAGTATCACAATTCACTGCCAAGAGAAGATAAAGCAAAATTCCAAAGCTCTATTTTTCCTTTATCAAAATAAAAACATTCTACTTGTACATGTCAAAGTAGAATCAACTGAACTTTGCATTCCTAGATCTACACTGATAATTGTAATTCATCAACTTGCAGTCATCTAAAAGCCTTCCCTGTAATAACTCTTCACATTCCCTCTGCTTTGCTTTTCACATGACATGGCTCAGAAAGGAGAACAAGTATGTACAAGAAATTCCAGTCTGCTCTACCCAACACCATCTAGTGTTTAAAGTAACCAAAGATCATCGCACTTCACACTAGGTGCCATATGCCACCTGAGGGACTGGTGCATGCCGATTTTTCTCTCTTTCTCCAGTTCCTATAAATATACCATTGCAAACTTTCATATAAAGTTAACAGAGATTCTTCAGTTTTTTCTTCCCTGCCACTTTAGACACAAACTCTCTCTTTACAGTAGTTACAGTAGCAGAATGCATTACAATCTATAAAGGAAAACAATTACCTGTGTACAAAATGTAGCTGTTTTGCAGAAAAGCAGTTTGAGGTTTAAAAGACCCCTGAGTTCCACTGCTTATTTTCCAAGTGTCTGACTGACATGACTGAGGACAAGCCAGTACTGATTTTAATACTGGAGGAAAGCAAATCAGCTCTAGCCTTCCACTCCCTCCCCAAAACCTTTAAAAATTCCAAGCACAAGCAGAGCTGCTCCACACCAATCCAGTTCACACACACCACCGAATGCTGTCAGGTCAACTGCGGGATTTTTGTATAAGCTGTTGAGGCAGGCCTGTGTATTTGCATCACCTGTAAATGGGATCACGTTTTATTCATCCTGCTTTACTATACACTTCAATAAATAGCTTTGAGTTCTTTATTCCCTCTGAAAATAAGGTTTTTATAATGAGCAAAATAAAAGTGCCTATTTGATCTCTGACTATAATGAAGAAAAAACGAATTGATTGAGAAACAGCAAGATGAATTTGTTGGTGAAAATCTGCAAATGGAAGGTCTTGGTTCCTAATGCTCAGTTGTGTTTTCCTGCTGCCTGTAAGAGTTACATCCTCCTCCTTCCTATCCGTGGAAGGAACATTGTTAGAACTATACTTAATTTAGCCATAAAACCCGGACTGGGGAGGAGCAGTCTCTGTTGGCTGGTGGAAGAGGTATTTCCCCTGTTCCTCTGCCTCCTTCAGATGACAGAGGCTTCTAGTCACAAGGTTTCTGTTGTTCTCCCAACTCCTGTCCTCATAGCTGAGAGAAAAACAGCAAGTTTTCTCAAGAAAGCCCAAACAAGAAACACCCCTAAAAACACTGAAGGAAACAGAGTAGTAAAATATTGTTTTCCTGAAACGCAACTTTCACCAGACCCTTCAGGCTAACCATGCTTTCTTTCAATACCTCCCATTTTAGGAAAATCCTTCCTCTTGGTTATAACGGCTATCCTATTCCAAGCCTGAAGCATCTCACACAACAAAACATATAAGCTTCACATAAAAACCTGAGGCTTATAAAAAGCTGCAAGCTGCACAAGTGTGCAAGTTTTAGTGGGCAGAAACAGACAGAGGAATCCTTAACAGCCTTTGATACCCAAGCACAGGGAAAGAAATACAAATGCTTTTCCTCTATTTCAAATTCTCAGATCTGTAAATAGATTTCATGACCATTTCTGGAGGACTTACCAATTCCCTCAGTCACAACACGTGAACTTCTCAGCTCGTTTCATAAAGGGTTTCACATTAGAAATAGAGAGCTACCCATCTGGAAGAAGTTTCAAGCTTGTTTCTAGTTGTTTCCTTAAACATTCGCGAAGCTCTCATTCTACCTGTAATTCCTATAAAACCTTTGTAATTCCCAGTCAGTCACAGGAAATGGATACTCAGAATTCTGAAGAAAGAATAAGTCTAAGTTAGGTTAAAAACCTCAGTGAACACATGGGAAAGAGAGGCAAAAACAGAACTGGCTTTCCACTCCCAGCTTCATACTTCCCTAACTAGGCAACCGAATTTGCCTGCTACACAGCTATAGATCTCCAAATGGAGCCACAAAAGACAACTCGAACCAGTTAAGCCTTTGATGTCAGCAGTTCTCAGCATGGGAAAAAGCAGATTCCTTACATGAGTTTTGTTATAAAAACAAAATTCAAATACTTTTAACTAGTACTGAAAAAAATTAAACACTCATATGCTTTAAACAGGCTGACATTATTAACAGATAAGCAAATGAACAGTACTTAGACCTTATGCAAGCAGATTTGCAGACAAGTGGCCAAATTAGACCAAAGACAATCAATGTAACCAAATGCGTGTTTGTCTCTAACACTATTTAATAAGCATGGAGGCAACTTGAAGCTTAGTCCTTTTAGCACGACACAGCTTCGAGGGCCACAGGCTGGCTATAAAAAGAGTGCTTGAAGAGTTGCTCTAGCCACTAGCCCAGTTCTGATCCTGCTTAGGGAATCCTTGCTTATTTAATCCTCTGTTAACTCTCCTCTTCAAAGTCCCCTTCCATTTGTTTCCCCATCTTACCTCTATGTAACTCAGGTATGCTGGTCAGCACTTCTCCCTATCGCATTTGCATTTCCCTAACATCCACAATCATCTTTTCCCTTCATTACCTCCCCRTGCTGCCCTGCTCCTTCAGATGAAGGTTCAAGCTCATTGTGTCCCAGGAGAGTCCGCTCAGGGAGCCAACATCTTCCACCTGGCCCAGCAAGTCGGCTAAACCTCTCACGAGAAGTGCTGAGCTAACAGTGGTGATGGAGGAAAATACTGCTCTCAAGTACAAACAATAAAAGTCTGCCCAGTAAGGCCTTGCTCTGGTCTTATCAGAGGATCAAAGAATTCATGAAAACCAAGATCTGTGTTTAAACAGGGGGATGCGGCAAGAAAGTTGATGACCCTAAGTAGTTCTCTAAACAACTAGAAAAATCACAGGAAAGAAAAGCACAAAATAAAGATTAGCAGACACTGATTTGGAAAAAGAAAAAAGCAATCAGCGCAACACAGTCTAAATGGCATGCAAATATCAAAGAGCTGCTATTGCTGAACTTAGGTAGGAAAATCTCTGTCACTTCAAGCTGCTCTGGACTGTTGCTTGCACGCAGCAGGAATGAACACCTAATGTTCTACTCAACAGCCAGCTAATAACTTTAGCCTTGAATATTTCACACAGAAAACTGATAGTTTCATGTCTACTCCACAGTTCATTCCTATTATGACTAGACTTAACACATCTAACTCCAGCAAAGATAGGCCTTTTTCCTCATATAAAAAAAAAAAAAGGTCCTGCACAGGTTACAGCTCATGTCTTGATAACACTAGCACACAAAGCCACTCTTCAAATTCTCTCTTTGCAACAGATATGATGATTCCCTCCCAACTGAATTGCCTTTTCCCAAAACATTACACTTTCGGTTTCACAGTGTGATTTATCTCCACCCCACTGGCCATTCCTTTTTGTCCTACTTCCTACTCCCTCGTTTAGGAAAGTGAAAGACCGTTGTTGTTCAATTCTGATATAGATGATCAGATGATCTTCTGGAACCAATACACCCCTCTACCTCACCCTCTTTTCAGACAAGAACCAATTTCCAGTTTTCAGGAAGAATTTCTTCTGTGCCGAAATCTTGTTAAATCCAAAGCTTGCCTTGCAATTCGAGACACATGCCAAAGACACTAACAACTGGAAAAAAAGTATAATGTAAAACAATTTCCTGGGATATAATACCCAACCCTGGTAGGGTAGAACAATTAATTGCACTGTTTTATAGGCAAATTTGCTATACAAAAATCACTTCATTTTATTTCAATTCTAAATTATTTTATATTTTGTTTAAACAAAACATATCTTGAGTAGTTTAAGATTTGTATACTGTATTTTCCACCATCTATTCTCCTCTTTTACCCCCTCCAAAGCAAACCATAAATGAACACATATGAAATCCAGTGACTGTTAAATTGTATGTGGGTGAAGTCATAGAATAATCCCCATTTAAGAACATTGGCCTGCAAGGACCACATTGCACTCCCTACAAAAAAAAAACAACAAAAAAAAAAACAAACAAAAAAACCCAAAAAACAAAAAACAAAACAAAAAAAAACCACCAAGACAAAACAAAGCACAGTTGATTTTTTTTGTGTTTCTGATGTAACAGAAACATTAGATGTTAGCAAAACAAGGCCAAACAAACAACAAACTTACTGATAGAAATCTGAGAAATGAAGCTTCCCTATTAAATTTGGATGCTAAGTTTCTGATAAATTTTGCAGTGTTCTTAGAAACACCCGTAACTGAGCATCACAGAACAAAAAACAGATGTATGACCTTAACTTTCTTCTATATATTTCTCTTTTACTTTTTAAAGCATTCAGGGAAAGAACAGCAGATAGTAAGCTCCATGCCTTCTGTCATTAATAAAACCGGAGTCTTAGCTGAGCTAAGATTAATACAGAAATAATATTTAAGCCACAAATTAAATGTCTTGACTGCCTAACACAGCATCAGCAAACTAATGCTCAGCAGAAGTTGACAGCCCCAAAACACGCAGGCTACCTGCACAGCTGGGGTATGCAACAGCTTCTGACACCCTCCAGGTAAGAAGGATACCCACTGCTATATGGTACATGCAAGGGCCACATGTACTGGTTTAATAATTTTGTATAAAGTTGTCAATGTAACTGCACTAACATTTAAAACTCCATAACAAAATACTTCTTTTATAACACTTGATTTCAGATCCCCTGCAAGCATTGCTTTGTATTGTGAAGTTAACTAGTGCTATTCAGTTAGCAACTCTATAATGGTCAGAAAAAAAACACAAGAAATGTTTATCTTTACTTGCATAAAGATATCAAACTTTGATACTTTTTGCAGCCCTAAACAGCTGTATCAAATATATACTTAGAAAACAGCAGACAAGGCAGCACTGGTCACCTGCAGCAGCATCTGCTTCTGAGGCCATGTAGCTGTGAACCACACAGGCTGCTTTAAGTGATATTTATATCATCTAAAATATATATGATTCAGTCAGCTCTAATTTAAGCATTAGCTTGAGCCTCAAGATCAAAGTTTCCATAGCTACAAAAATAAAATTTGTGATAAAGAGGACTGTACAGTTTTGATCATGCCTGCCCTCAGATATTTGAATACTTCCTTACTTTAAGGCCAGTTCTGACAGTTCAGTCCAGTTACTTAGCGCTGCTAACCTGATTACACATTAAAGATCTCAACAAACACAGTCTACTTTGAGCAGATTTACTTGGCTTAGGCATTTTTGCTCGGCTTATTTGAATTTTCAGAGATTTCAGCGCTCGCCCTCCCTTGACAAGCACCGGGGCGTTAGGAGATTTCTGCAGTATCTTCGTGCAAGGACTCCGCTTTTCCGGCCCGCTCCAGCTGTGCCGTGGGAGCTCCCTCCTCCCCAACACACCCTCTTCCTTCCTGCTGCCCGGCGCGGCCTGGAAGCGCCGCTAATTCTCCTGCTAATTGCCCAGACGCTGCGACTGAGTCACGGCCTGACGCTGAGGAGGAACCAAATGCCCGAGTTTCACCCCAAAGCGGCGCGGCCCCAGGCCCGGGCCGCGACCCCCGCG
>PTEX01000157.1:1678837-1716503 GCA_003342815.1 Eudromia elegans
CCAACGGCCGCCCCGCCCCAACGGCCGCCCCGCCCCAACGGACGCTGCCGCACGCCCCGCCCCGCTCCTCGCGCCCATTGGCCTGCACCGGTGGCCGCGTGACGCCGCACCGCCAATGGGAGCGCCGTTCGTCACGGCGGCGCACCGGCCTGCGCGGCCAATCGGCGGCGCCCTGGGGCGCGCCGGGCCACGCCCCCTGGCGGGTTCCCGCGCGGCCACGTGCGCCGGCGGCAGGGTAATAGTAGTAGTAATAATAAGGGAAATAATAATAAGGGTAATAATAATAATAATACTAATGGCAATGCAATCCAGGGAGTAAGCGTCACTGCGGTGCTTTCCTGCAGCCGTTCGGGGAGGGCTCCCTGGGCGCTGCAGGGGCGTTTTCAGGCGTTGTCCCAGACGTATGTGCGATTTTGGGGCTATTCTCCTGYTTTTTAAGTGTTTTACGGGCTGCTGGTGGTGGTTTCGGGTGTGTCGTGTGCAGCCGTCCTGCCCGCCGTTGCGCCAGGGCCGTGCTTGCAGGTGGGACGGGGCAGCCCTGGCTCTAGAGCGGGGCGCGACAAGGGGTGTCACGGACCCACACCGGGGACAGGGCCGTGACCTTCCCCCTTCCTGGCAGCGGAGAGCTGGGGCAGAGCCAGGACGTGGCCCTTTCCTGGAAACGTGGCCGCAGGAAGAGTGAATCACTGGGCTGGGCCTTCGGAACCGGGGCAGAACAAAGGCTGGGAGCTGCCCGTGTCGCCGCTGCAAATAATGGGGGGAAAAAGAGGCATCCTGTTTTGAGAGCGGCTCCCAGCTGGCCGGAGAAAAACCGTGCGGGAATGCTAGTGCTCTGGAGCTGGCACGTACCAGAGGAGCGTGGCCTTTTAAGAGAAAAAGCCCCAAGCAGAGCAGTGCCGAGGGACACAGGGGAAGGAATCCCTGCGTTTTCATCAGGAATGGGGGAAAAAAGTGACCAGCGAGTTTGTTCGGAGCACGTGCTGTGGGGTCCAGTTACCCTCTGTTTTCACTGTTTTTTCTATTCTTTGGGTCTTTTTCTGTGCTGCTCTTGGCCGGCAGTGGCTGCATCGGGCACGGGGCCTTCAGCGGACAAAGGATAAATGGGGGCTTTGGCGCTTGTAAGGGCTTAATGCCACCCGACCCCCAGACACCAGCGCGCGGCTCCAAGGGGCTTCTCCCGTTAGACGTCGGGTGCCTGGAGCCGCTTGGACCTGCCCGTTGCGTGGGGAGGGTTTGGAACCCCGTCCTCGCTCGGAGGCTGCCGAAGCGTCCCGGGCTTCGCAGTGGGTCGGCACCTGCGCACGTCCCCAGCGGCGCCCCCCGTTTTGCAGGGACCCTGCCAGGCCCGCTGAGCCGTGAGCCCTGCGGGAGGCCATGGCGCTGGTGCCCTACACGGGCGGCGCCGGCGCCCTGGCCGCCCTGCACAGCCCAGACGCCACCTTCCACTTCGCGGGCCACCAGCTCCGCATCCGCCAGCGCTGGGCGCAGCTCGGCGTCGCCGCCGTCGTCTGGGACGCGGTAGGTGCCGCTGCGGGGCCTGCGGGGAGCGGGGCCGGCGCGGGGTGGCCTGCGCCACCCCACGCGCTCCCGCGCAGGCCGTGGTGCTGAGCGCCTTCCTGGAGGCGGGAGGCGTCGAGCTCCGCGAGCGGGCCGTGCTGGAGCTGGGAGCCGGCACGGGGCTGCTGGGCATCGTGGCCGCCTTGCTGGGTAAGGGCCGCGCCGCGTCCGCCGCCCCTGGCGCCGCCCGCGCCTCACGCGTGTCCCTGCAGGCGCCCGCGTCACCATCACGGACCGCGCGGCCGCGCTGCCGCTGCTGGAGGCCAACGTGCGGGACAACCTGCCGCCCGCGGTGCGGCCGCGCGCCGCTGTGCGCGAGCTCACGTGGGGCCGGGAGCTGGGCGCCTTCCCGCGCGGCGCCTTCGACGTGGTGCTGGGCTCCGACATCGTCTACCTGGAGGAGACGTTCGCGGCGCTGCTGCGCACGCTGGAGCACGTGTGCGACGCGCGCACGCTCGTGCTGCTCGCCTGCCGCCTGCGCTACGAGCGCGACCGCCGCTTCCTGCGCATGCTCGGCCGGCGCTTCGCCGTCCGCGAGCTGCACTACGACGCCACCGCCGACGTGCACATCTACGAGGCGCGGAGGGCAGCGCGCGCGGACGAGCTCTGAGCCTGCAGCCGCCCGCCGCCGCCTCCAAGGACGCTCCGAGGACGGGTTTCATCCCCCGGCCCCTTGTCCCGCGTGGACAGGCAGGAGGGTGCGCGCTGGCCCTCGGCCTCCTCGAGCTCCGCCTCACCCTCCGCGTGAGACGTGCAGTGACTTTATATTGGAGGCCATTTCGTGAGGCCGATTAAGTTGCTGAAATCTCTGGGCACGAAAAATATTAAAAGATCCGTTGCTTAAAATCCGGCTCAGTGCCTTCTACGGGGCACCTGCGTATGGGTATTTCTGTTCCCCTCGCACCCCTTTCCTGGAAAGGTTACCACGTACTCTTTCCTCTGGGGCAGCACTGCCCTGGTAAAGGCAGGAATTGCCGGTTTTTCCGTGGAGGTCGAACTTCTTTGTCCCTTTTGTACTTAATTTGCCGAGCCCTGGTGAGGTTCAAGCTTTACCTGTGCTCATAGGGCCAGAGCGAGCCACGGGCTGCGTGTGGGCCGTGCACGTGATGGGCTCTGGGCCCCGCATGAGCTTCCCCCTGAGGAGGGTGCGTGGAGCCCGTGGCCCGGCGGTGACGTGGCCGATGGTCCGGAGAGGATGTGGCCGCCGTGACGAGGCCGCCTCTGGTCCCATGTCCCACCCCGCCCACGGGCGGGGCTGCGCTCCTTACGCGCACGCGGCGCGGTGAGCGCCCGGGCTCCAGCGCGCCGGGTGAGCCTGGCCACGGGGCTGTGCCCGGAGCGCGGGGGCACCGTGCCGCTGGTTAAAACCCAGCGCAGCAGGAGCTCGGAGCGCCACGCGCGGCCTGCTCTGTGCTGTCCGCTGGGAGAACCGTGCTCAGGAAAGAATTACAAGCTCTGCACACTCAGCTGGAGTCTCCGACAGTTAAAGTCGGTCTAAACTTGAGTCCTTATAATGGTTTTGGGGCCTTCAGGGTGAGCTTCGCTACTGCTGTAGCCAGCAGCCTACGTGAGCACGCAGGGAGCGGGCTCGGGCTCGGCTTCTTCCAGGCCTTGTTGTGCATGGAGCCGGCGTGGATGAACCCGTGGGAGAAATCACGGACCCACGGAGCGGCTGAGGATGGAGGGACCTCCAGAGACCATCCAGTGCCACCCCTGCTCCACAGGGACACCCAGAGCACGGGGCACAGGGTGGCATCCAGGCAGGTTGGAAGGTCTCCAGAGCAGGAGCCTCCCCAGCCTCTCTGGGCAGCCTGGGCCAGGGCTCCGGCACCCTCACACCAAAGAAGTTCCTCCTCACATGGACACGGAGCTGCCTGGGCTTCAACTTGTGCCCGTTACCCCTYGTCCTGTCACTGGCCACCACCGAGAAGAGTTTGGCCCCCTTCTCCCTACAGTCATTCCTCAGGTATTTGTCCATGTTGATCAGGTCCCCTCTCAGTCTTCTCCTCCCCAGGCTGAACAGGCCCTGCTCGCTCAGTCCTTCCTCACACAGTGGATGCTCCAGCCCCTCCATCATCTTCGTTGCTCATCCTTGGCCACCGCTCCGCCCGGGACTCCCTTGGGGCCGGTCAGAAGCGCTGCCTTCCCGGGAGCCCGGAGCAGCCCGCGCAATGGTGCGCACTGCAACTAAAACGATGCCTGGTCGATGCCAAGACCCTGCGTGTGAAATCCAGCTCTTTATCTTACGGGCAAAGAGTCTTGGGGGGCGCAGCAGTGTCAGGAGAACCAGAACCGCTGCCTGGTCCCTGCCCGCGCAGGCACCTGTTATTACCCGAAACATCTAGTTGGAAAATGAAGCCAAATTAATTTTATGCTGTGGACTAACACCGGCTTGGGCTGCTCCCTCATTACTGCGATGTCCCCACGGTCTGCTCCAAACCTTCCCCACGGCTGGATCCAGCTACGCTTGGTCCCTCAATTCACGGAAATCTACCATCCTGCTCAAAGAAGAGACCCGGTGGGTTTTTTTAAAGCATGTTTATGTGGCTGCAGGTAAATGTTTGTGTAAAAAGGGAGTTATGACAGCTTATACCACAAAGGTTACAGTAAGAAAAAACACTTCTTTATGACAATAATTCACAAATTCACAAGAATCACTTTAATATACAAAGCAATTGCTACCATTCTGAAACACAAAGCAGCTAATATGTACATAGTGTTAATAAAATGCATTATAACCCAGTACAATTATTTTAAAACACAAATAAAACACAAAAAAAAAGTAAAAAAAAAAAAAGAAAAAAGAAACACACGCACACAACAGGGATGTTTCCGAATTTGGGGGAAACGCAAAATAAGATTCCCCCCCCCCCCCAACAATGGATTTTCATTCGGTTTTTTACCCTCCACAGGGAGCTGGGAGCCCAGCCCGCATCCGCTGTCCTGTGCCGATGGCCTGGGGGAGAGCGCTAAGAACAGCCGCCGCTCCGGAGAGCGCTACCCCTTCCATGGGAGCTTCCCCGGAACACCCCGCTCCGAAGCCGCCGCTACCGGGAAAAGGCGACGGGGAGCAGCCCTGGCGGAGGGCGCAGCTGCCCGTGAGCTTGCCCCGCGCCCCATCCCACCCCGCGCACCCCTGCCCTGACAGCCGCCCGGCCAAGCCGCACACCAACGCGCGGCTCTGCGTTCTTAAAAATACATGTTTTAATATCAATAAAAGTCCTTACACGCGGACGACGGCGCGGCGCCTGGACGAAGCACAGCTCGCAGAGGGCACCCTACCTCCCTGCTCCCCAGTTCGGGCCATTTGCAGGCGAGTAACCAGCCCAGGCCTTCCCTCCCCTTGCTCTCGCTCGAGCCCCTGCAGTTGGGGGCAAGAGGGTCCCGCTGGGGCCGGGGCTGGGCGGGTGCCCCCGGCTGCCCCCGGTGCAGGGCTGCACCATGGCCCCGGCGCCACCCGTTCTGCTCTAGCCGTTCTGGTTTACATCAGGATGTCACAGCGCCACGGCACCTTCACCTCCTGGCGTCAAGGGCCTGCACAGCCTCGCAATTTGCTTTAGATTATTTTTCATTTTGCCCTTTTTTTTTTTTTCCAATGCCGATTTTAAGAAAAAGGGGAGCAAAGTGGCTGGAGAGGAGTTTGGCTTTGCTCCCAAAGCAGCTCCCCTTCCTTCCTTGCCCACATGGCACTGCTGAACGGCTCCCTTCCGCCTCGCGGTGCTTCCGCGCCCGGCCGCACGCGCCGCTCGGAGCCGCTCGCTTCCCGAGGTGCCCGGCGCTTCCAGGGAAGCCCCGGCGGGCCGGAGCCACCCGCTGCAGGGACAYGTGCGCACGGCGCCGGGATGCGCCAAGCAAAACCAACAGCCAACTCCTCTTTATTTCTGTTGCTTTGTTTGTTCTTTTCTTATTTTTTTTTTTTTTCAAAAAAGTGCACATTTTAATCAAACATTTACAAAGGTATAATGTAACAAAAATAAATACATGACCTTATGGTTGGATCATTGGCAAATGTTACATCACTAACCAGCTTCGGGGTGAAAGACAAGACAACCAGCACGGCCTCAGGAAACCAGAGGCGKCGTGGTACCCGTTGTCACAGACCTGCACGGCGGGTAAGGGGCCTRCCTGGAGGAGGGGCTCTGTCTTTAACCCACCGTTGAAAAGCACCGGCTATCTGTCCAAAAGAGAACCTTCATTTCAAAGCCAAGAGCATTTGTTTTGCCAACGGATGACTACTTGCAGCTGCTTGTCTATTGGAAGCCCAGAGGAAAAACCAAAGTCCTACAAACTTAGACCAGAAACCGTCGGGGCTGGTTTTCTTATTCTGTTTTTTTTTTCCTGAGCCTCTTAATGGTTCTGAACGTCCCCCTGCCCCAGCTTCCTGATCCACATAAAGGAGCAGAGAAGTGGCGCCATGAACGCCAGCACACGGCGCCAGGACCCCGCGGCGCGCTGCAATCGGCCGTGCCCATAGAGGCACCCGCCCGCGCGGCTGAAGCCGCCGCTCCAACGGGAACGCAGAGCCGCTGCCCCGGGGAAGAGCCAAGTGCCACCGGTGCTTCCCTGAAGAACAAGCAAGGACACCAGAGAGAGCCGACCACCCAGCAATGCTGCCAGCTGCTTTGGCCTCCCACGTATAGCTGCCAAGGAGAAGAAGCACAAGAGGGAAGTACCTCGAGGGAGGGGGAGTTTAAAAACAACTGTTTACATCAGTCCAAACATTTCCAAAGGGAAACAAATAAACAACGGCAAAAAAAAAMCCCCACAAAAGCCATGAACGATGAGATAAACCGGCTGAAAGCGGGTAACTGAAAACAGCACAAACGCAGCGGGGCGAAGCGCTGGGAGAGGAGAGCCCAGGGCTGCCGGGGCCTTCGGCACTCGCGCACGCATCCACACGCACCCAGACACACGCGGCACAGTAAAAACCTCTCTGACCTCCATAGACTCTAATACTCAGCATTCCTGACTTAAAAGCTCTCAGAGCTGTAGATTATATACTGTGTGTATATATATATATATGTACATATATTATACATATGTATTTTTTCCAAGAATATCTAAATTAAAAGAGCACCTCTGACAATATCTTAACTGCCTGATCGGTGCCGTTGTTTTGCAAAATAATGACATTACAAAAATTATATTTCAAATCACTTCTCGTTTATTATGAACAGAATGGATCTAGCCCTTTCTAAGGCTCTCCTGGGGCGGCGCAGGCTGCGGGCCACGGGGGAAGCCCTCCCTCCTGGYGCCAGCCTCAGCCCGGGCCCGGTGGAGCGACGGGGGCCTCGCTCCCCTCCTTCCCCTTCTGGCTCGCTCTGAGCAGGGAAGCACCTATGGGTAACCGTCGCCAGCCTCGCGCCGGGCTGCAACGCGGCTCTTTTGTCATCGTGGGCATTTAAAACTGCCTTTAGGAAGCCCCCGAGCCCCTGGCGCGCTGTGACTTCAACGCCCGGCGCGGTGTGAACCGAGGGGAGGCGCCTTCCCGCTCGGAGCGGCGCTCCCAGGGACTCGGGCACCCCGCGCCCGGGCCCGCAGGCCCTGCCCTCGCAGCGCCGCCGCCGGGCGGGCACCACTGCGGCCGTGCTCTGCCTCCAAAAATGAGGCACACGCGGCACGCGCCGGCCCGAGCTTAGCGCCTTCCTAGGCCTGTACTGCTAAGCTAATAAATCCCTCCTCTGTTAAATAAAAACAGGAAAATTAATTCTCTATGGCAGATAAAAATAGACCATTTATAAAACCCCGCACCACTTCATTGGGAAACGAATTCTCTCATGATCCCGATACTTAAGTTCTCGTCTTTGAAATATAAACACAGTTTGAAATTACCGATCGCTCTCGATTTAACAGTAACGCTACCAGTTGAACCCTTGAAGTCTCCTGGAAACTGAACGCCCCCTCCAATGAGAACACCATAACTGTCAATACTGCGAGAGCGGGCTGAGACTCACCCGCCCAGAGTCCAGCAGACTCCTGTTCTACAGTGTCGCACGCACCGTATACCCCTTTAGAAAGCCTGCACGGGAAATTTATCTTAAAAACAGATAGACCGAACGGGAGAACACGCTAGCTAACACTTAGCTAGGCAAGGCATTAGTGCGGCCAGAGTCTTATATGTTGTCTCTATTCGTGCAATTGGACCAGGGGCCCAAAGAAAACTTACTCCATCCAGCGACCCAAGTTAACACATCGAGAGTCTGGCCTCAGAGGGCCAGAAAACAGAGCAACCATGATTCTCTTTGACACGCAGTGGAAGTCCCAGATGTTGAGTACAGCACTCGTTATCCTTTAACATGATCTACTGTTTTTACCATGCGAATCTGGGAGAGATCCCATTTCCTCAGGGCACACAAGAAGTCCAGTCTTGCAAACAGCTCAGGCACACGAGCAGTTTTACTCACACGAATAAACAAGCTGGTGAATCTGATCCTTTACATTAAAAACATCCTCGGAATAAATTAAGAATTTAGTTAGCCTGGGCAGGTTCAAGTAATCAATATCGTCTCTTGCAATGCAGAAGCCAGCTGGAATATTCATGTTTGAAGTCCTCTTCAACTCAATGTTTGAAGCTGACCTGGTAGCTGTTACCACACTGCGGTTAGATGTATTTCCCTTAMAGTGACCTCAAAGTTTAAAAAGGATTGAGCAAACCAGGATAACGTTTCCAGCAAGTACAATAATTTCCATTACATAAGATAGTGGTAGGGAAATAGAAATAACTGCTCAGAAGAGCTTGGGACACTGAGACTATACTGCCATCAGGGAGTATGTATGTGGAGTTGGCCACGCGTCCACCGCTTACTTGTCCTGACACAAATAAGCAGTGCTTTCATATGTTACCCATGCTTACTACGTCACCGGTTTCTAAATGTCACTGTAACTCCTTTTTTATTTTTAAACTCATTTTCCTCTCAAATATCATTTCCCAACCAGTATCCTACAAAGTTCATGATTTCCTTTTGTGCATTCAGAATGCTGAACGCACTTGTGTAAAATATGCTTCAAGAAGCAACAACTGGCCAGTAAGGGCAGTTTCAATGCATTTTTTTCCTGAGGTATGGAGAAGTTTTTATTAATCCAGGAGGGCTTAACACAGATTACACACCAAGACCCTGCTGGGCTAGTTTAGTAATTGCATGTTATCTCCACACCGACAATATGGCCGTGAAGCGCCTTTCGTTTGGCCCGTCACTCAGCCATGTATTTCTGCAGTTTATAACGAACACGTGAAACCAATTTGGCAACCACTGCTTCTTCATTGCACCATACATGCTAAAATGTACGTGGCCCACACAATTCCCTGGGCCAAGAGGCTGGGGTGGTTCTGTCTCTAAGGCAATCATCGAAAGAGCTCAACACAAACCCTTGAAATCGTTACAAACGGACCTTCCCCCACAGGACCTTCCACGGAATCACTCCTTGACGAGGATGGGGAGATGAGAAAGAAGCCTGCTCTTCTTCTTCTTCACACTCAGATTATCTGATGACGAAAAGAATCTTGTAGGGGGAGAAGTGGAGGCAAGTGTTTGAACATTCACAGTTTGATGCAAAGCACAGACGAATTAAATTCTGTAGTTGCTTTCAGGCAGTTTTGCGCATAGAAAAAAAGAAATGTTTAGAAAATAAAAAGTTTACTTTGTCTTTCTGGTTATGGCCAGAACCAGTCTCAATCCCACCTGGACAAGTGAAAATGGGAATCCAGAATTAATCTGATTTGTGGCAGTAGAGGTCCTTAAGTGCTTTCAACTCCTCGATCAGTGTCTTGTTTTGGTTTTCAAGCACAGCCACCCGGTTTTCTAGACATTTCACATACTCCTTTTTCTTCCTGCGACATTCACGTGCTGCCTCTCTGTAAAGCAAAAAAAAAGCCCCCATTCAAATCCAGAACAACTATTTAAAGACATGTGTTGCTTACCTGTTTGGCTCAAACATTCATCTAACACTGACATTTCTAGAATACAGAAGTATTGTAAGAAAAAAAACATAAATTTGGAAGAAAGGCTGAGTTTATAATAACCTTACAAATCACAAATAGTCAAGATCCAAGGATCATTTCACCATATGGATCCTGGAAAAGTCGGCACTGGTAAAATCGCTGGTGTGAGAAAAGGATCCTACTCAATGACAAAATTATGTTTGCAAGGTTTAATTCTGAGCCTTTGCACTGATTTGCTGCTGCTCTGATTACCTTTGTTATTACCAAGAGGCAAACACCAAAAAAAGCTTAAGTTCCTCTACTAATCTCTTTACAATTTTAGTTTTTCCTTCCACTGTAGTCCAACCAAATAATAATAATAGTCAGGATGTTAAAAAGAAAAAAAGCTTTGTTCAAACAGTGCAAAACCCGACGTACTTGAAGCATTCACATACTTGCTGCCAAATAATACTTTCACTTGGTTAACCACGCCCCTATCACTGCAGTGGTCAATGCTCTGGGAAACGAGAGGAGGAAACCCAACCTAGTTCTCCCACTCACTAGATAAATAATAACTGTAGATCCAAAAAAAAAAAAAAAGGAAAAAGGGGGGGGGGGCGCTCTTCCAGGACTAACTTTGTAAGAAAACTCTGAAAACATCTTTTAAAATCCAGTTCCACAAGAATTAAGAAACACCTAATCTGATAGGACTGAGGTGTCCCTTTGCCACTCCTCCAAATCAGATTTCACAGGCTCATAGGACTTCAGTGGGTCATGGGCAATGTTTAGAAGTCAAAGTTATTTCAGACTGTTGCTGTGCCTAAGCACCACGGGATGAGGAAAGAAGAGTGCCTCCAAGTGGCAAATGCCAACATGTACTTCTAGACGACAGCAACTTCTTTCCTTCTGTGATTTTGTGCCAGGCGGAGCACTTCGCTACTGCAACTCTGTGTGCATTAACTATTCATAACAAACAACTGGAGTTACACTGGATTGCAGGAGAGCTTTTAAAATTTAAAACTTGCACACAGAATATCTGCACATTAGTGCCTACAATTATTTATGCTCTCATGTTTCAATACGTATCACTGCTCCCTCTGCCTTCCCACTGCCTTTTCTACCCCACCTCTCTGTGGGGGCCAGCTTTGCAAATAGCTATTGAGTAGGCAGGCTAAAAACAGCACCTGCAACACGACACTGGTGCAAAAGGTGTCAATTCAAATCGAGGGCAGAGGGATTCCCCATCGCTTTGGTTGGCTTTTCCAAACAGTTTACGTATCCAAACTGGATAAGATTTCTGACTAAACAAGGCGATTCTGAATGCAAATTATTTTTTTTCTCAAATACAGGAAGCCTGAACAATGGCATCTACTATTCACCAGTATCAGAAAATCRTATAAAAATGGTGATGTATGGAAATCTGGACAAGCACTTTTTAAAAAAAAGTTAATTCCACAGCTCAGCATTATTTATTTCTTAATTCAAACCACGTTCCTCCTCATGCTAACTCCCCCAGTCAAGTCTCCTTTCCCTCTTTTTCAGCCCTTCTGCTGCCACGACTGAGCTCACAGAACACCAGGGGAGTGAAGGAGGCTCCTTCGGCCTTCCCTTGGGAATTCCTGCCTCCAGGAAACAGAACCTGGCGGGCAAGYAGCTAAAGAAGAAAAGGGAGACAGGTAAGAAAACGCTCACAAAAGGTGAGAGTGAAGCAGAGTGCCAGCACAAGGCTAAGCCAAAGAGCCCAGGAATGTAATTGCTCAGCAAAACAACCTACCTTGGTGTTCTTAAGAACACACCGTTAAGTCAAAGGAAAATTGCAAGTCTCTCACCATTGACCCTTTTCCTCTGCCAAGCGAAGGAAAGTGGTAACTCACACCTCGGAACGAGCCTGACACCTTTACTCACAGTTTTGTAATCACAAGAAACAACTCACGGCATTAGCCTGTGCACTTCTCTACTTTGCACGTTCAAATAAAGGCATCTTCTTCAGAGTATCCTCAGACCAGTTAGGCAAGGCTTACTCCTAGTCCTTAAGAGCCTAGTTCCAGGCACAGCCGGGCAGCACGGAAAACCAAAGGAAATGCACGTGCCTGTTCTTCATGAGACGCACTTCCCTCTTCCGCGCGGCCTCCTCCGCCGGCTGCGTTGGGAGCGCTGGGGACGACGCCATGACTACGCCCGGTGCGATGGTGCTGGTGGGCGCCGTGCGGATCTGGTACGTCTGCACGTCCCCCGAGGCCGCTGGAAGACAGAAGCCACACAAGTGTCACTTGAGGACAGCACTGCGCGGGCACGGCGCGAAGAGCACCCTGCCACCGGTGCCACCACGCGCGCTGCGCCACAGTACTCCCAGCTGTGTGTGCTCCAAAGCGACCGTGTGCCAAAGGAGAAACTACACCACTAAGTATTTGGAGGCAGAAAAAAGGGAATAGAAATGCTGTGCACGACAGACAGTGCAAGCCTTGCACTCAACTTCAATATTTCTACAGAATGAACACGTTTTTCTTTTTATAATTTAGAAGTGCTGGCCTCAGTAAAAATGTGACACTACCTAAAGAAGTTGCATTTGCTCAAGAAAACAGACACAGGATCAAYGCAACGTTGGTTTTTCTCCACTTGGCATGTTCACTGATGCCTGATGCCATTTCACCGAGTGGTGGCCAAACCACCTGCTTGAAGTCATAAAAGCAGAAGCACCACTTTACCCTTATTTTTTAATACACAGAAGCACCATTTTACTCTTATTTTTTAATACACAGATTTTAATAACCCTCCTTACCCCCTTATTTTGAATACACCAAATCACATGTTTTAATAAAACAAGAAAAAGCAACATGGTCTAACCCTGAAGCAACAGTGCTCTGTGAAGAAGATTTGAACAGATGACCTCTAGAGGCCATTTCCCAATCCAAAATACTGCAGTATTCTAGTATTCAATGACTACATATTCATTGAGCAGTGACAGAAAGCACAGCAGAAAGCAATTATGACCTTTAACTTAAAAGAAAAAGTTACTAATAAAAGAAGCTCTCCTTAGGGAAAGAACTTATCAAAAAAAAAAAAAAAAAAAAAAAAAAAAAAAAAAAAAAAAAAAAAAAAAAAAAAAAAAAAAAAAAAAAAAAAAAAAAAAAAAAAAAGAGGCCACACTTGCTTTCCTAACTTAAAACGCTTTCCTTTAAATTTCTTGTTGCAGCTGACTGTCTGGCAGAATTCAGAGTTTTAAAATAGTCTATGGCATCAGTTTCTGAAAAGCATATAGCAAAAATCATGTGGACAAGATGCAGGAAATACAACATAGAAAAACAAAAGAAAAAGCACTTTTTTTCCAAAGCGAAACCAAAGTATCCACCAATGTAGAGGTCTGGGAGAACAGCACCAAGAAAATGTGACAAATCGCTTTGTTTGTTATTTCCTTTTGGAGACTGATCCGTGTCAAAGCCATTACCTCCGTTTCCTGTCACATTTGAGGAATGTAGGCTTGCAAATTGCAGCCGCGCGGAGCACACGTTACAGAGAAGGGCTGACTGTGAAGCTTCTCACCTTGTACAACAACCTGGTTGCTGGGTACAAGGATCTGCTGCCCATCTGTGGTCTGTGCATACTGTAAAATGGTGGTGCCGGGTTGGGTTGCAGCTGCATTGGTCATGGTCAACGTCTGCAGTCCTTGCACTCCATCTGTGCCGTTGTTTGACAACTGGATTGCTCCTCCTTGCGTAATAGCAACTGAGGACAAAGAAATTTGACACGGCATTTAAGAGACTAATAAACTCATTAACTTGCAATGCTAAATCTAGATACAGAAGAATATGTCTGAGATGAAAAAAGCAGCCCAAAACAGCAGTGTTTTATCTGACAAAACAGTGTCACACAGGAGCTATAAAACTTTCTATTCAATAGCTTGGATTTTTTTCTTAGCTGACTCRGGTCTTTTCCTCAGTCGTTTCTTTTTTTTCCTCTCATCTGAAATTCCTTTCCTCTTCCATGCTTTACTCCCTCTAGTTTCCTCTGCTGCTACTGCAGTCCACCTGGGTCTTCACCCTCTTCCTGCTTCACTCATACAGGCCAAACGTCACACACCTCTTTTTCCTCCCCGCAGTCTCAGTGTGTTGGTGTTCCCTAGCTCCCCCCAGACCTGTCCTTCGGGGCTACTGACGCGTCTCCTTCTCTGCCTTTACCAAACCTCGCTGTGTTCCCACACACAGGTACACGACCATCTCGGACATCTGCACGAGCAGAATTTTTACAGTGATGGTAAAGCAGAGTGAACTGCAAGAATCTCAAGAAAATTAAGTAAGGTATTAGGRAAGGCGGCTAAGGAGAAAAGAGAGACACAACATTGCCAAGGCATTTAAGAGAAAGATGTGAGCAGGTATCTCTTTCTCCCTCTTGTACACTAAATACTGAGTTCACTTGCTGGTGGAGGTCTGTGAATTTTAGCTTTGCTGCAGTATCCTCAATCCTTTATGTTAAAGCAACACACCTATAGAATCTAATGAACAAAGAAATCCCAACACAGAAATGTATATTTATTCCATGTTTTGATTAAGGTTACTGAAGTCCTTATTCTTTCAGGACCCTCTGAAAGTGTAACTGAAGACTGTAACATTCTAACAATTTTACCAGGCAGCAATTTGGTGAGCCAGGAGTAATAACCATCCCCCAGGAAGGAAAAAGCAAGGGGCTTCTGAGGGGCCTCAGCTGGTTCCTGCAGCTCGCTGTCCCCCAGAGCTGCACAGCTAACCTGCATTTGCCTCAGCACGCGGAACACCCGCTGCACTAACCCCAGCAGCAGCCCCAGAATGTAAATTAACACTCTAAATACTTACAACAGGAACGTGTTTAAAAGTCACGGGCATCCGACTGCCCCGTTAACGTAGCCTTATGCTGTCCTAGACCACACAGTCAAACAAACCACAGCTCTTCACCTTCTCATCCCCACTCACGAGCACCACCAAGAAATACAGGCTACATACTGTACTGCCCACTGCTGGTTTGGTAAATGGGAGTTGGCACCGTAACAGTGGCGATGGCAGGGGCGGCTGTTTCCTCTTCAGACTTTTCCTCYTCGATCCTTGGCACTCCTGGGGCGTCTGAGGACAAGTCATTCAAAATTTTTCTGGCAAAGACAATGTGTTGTAGAGATTTTAATAAAAATCACCAAAACAAAACAAAACAAAAACTTCAGATCGATACACGATGCTGCAGAAGACTACAAAGTGCAGCGATCCAGCAACGGAAATAACGGGGGCAGAATGACAAACCAGGACAAATCAAACTCCTGCGGGAGGAGATCGTTCAAAGTGCCACACACAGACGGAGCGCAGGTGCTTCTTGGCTCTAGACACAACTAGTGCAGCCTTCCCTTCTTTTTAAGAACATATATTTTTACTTGTTTCCTGTTTTCAGCCACATAAAGGTATGAGAAAAGCAAAAGTGTGTAAACCTATCTTCTGATTTACACCAGGGGAACTGCTAGTTTCAAAGACCATGGAGGCTGGAGCAGAAAGGATGCAGAGGCTCTGCTTGTCAAGTGCAACCAGTCTACAGCCCGACACCTGCAACGCTCAGGGTTCAAGCGAAACCCATGCAGCACCGTTGAGAGAGGAGGGAATCCTCCCTCCTGACAGAGAGATTTGCCCCRGTAAAGAAAACAAGAGCGTGCAGCTCGCTCGCTTACCTGGCTAAGTCACCCAAAGCCCAGACTGCTAAAGCACCGCGGCTCCGGGTCCCGCTGTGCGGGACGGTGACACGGACCCGAGCGCCCTGCCCCAGGCCGACCGCGGGAAGCTGTGCTTACACGGGCACCTTCTCTCATCTGCCTCTGCGAAAAGCTGCTTCCTGCAGCAAATCAAGGGGAACCTTTGGTGTCACTTCCTTGGGTATTTTCCCGTGGAGTGCGTCTCTAGATCCCCACGCGTGATGAAGCAAGCACGGCTGCAGAGCCAAGCTCCGAGCCCCCTCGCTGCTCGCGCCAGGGCTCCGCAGGCTGCGGGGGCCGGGACATCTGCATGGAGCTGTCTGGGGAGAGCCGTCTCTGCCACGCAGGCTGGCACACAGCCTCTGCTGCTGCTGACCTCACTGTGCTCACAGCACCCCAAGCTCTCCAGCGCGCCGAGCACAACGTGGACAAGCAGCAGACCCCTGCTGCACTCACGGTGCGAGACCAGAGAGCACTCGTGGGCAAAAAAAAGAGAGGAGAATCTCTGCAGAAAGCAGGAAGGCCGAGGAACAAACCCCACAGGGCTCAAAATAGAAAAGGAGAAATTACCGCTCGGCGCTTTTCTAACTCCTGTCGGACAGGATTCAGCTGGATCCATCATAAAGACGGATGTAAAACAGAAGCTACGGCAGCAGCTCTAGATCTGAGCCGGCCCGGGGGACTCGCGCCTGGCGTCAGCGCGGAGGCGGCCCAGTCTCCCCGTCCACGACGCCCTCCGTAGTGCCCGTGTCCCTGGGGCCGGCGCCAGGCACCGGGCTAACGCCAGCCGGGTCGGCACAGGAGCGCTGCGGCCCCGCGCCCAGGCCAGCTCATCGGAACGGGAACCCGCAAGGCCAAGACCTCCGTTCCCTGCTTGTTTACTGAGTCAGCTCTGCTGTCCCGTGATATTTAGCTATTCTTCCATATATAGTAAGCGAAAGGCTGCAGACGCAGGCTACAAGGAGGCCTGCAACAGGCTCAATGCGAGCAACACTCCCCTGCAGAAGTTACACATCTATATGGATAGACAGATCTATAGGACCTATAGCATCTATTTGGAAAGAGATCTTCAGCGGGGGTTTTCACTACCTCCATTAGGACAGCCTTGAAGGCTCCTCAAAAAGGCAGAAAATACYCCGTGACTGCTAACAAAATGTGTAGGAAACACTCAGGCCTGGAGGCTGCTTCAGATTTCTAGGGCTAGGTTCAGGAAGAAAGAAGCAGCGGGTGGATTTTCCGAAGCAGAAGCAATCCAGGAGTCACTTAAAAAACTGCTGAAATCCACAGCCGTTCCTTAAAAAACTGCTGAAATCCACAGCCGTTCCTTAAAATTTTTAAACAAGTTTTAAGGATGAAAAGTGAGATTTAGCACATCCAGAGAAAAGCCGTGCACGGGCCAGGACGCTGCAGCAGCTGCGGCTGGCACCACGGAAGGAGCAGCTCAGCGCGGCGCTGCTGGCACACAAATGCTGGCGCACCGGACGCCCGTCACTGCGCCAAGCTCACATCCTGACCTCTGCGACTGCACACACGACCACATCTGCTCAAGCAGAAGCTCTCCTCGAGCCACGGCGCCTCCTCCTGCGAAAGCCCCACAGCAGGAAGGAAYTGTTTGCTTGCTGCTAACGTTTGAACATCAACAAAAGCAGCAACGTTGATTTTAGCCAGACTACAGCTTATACAGTAACTGCAGGGTGCTCCGTATATCAAGTATCTATTAAAGCTACCTGTAAGTCACTACCACAAGGATACCTCAACGTTTCACCAATCTGGCAATCAGCTTATTCTCAGCTCATCTCTGCCTTGCCTCAGCAGAACATCTGAGGCTTCCTCCCCCTCATACTATYTGCTTATCTCTTTACATGCAGTTCTATGGAGAGATACTGCAGAAGAGACACTTCAGCTACATAGACTTATAGTGAGGGGCCCTAATTACTAGAGAATTACACCATTTGTCTCCCCATGTGAAGCATGCATTCATGGGGCAAAATGCTTCCAGCTTCCACCTCCATACCTGTAGGACGGTCGTCTGGACAGAATTTCTCTGCGTTTCTGCGAGTCTGTGACACTGTCTACGGATTCCTGTGAATCTTCACTTTCTGCTATAGTGGAGATCTGTGAACAAGAACAGCAGTGAAAATCTACAGGACACTGGCAATGCCTGCTACTTCAAGGAACTGCCCACAAGATGTGAGGAGCACTGCAGTGCAAGTATGAGAGACCTGACAGTAAGGACAGGCTGATCAGTAACGGACACAGGAGTGAATGGCCACAACCTGCCAGAATTCCTTTTACAAATTAAATTTGCAAGTTTGGGGAAAATATAAAGAGTAATTCTAAACACTTTGCTTTCCATAATTCCTTCCCTGTCTCCATCTAGTTCAAAGAACCAGAGAAAAAGGCTGTCTATCAATTTTGGGAGAGAAAAACTAAATGCAACTTCAGATTGAAAGCAGAAGGGTTTGGAGACAAAAGAACATAATATTGAAGCTGAGAAAGATCCATTTATAAATCACTGGGTGAACATGGGAACAGCAGAAGATTTTTYCACTTTGTCCTTTGATGTCAGGTCACAGAGAGACTGCCTCTTCTTTAGGGAAAGTGGCAGGGAAATACCATGCCTGAAAACACTAACAAAATTCTGCAACGCTTCCATTCTGAACACCTATGCTAAATACCCTCAGTGCAACTCAGGCAGCAAAGCTCAAATGTTTGTATCAATCATACTTCAATAATTTGAAATGCTAAAAATATAAGAGTATCTCCAATATATAAATATAGGATTTTTTTTTTCCAGACAGCTCATATTACGAATGTACAAAAGCGAATGAAACAGGGAAGAGCTGAGGGTCTATGTGTGCTTCCATGAAGACTGCGCCCCTCTAATAGCTTTAGGCTCTAACCTTTTGACTCCAAAGGCTGAGGAGGGCAGGGCTGGCCAGAACCTCAGAACTAAAGCCAGCAAGGGGTAAACAAAGATTATTATCAGAATGACCTGGTTTTAAATTATGCACCACTTACTTTTAAGAATAATACCGAGCTAAATAAAGGTATCAAATGACCACAATGGCTAGCTTTTATAATGATGGGGTTTTTTTGTGCTCAGTGTACTAACAGCAGAAGCATGGTGTACACTCCTTGTAATCATTTTCTGATTCTACGTTCAGTTACACTGGACTCGGTGGTTCCAAAGCTAAAAAAAAACCATAAAAAGGTTGCAGATTTTAAGGATTATACACTACTTTTCTCCTAAGTCATTAAACAGTCTCTTCATTCATTCTTTCATTACCTGTCTTGGTTTACAGGAAAAAAAAMCTGAAGGTCTTACAAAGCAAATAATATGCAATAAGCAATTTTTAAACCACTTTTATGAGGGGACCAACAGCTGTGTTTTAAGGTCCATTAACACACAGTGCAAAACAATGCACGTGTTTTCTAAGCAGCAAAGACTCTCATCCCAATACGTTAGCTGCATGAATAACGTAAAAAAATCACGCTTTCTACAATCCCTTTTGTGCACTTCAGAGCTAATAATACGAATTCCTACAAGTCAATAAAGGGGTATAAAACCACAGCAGAGAGAGAAGCATGGAAGCACAATAAGAAAACCCAGGAGCTGTTAAATTCACCAACTAAGTTCCAGCAGGAAATGAAACTCAGCACGAATGGAGATGAAAAACAGCTAAAGCAGAACAGAAAAAATGCCACAGAGTGGCAAATACGGAGTAGATTTTGCCTCCAACGTGCTCTTTGAGTTTGTATGTGTATAAAAACCCAACACAATCCACACAGACACATCAGAGGAAGCGGTGAGTGTGCAGGGCCCTTCAGAAGGCCAGTTTACATACGAGGCGAGTCCTTCTGTAAGTACCTGAACTGTCTGGACCTGGGGAGACTGAATAACTGATGGCTGGGCAGCCTGAATTACTCCGTGGACTTGCACTGTCTGCCCGTTGGGCAGCTGAACTAAGGTCACCGTGGGTGCAGAGGACGTTGCATGAGCTGCTGGCATAGATACCTGCAAAACACAGACAGGGAGCACGAATTAGGTTACGGAATTCTTCTCAGCACGCGAGCAGGATCGCGTTTTGCTTAAAGAACTACGTCTCTTCCCAGCACCACGTAGCTGACCCCAACGCTTCCATGCAATGCACACCCCCCCGAACGGCCTAAGCCCAACATCTGACCTACTTTACAGATGAATTAAATGCAGAATTTCTGCAGGCTCAAAACACTGCTTGTAAAAGCACTGCCAAGAACACAAGAATCACAACCGCCCCCGTTCTGAGGTAACCTAACAAAAAATCTTATTAAACTTCCCTTACTCCAGCAAAATCTTGCTGGGACTCGGGTGTACTGCTACAGGCGCTGCTGGAACAAAGGCAGAGACATCCAGGAGGGGAGCTGCTTTCATTCTCACTTAAGGAAGTGAAAAATGTTTGCCAGATGTACGAAGTTTGTATTTTTAGGGAGCCGTATCTTTCAGACTTGCTAGAGAACACAGCCAAGTAGCTGGCAAAATCCCTTTCAAAAAGAAAACTCACCATATGTTTAGACAGGCAAAATGTGGGTTTTCAATGGAAACGAACCGTTGCCAAGCGGTTATTTTAACACAGTACTACAGGGCAACACAATCTCCAGTCTTATTTGATTTCTATGAGGAAAAATGGCCCAAGTTTTAAAATTCCAGTTGCTAAATGATGCTTTAAGTGCAACCTGGCAGACCCTGGAATGCCGGGGGGGCGTGAGGGTGCCATGGGAGCCCACGGGGCCCGTGCTTTGCTCCTGCTCTTTGCGGCCCTCAGCAGGGGCGGCTATGGGCTGAAAATGCAACGAGTCTGAAAATAAGTCTGGAAATGCAACGGGGCTCCATCGTTTGAGGGCGTTTTCAAGGTTTATCCGCCCGGCTGCAAGGCAGGAGGTGGCTCTACCGCTGCACTCCCTAATGGCAACGAAGTGCCACATGCAGAATGCAGAAGTAAACCCTCTTCTGTCCTAAAAAACACGTGCTTCTCAACAGACTGCGACGGATGCTCTCTGAATGTCCATAGACACCGGGCTTTTACAAAGAAATCTTGCTTGACAAGAAAGCTAAGGGGAATTACATGCAGACYCCCCTGCTCCACGGCCGGCTCTCCCTAATCCACCAAGCTGCCCTTTGCCTTCACCTTCCTTTCCCATGGAGCTGGCTGCAGCAGCACTTAACACTGCACCTGAGCGAGGCCGGGCCTGAGATTAGCACCAACAGAGCAAATCACACTGCTCTACAAAGTGACCTTCTCACAATGCACGTCTGACTAAACAGGCCCTGGCAACGACAGCAAAGCTGATCAACTGGAGGCTGCTTTGTGGCTGAGCTGAGCCAAGAGCGGAGCGCAACTTCCGCAGCTGTCTCTGACTCATACCTTGTGGAACTGGAACAAGTTTCCTTTTGACTCTCAAAACCACCCTCAGCTCACCAAAAACGCAGCAATTAAACTAGGGTTGCAAAGGGCGTCACCTCTCTCTGTGCAAGAGAGAATGCAAAAGAAAAAAGATGTAATTATTTAGATCTTACTCGGCTTCGAAGGGYACTCTCTAATGCCAAATGAAGCCTCTCTACATACTAAAAATACTGTAACAACCTAACAGTGATGTAGACAAGACAAGGAATTGCACTTGGACTGTTGTGCCACCTCCACAAGGAACACAAAGCCTGGGAACCTGCCCCAGTGCAAGTAATGCAGTGAAAAACAGTAGGGGAAACTAGGGAAAAACCTGCTCCTGTGTTTGTAGCYCACATGTCGCGCCACGCAGAACCCCTCCTCTTATTCTTACCCAGACAACATTTTCACTTGAGCGCGAGGGCGACTTTGCCCGAGTAAAGTGCGTTCAATCTACTGCCTACCGGGAGGTTTTGCTACCTGGAGTCTGTACGTTAGGATACAGATTCAAAAGACGCTGGATCTTTTCTGGGTTTTTTTGCACCAGATCTTACCATGCACCAAGCAAAAAGCAGCTTCCTGGTTTCGCGAGACAGCAAGTTGTGTCCCCCGAGCTCACGGGGCAGTGCTGTTCACACCACCCACGCCCCGCACTGGAGCTACAACAGAGCACAACCTGCCCCAGGAGGCAGGCGGGGCCACCCTGCAGCTCCCCGGCTGCCCCTCCTCGCGCTACCACCCGGAAGGAGGGCAGCGTGCCTCTGCCTTATTGCAAGGTGCCGTGGCCTTTACAGGGAATAATTAATAAACTGACAAGCTATTAAACAATCATGCCGTTCGAGACATCCAACTCTTCGGAGGATGTGAGCTGAAAAAGAGTTTGTGCTGGCTACAAACCATTTCAGAATGAAATGATTACAGAGGAGAGCAATGGACAGACCCTGCACGTGGGCACAAGGGAGTTGCTCCTGCCAGGCATCAGCGTGTGTCCCAGAATGAAACCGGGTTCCAAAACTCGAGATGGAGCTCGGGCTGTGTCATTTCTCATCTCTCCACAATCATGCAGGGCTAATAAATGAGCTCTCTCACTAAACAGCAAATCCTGCGAAATTTAGGGAACAACTGTCTAACTTGGGCAGTCCGATGCCACGCTGTTCCGCTTGCGCAGAAAGCTCACGATACCCAATCCCATCTGACACATCCTGTGTTTACCACATCATCTATCTACATTCGTACTTTGTTTTCTTTGGAATTAAACATGTTCTTATAGGCAAGTTTCTAACAGAAAAGACAACAGCCAAACAATCCAGTCAATATAAAAAATACAGTAAATTACAAGTTTTGAAAAAATACCTTTCAGTGTCATGTTTGCGATAAAGAACGCTTTAATACTTCAAATAATTCATTATTCTGTTAAAATTCCACAGTTTACACACACCCCCCCCCCGTTCTTTAGAACTAAAGCAGCCTAGTGTGACAGGAAGTCAGAAGCCTCCACTGCCAAACAAACGAGAAAATGCAGATTAAAGGAGCTGCATCCAGCCCCTGTTTTACAGAGTCACCCCCGCGGATCCTCCTTCCAGGCTCGCACGCAAGCAGCATCCCTCTTCCCAAGAACACCCATTACGCAGATCGGTTACCTCAAATCGTTTTATACCTGGGCTAGTGTTGCAATCTGTGGCTGTGCCTGCACTGTCATCTGTTGGCTTTCTGCCTCCGTAACGGCCGCATCTCCGCTCTGCTGGGTCTCTGCTCCAGATTCCATGGTCATTTAGTTACCTACAATCACAATATTTGGCGTCAGTCTTGGCTGGCACGCAGTCCTGTTACTCCTGGTGGCTCTGGTGGCCATCGCTGCAGCTGAATTCCCATTACTACCCATCACTGCCACTCGCTTATTAAAATGTTGCTGTGCTACTAGACACGTGGGCAAAACTTCTCATGCCATGGGTCTGCCTGCAGGACTGTTCTGTGTGCAATGTCCCCATAAAAACAGGTCAAACCCCATCCAATACTGAGATCAGGAAAAAGAAGAAAAGTGCTGCCGATCATTAAAACAACAGAGATTACAGGATTTTACTATGACAATCTGATACTTGCCCAACCTGAAACAATAACTTGCATCTGTCTCAGTGGCAAGGTGCAAACGTGCCATAAATGAGGTGTCAGCAGCCCTCCCAGCACAGCCCCCCTCCTCCAAGAGCAGTTTGCAGATAATCAATCACCATTCATTTCTGTGTTGAGCTCTTCATTTTCAGGGGCTCCAGCCTGAATTAAACACGCAGCATCTCCATTTAAATTCTCTCCATAATTGGACTGAGCAACTTCAGTCTCTTCCATTTCATGTTTATAAAACCGGTATAGGAAGTGCTGGAAGCCATTTCTAGATTAACTTTACTACAAATAATGATCCTTACATTAAGAGATACATAGCAGTTTTTCATGGTCTAAGTTCTTTATCCTACATCGCTCCTGATGCATTTTTAAGTGATAACTGAGTAAATCGAGATTATCAGAACATGCAATTCTATAAAAAGAGGTTGCATAACTTCCAAAACCAGGCATGTGGGCAGGGTGCAATGAATGTGAAATTCTGCACCAATCTGTGAAAACTCCCTTCCTGTCTTCTTCAGATACTGATAGCAGAACATGTAAGAAAGAAATCCAAAACAGAGGGAAATCTCCCCAAAGGTGATACAGCAACACCACTGTAATGAACAACAGTGAACATACAGAACACCAACTCCCAAAACATTAAGATGTTAATGAGATTAACAACTCCCTGTCCACGACACTGATGCCACACGCTGCTCTGGGCTGCCCAACCTACTCAGGTTTTCTGCCTGCCCTGGGTCAAACACCCGAGATAGGGCAAGAGCAGCAGGAGAGATTCAGTCTTGGAAAGAGCCTGGGGGCAGAGCACGTTCACACCCCTAGGAAGGTGGAAAGGGGAGGAAACCCCTGCTCCCTGCTGGAACTTACTGGCCCACAGAGGAAAAATGCTAAAGAGTGTCAATAACTAGGATAGCAGCAGGAAAATCACCGCAGGCCGCCCTGGTGTGAAGAAACCCAAGCAGTTGTTAAGACTGATAAACCATTTCATTCTAGACGTAATGTCGAGGAAACTGCCATTTCAGTGCAAATTGTACTTTAAGATCGTTGGAAAGAGAATACTCTTCGTATATATGTGTTATACAAACAGCAGGGTCACGCTCTGTCCCCAAGAATCATCTGAAATTTCTGCCTTCAGTAAATCGGCACTAGTCCACAAATACGAAACAGCTGTGTGGAAATTCTTATGAGCAACAATAACTAATCCTACCTTATACTCAAAACAGAGAAACCACACATTTTCAGGGAAGGGAGCAAGCTAAGTTCTTCTAAGAACCTGGCGTTTTGTCCTGTCTCTCACCACTGCCATGGTTTAGTTTCACACGAACCAGCTCCTACTCTGGACAAGTGTCTGTATGTGCACGCCGGTAACCTGGCCAGGGAAAAAACCCAATGTAATCCAATCCAACGATCACGGAATCTGGAGTAGTTTGCAAATTAAATTTTATTTCAAGACTAGCCTGTGGTCATGCCAATGCTACAACCCTGTTTTCCTACAGTACTTGGCACTTACATCTCCCAGAAAGCGGTAACTTCACAAAAGCAATGCCCTGCACTGCTGCCATTTATAATGTACATTAGCCAACTATGCCCACAGACTTCATTCGTGACACCTAAGCAGTTTTCTATGCCAACCTTGATGCATGAAATATATTTTAATACTCTTAGTCATTCGTGTTACATCCGCAGGTCTTTCTGAGTAACGTGCAATCCCAAAGGTGCAAACTGCAAAGCAGATTACTGTGGTTTTTCCTTTATCACTTTCAAGGAGGAGCAGTGTTATTGCTTTTTGGGAGTGTCTCGGCCAGGCCTTCAAAGGAAAGCCAAAGGACAAGCCCTGTGTAGGGACTGTGGGGATTCCAGGCAAAATCCTACCTGCCCGACCACCATCCTGCAGGAGCAGGCTGATCACTGCAGCAGCACCATCTCCAGCCAGCATCAAAACCGGACCTCAAAAAACCAAACTCCCATCTCCGAATTCAAGTGCGTTGCCCAACAAATAACGTTTTGTTTTCTGATAGGAATTGGTGACTCAAGTGTGGAGGCACAAACAAACGGGATCAGGAACACATGAAACGTGCAACTGAGGAGTGTCTCGAAACATGTCTTTTGCAATGTCCACACAGGTAAACCGTGCCAAATTCCTGACAATAAATGGAAATGCTTTCCTTGGAAGGACTTCCCGTCCTCTCGTGCACTGTCCAACGAGGCACCTACAACTGGAACATCGCAGTGTATCAGCTGCTCTGACTTTACGAGCTCGGTTCCTATGCTTGCAACTCGGTTTGCACACGTATTTCCAGCACATGCATCAGCCGTCTGAAGTGCTCCCTCCTCCAGCACGCTGCACTTGGGATCGGCTAACGGGAGCCGCAAACGCCCCCGCGGAGCCTCCCGCGGGACCGGCCTCCTGCGGCGGGCGGTCGACACGAGCTCCCAGCGCGACCCGCGGGGCYCCGAGCCCCGTGTATCGTTAGCTGCAAGAACCCGGGAAGTGGCCTGGGCTCCAGTGCGGATCGTTCACTGCCCTCAACTTGAAACGCGCCTGCGAGGGGAGAAGCGAAAACGTTACAGTGCGAGAGCAGCAAGACAGCCAACACACGTTTGAAGAATATGGCATATCTACGGAGGACCCTACACCAGCAGCTGGGTGCAGCGTACACCCCATTTAACAAGGGATCCCGGGTGTGCAGAGAAAGAAAGCACTGGAGGCAATGAAAACCCTCTAAACAGGGAGGGGAAAGAAATGGGTTATTTACCTCAGAAAGAAGTGCCTCAAACATTAAAAATGTATTTGAATTAGTAACAAGGAAAATATGCTGGAAACTGTCACTCTTTCAACCTAAGAAGAGTGAAGCTCAACAGTGGCAAGATTAAATTTGATAGAAGTATAAAAATAAAAAAAAGGGCTAAGTTTCTATGTGGGAAGCGATGGGGAGCTGACCCCTCACACACCACGCAGGCCCCACGGACGGGGCAGCCCCACAGCCCACGCGGATCCCCGGGCAGGGGCCTCTGCCTCCTCCCAAGCGCTGACGGGCCAGGACGCGGCCACTCCGCACCACCCACCTGGCCGCACCGTTCTGGTCTCCCGGGGGCTCCTGCCTCTCCCCGCCTCGCACCTCCGGCGCCCCCGGCAGCATCGCCCCGAGCCCTGCGCTCCTTCCTCCTCGCCTTCTCTCCAGCATTCTTCCCAGACTTGGGYTCGCACAGACCGCAGCGCTTCCCTGCACGGCACGCAAAGCGGGGGGTCTCTCCCGGGATCAGACTGATGAAAAACGCTGCAGGTCTCTTCCCAAGCACTGATAAATCCAGGACCRTAACACCTTGCTGGGGCTGTTACTGCAGGGGACGTAACCACCCGGGCACTTTCACACCCGGAGGAGGCCAGGAACGGCCCAGAGCTTTCTGCACTTTCGGGCTGTGTCAGTAATGCCTCTCCCTGCTAGCGTTCCGTTTCTCTAACCCTCTCCGGGCAGCATTTCGCTGCTAAGCTGCCTGTGGATCAGACCTGACCACCCTTTGAGGCAACACAGGACATTTTACACCTCTGTTACTGTCACAGCTTGGTCCCCAGCAAGAGGAACTTACCAGCCCCGCTCTTTGCAGCTCTTTAAGGTCTCTTTCCCCCACCCAGCTACAYGAGGACTTATAGTTTTACCTTACCACACGCCCAGCTGGTGAAGAACAGCCCAGGAACCTCCCAGAGCAGTGCAGTGTTGGGAAGCCCAACAGCCCCGGGCTCCAAGCGTCCCCCCAGCGGCACCCATACACTGCCAGGGCCACGGTGCCTTCCCTCCTCTGCACCACAGGCCCYTCGAGCGCTCACGGGCAGAGGGGGGCTGAAGGAGGCCAAGTGGCTTCCTCCAGCACCGTGTTTACCCCTTCACTGTGTGCGAGCACTAACAGCTTCAGTACTCGGCGCCCTTGAATCTCTGCGGATTAATCCAGAGCTGCAGTCTCTGTCTCGCCAGGCACTCAGAGCCTAAAAGGTGCGTGTRTTTGACTGGTTTCTGCGTTAGGAATGCCTCCTCTGAACACACTGCGGGAAAAGTCTCCTGCTTGTCCACCCGACCTAGGGCGCCGAGCGCTGAGGAACGCCGTGAAGAAGGGCTGAACGTCTCCAAGTCCGTACAAGTCCTCAGGCGTCCAACTTAGCTGCTCCACACCGGCCAAGATATCGTTAAAGACTCACAAGGAAGTCTCCTGCGAGGAGCAAGGGGGAAAGGTCTATTCTGCCCATCTCAGTCTACCAAAGATTTGAGATTCCTCAAATAACTCCTTCCTTCCCTGAAAAAAGAAATCCTTCAACAGCRGTAGCTACAAATAAGGAAAGCTAAGTGTAATAAAAAGATAACACTATTTCATAACGCACTTTCCTTTTACACTATTTTTTTTACAGTTTTGTGTTTGGAATCTGTGTGGACTTCATTTTGCCCCCTTCTGCATCCTTCTGCTCATGCTAATACACCTGGCAATCTCTGGCATGAGAGCAATTCCAGCATGTTCAAACAGGAAAACAAGTATGAGAGCAAGGTTTAGGCTTGGGCAGGTCAGCATCAGGGCCATGGAGCTATAGGAATGCTCAGATTTTGGAAAGCCAAGGGGGGAGGCAACATGTTTGCCCAGCAGCTCTGTGCTCTGGTTTATTCGTAGTTTCAGTACCAGGGTTCAGAAAGCAAATACAGCTCCAAAATGACTCTCGCTCTGTGTTTATGGTAACGGCCTTACAAAGCATGGCAAAGGCCTCCAAAGGCTGCTCCTGCACGCCGCTGTTTGTCTGCACCTTCGCAGCGTAACCGCGAAGGCCGTTCGCATGAAACCCTGCACGCTCGCTGCGCTGCCTCGCGCGGGCCAGCCCATCCAGCGGTGCCTCAACGGCAGCTCTACGACCCTCATTCAAGGACCGCCGGTCTGTGATTTACAGCTACCACGTGGAACTCCAAAYGAGCAGCCATAAACGCTCCGCGGGGCAAGACAGGCCCACAGTCACCGCCCTCTGTCCCGAATCACTGTGYAGGTTGGCACAGGAATGGCAATTTACAGCGGAGTTTCACCGTCACCCTCAGCGGGCACCTCCACTGCCCTGTCTCTTCCCGCCTGCTCTGCTGGGTGACAATGGATTGTGACCAGGCACAGCTGCGCTCGCCAATTCCTGTTAAATCCCGACCTTTGACAATGGCAGCTCCCTGATCCCCTCTCCCAGGGCCACTCAAGGCGTACACCAGCCCTGGGGCTGGGCAAACGGCCCCCTCCACTGCCACCAGCTTGACGTGCAAGAGGGGGAATCCCCCCACAGCCAACTCCGGTGAAAATGCCGGAAACGGAGGCGATCCCCGGTGGTGTGCGCTCGAACGTGACCACCGGCCAGGCACACTTTGCTCCGTGCAGCTGCTAGTGACAGGGACAGTTCTCAAAACCTGCATCTGAGCGGCACTGCTCACACGGAGGCGTTTTTAACACAACCTAAACCACGGGCATCAGGTGATTTTTACGACAGCATTTGGGAGCTGATCCTCCCAGGGAACATGTCACCAACTGCAGGTCTCTGCAGTCGGCACAGGCCTCAAAAACTGACAATCCCACTCAGCAGAGCTGCTGGCGACTTGGGTGTCGTTTCTGGCCCCGGCTCCCCTTTTATTCCTGCCCAAAGAGCAGCAGGGGCAACGAAGACCGTGTGAGGTACRAAGCTGTGAGCTCTCAAGTGACTGCAGAGACGCAAAACCAGACCTGCCTCCCGTTTGCCCGTGGACATCTAATGCTGAATGGCAACTAACTGCAGCCTGACGGCGGTTTCTTGGAAAGGAGGGCAGGAGAGCAGCTCTACTACAGCCAGCGAGCGRGCCGTTTCACGACTCTGGGACGGGGCAGGCACGCTCACGCGGGGCGCGGGATCGCAGCTGCCGGGCCCACGGCGCTCCGAGCCGGCTGGACACGAGCCCGCTCCGCAGCATGGCCATGCACTGCCCTGGCRCAGCCCCAACGCAAGGGCCGTGCCCTGCGCCTGGGAGCACACCCGGCTCCTAGCAAGGACTCCGAGCCCGGGCTCACGCCGCTCGGCCCCTTCCCTGCTGCTCACCAAGGACAGGCAGCCCCAGGGCTGCCTCCCGTCAGGCTCACGGAGAGGAAGGAGCCATTCTGCAAATGGTCATGCGAGGGACCACGCGAGAGAGGCCAACTGTGCTGGCAGCACGAGGGAGCAGACCATGGTGCCGAGTCAGGGCCCGGATCCACGGCAGCGGGTGCACGTGCTCCTTTCTTCACTGCACAGACCTGTCAGGACTCGACATTTCCTCTTGACCTGGGCCACAGTTACTCAAAGAGGTATCTGCTTTTCTCCTTAGGTGTTTCTGCCTCTTACTGCCTTTGGCTGCCCCATCAGTCATTCTGGCAGAGATGGTCCACGTAACTGCTGCAAGAGATACTTGAAAACCTGTGACACGCTGCAAGAACCTTTGTGCGTGAGCACAATGTTCAAACATTCCAGTCCAGAGGCACAGGCTGCAGCATCTGCTGCAATCCCGAATCCACGGCCACCTCAGATCCGGAGGCAGGGACTCGGCACCCGTTTGCACGGAGCCAACGGCCATCTCTGAGGTGGGGAAACTCCTGAAACCGGCACTCGGCAAGTAAAGCAGCAACGACTGGCTGATCACAGAGCTACTCTCCTGGAGCGGAGGGACTGCGATAGAGTTGGGTCAAACCGAGGATGATTAATAACGGTGTTTCCTGCTTTTCTGTATGAATGTATGTATATACACGGAACACAGCGAATCACATATTCTGGATCACTGGCTCTACGGCAAATTGATTAGGTTAAAAAAAATAATTAAATTTCAACAGATCTACCCACTCTTCACTTGGCTGCTCAGAGCAGAACAAGTACGACACAGACTCATACCTGTCTGGTTCACCTGAGTGCGGCAAGCCCAGGCGCCGTGAACAAAACCCACGGCGAAGGAAACCCGGGGCTCTAACAGAGACAAGCCCCTCGACAAGGTTCCTCAACCGTGCACTTAAACTAGGCGTCGAGTGTGATTTGATGGACGCATGTGTACCAGTGCTACGAAAGCAGATATCCACAGAAACACATGCTTATTATTACCTAAAATATTTCAATTCTAAAGGAATTCTAAATTTCAATTCTGAAGTAATTCACTTCTAGAGTCGGGATTAATTTTAAACACTAGTGTACTGTAAGACAACCCTAAATGTTCTCAGTGATGACACTCATTAAAGATGACACTCTAATATAACAGGAGTGCAAGTTTATATTTTAAAACTTCATCCCCTAGAAAGCCTCTGAAATTCTGGAATAAAATGCTTCTTTTCCCTTCCTGCTATGAGGGAAGGCAACTCCTGGTGTTTAACACTGTTCATTCGGGTCCTTAACGCATTAGATACCTGAACTTYGTCATTCACTCGTCTTGTTCCTCTAAAAACAGAACAAACCCACGAGCCTGGGGAGTGGATGCTCTCGGACACCTCAGCAACACACTGAGACTGAAGAGGGGCTGATGCTGAAATCCCAAAGTGATAAAGTCTCTGCTCGTTCTCCCATCATCCTGTGGTTTTAGAGAACTACCAAGTCAGTTAAGAAATTCAGAGCAAACACATCAAGATTTAGGCAATATCAACAGTATAATTAAACTTGATGAGATAATTTTATGCAACAATTTTTGTCTGTGCTGTGATTTTGTCCTTGGCAAGAAGGTACAGCTCCATTTGAACGTTTTGAAGCCACTTCGGAATGTCAGTGTGACCATGCATTGAAAATGCGTCTCCAGATGTTTATGCTGTAGGTTCATAGGCATAAACTGTATTAAAAAACACTGTTCAATCTGTTCAGTGCTTGGAACATACATAGTATTTCTACAGTCCAACCCACAGGGTAAGAACATGAAGTTATAGAACGATAAACACTGAAAAATCTTGTTTATAAAAACTTGTACAGAGTTCAGAAAGAAAACACAACAAAGTGGATGTTTCAGATTAATGCTTTCACTGTTTTATTAATGAATTACCATGAGGACTTCCCCTCTGAGAGTAAGATAGACTGAACTACTTATACCAGGATGATAATTGCTGGATATAAAATCATAGGTCTGAAACGAAATCAAAATAGCCCAAATCTGCAGAGGTAACACACTTCTTGTTATCATTTAGGAGCTTTGTTTCTTTTTTAAGATATATTAAAAAAAAAGAAATAGCTTTTTGGCTTCAATGCTGTCACATGAAAACTTTTCCTTCGGTTATTTCTGTAGTTAAGAGCGCTACAGTTGCCTATATCCCAGGTATGCGTAAGAAAAACAGCACCCTCTTACAAACCTCATCCTTGTCCAGCTTCTGAATACTTCCTATTCACAAAATTTACGGCGGTGTTAAACCCAGAAGGGCTGGTGCCTGAGCCACAGCTCAGACGTGAACACGCTTCAAGCTCAGCTGTGACCCAGAATTGCTCCGGCTCTATCGGTTAGACTGAAAACAGAATCAGCAGGGCCTGGGCCATCAGCACGGCTCTTGAAACGACAGCAGACACATTTATCTACCTTAATGCTCCAAGATTCAATCTGTGACCCATTCCCTTCCTGCATAACAACCAAGACTAAGCAGTGACTAAATTTTCTACTAAAATAACTTGGCTGTTATCGTGTGCATGGATATCGGTTTATTTTTCACGTGTTCTTGTCTTGACAGTGCAGGAAAGCCTCTTAAATGAGAAAAATCTTCCCCATGCTTGACGGGCAGATTTAATCTGCACAGGTCTCGTGTCCACAAGCAAGCAAAATTACCTTGTTTTTCAGGTGCTTAGCTGGATTTTAAGAACGGCGTCACCTGCGGGCRACGCAGCGGAGCAGAGATGCGGCCGGCAGATAGCGGGAGGCCGGGAGCCCGGGCCCTGCGGAGGCAGCGGGAACCGCCGGGGCGACAGGGCTGCCCCTCGCCTGCCTTGGCCACGGAAGGAGCAGCAGAGCCTCCCTCTGCTCTCTGCAGCTCCAGCCTCGCAGGAGCTTCTGCGGGCAGCAGCGCCAGCTCAGGCCACACTCTCCTCCCCGTCCCCACCTTCTTGCTCGTACCTTGTCTGTGAGGCTGCGTCACAAGTGGGACGAAGGAAGCGATGTGGACTACGAGCAGATGGGAAAAACACAAGGTATTGCTAACCTAGGCCGACTCATTTCACCTCACAGCCTCCCCAGCAGCTGCACCAGCCCTAGGGGCACACGGATGGGAACACGGAAGGCGAGGCAGGTCTACTTAAGCCAGGCCTGCCAGTGGAAGCRAAGTGTGTTAAATCACACACACCACGAACAGGCAACCTTGCGGTTCATGCCAATGCAGTTTGAGCCACAGTTATTATTTTGAAGTTGGGAAGAGGGGCCAGGCTGTTGACCATGTTGTCCTAACAGTAAAGGCAAAGTCGATCAGCCAGGAGTCTTGTGTCAACTGTCAGGAGGGACTGACCAGATTCACACTGAGACATTGGGCCTGGAGCCCTTCTGGAACTTTGTCCTTCAACCTAGGCTCATTAAAGACATGTTATATGTATAGCTCTTCCCATGGGCCTGGGCTCCTTAAAGAGAGGGACTCGATGGTTACTTCGATCCAGTTTTGTGGTAAGACTAAAACCTACCTTTGACGAGGCGGAGCTAGTTCAACCACACAGACACCACCAGGCTTTCAGGCAGGGGAAATTCCCCCCATGCTTCTTTCTCTACACTCAGCACGCTGCAGCTTGTTGCAAACTGACCGGCTCTGACCACCACAGGCAGAGCCCCAGCACTCCGCTCAGGCACCGCAGCTCCTCGGAGGGGCCAACGGCTGCCACGGCCTCCTCCTCATCCTAACCTTGCCCTCGACCTGTGTTCCGCACCAGGCGCGGACACGCCAGCGGATCCACTCGCTCGCCCAGAAGGAAACCAAGCGGACAAAAACAGAGGGTTTTTTCCTCAATTAGTGATCTGAACTGACTTGTTAACTTGTACAWCCAAGGCTACAGCCAGTAGAAGGGGTTGGCAAAACCCCACAAGGAGACATTGGAGAGAGAAAAGATCTCTCCCTTTCGAGAGCCACAATCAGTCGCTGCGGCTCAGCCGGAGCCGCAGTAACAGACCTGTGCTGGGGCTATTCTGTGGCAGGTTTCATAGAATAGAATAGAATCATAGAAYGCCTAGGGTTGGAAGGGACCTGTAGAGGTCATCTAGTCCAACCCCCTGCACACGCAGGGTCCCCTAGAGCATGTGGCACAGGGTGGTGTCCAGGCGGGTTTGGAAGATCTCCAGAGAAGGAGACTCCACCACCTCTCTGGGCAGCCTGKTCCAGKGCTCTGTCACCCTCACCGTTAAGAAATTCTTCCTCAAGTTCCTGTGGAACTTTTGGTGCCTCCATTTGTGGCCGTTTCCTCTAGTTCTATCACTGGCCACCACTGAGAAGAGGCCAGCCCCATCCTCCCCACTCCCTTTCTTGAGATATTTATATACATTAATCAGGTCCCCTCTCAGYCTTCTCTTCTCCAGGCTGAAGAGGCCCAGCTCTCTCAGCCTTTSCTCATAGGGCAGATGTTCCAGACCCCTAATCATCTTCGAGGCCCTGCGCTGGACTCTCTCCAGCAGCTCCACGTCCCTCCTGCACTGGGGAGCCCAGAACTGCACACAGTACTTGAGGTGCGGCCTCACCAGGGCTGAGTAGAGGGGCAGAATCACCTCCCTTGACCTGCTGGAGATGCTCTGCTTAATGCACCCCAGGATCCCATTGGCCTTCTTGGCCACGAGGGCACACTGCTGCCTCATGGTCAACTTGTCGTCCACCATGACGCCCAGGTCCCTCTCTGCGGGGCTGCTCTCCAGGAGGTTGGTCCCCAGCCTGTAGGCGTGTCTAGGGTTATTCCTCCCCAGGTGCAGGACCCTACACTTGCCCTTGTAGGTTTACACACTAACACTGCCTCCTCTGCTTCTGCCCTCCCTTGGGATCTCCCAGAATTTTCCTAGCAGCACAAAAAAGTCCAATGAGTTTCATGCAGAGGGGCARAAGTCCCGCTTATACAGTAACACCCTGGGCTTTCTTCAAGAGGAAGTTCTGAGCAGTGCACGCGGGCCCGGCTTTACAGACTGCTGGTATCTGATATCACTTGGAGGGGTGGACATGCCCAGGAGTTTGTGGCAATGCCACCCAAACAAAGCCAGAGCAAGAGTCCGCAGGAAACAGCAAGGAAGTGTTCTCCTTCTGTTCCACAGGGTTTAAAAGATAAACTAGATGGGAAAAGATGCTACATTCAGTCCTAGAAGAGATGCAAGGGATGGTCTGCCGGCAAATCGGGGCGATGTTTCAATAGCCATAGAGGATGTGAGAAGATTTATGGTAGCATTGACCTTTTTCGCATCGACCTGAGCATCAACCCAGGGCTCATCGATGCTGGAACCGAAACGCCACAGGCTGCACAGGAGCTGCGGGCAGGATTCAGAAGCATCACCTGAGCATCACTGCTAAAAAACACACGCGATAACAAGTGCTGAAGCCAAGSACGCACGTGGCGCAGCCAACTGGTCACGCGATGGCTCTGTCCCTTGGCACAGCTGTTGCCCATGTTTACTGACCTACATTTAACCSAAGTTAAACTTAGAGAAGTGACCCAGCCCGCAGCAGAGAACCACAACAGGGTCCRTGTCCTAGTCCACTTCCTAACACCAGTTCTAAGCGTAGGAACACTTCAGCAGCCCCCCGCCGGCYGCACCCCCATGGAGCAGCACCGCTGCCCCATGTGCCCTTATCTCGCCGCGCACGGCACCGCCGTCCTGCCCTGACTGTGCCGGCACCGCCACCGGGCTCGGAACGAGCCGCRGGAGAAACCACCGCGGTGCCCGGGCCCTGCGCTCATGCCAGCACAACGGAGCGGCCACAAGCAAACGCCCGGTCGGGGACGGTGCTCGAGCCAGTGAGAGGGTCAAGGAGGCGGGGGAGCAGTTTCCATCGGCCAGCAAGCGCCCGAGCCATGGGAACTCCCGGGTTCCACAGGCCACCGCCCCATGCCACTCTGGCTCCTAACACCAGCCTCTGCGCAGGGTGAGAACCGGCCCCTTCCTAAGCTTAGGAAGTGTCCGGGAAAAGTGTTCTTCACAAGAGGAGAATGCGGCCCAGCTTTAGAGGTGTTCTAAATAGGAGAAAGTAATTAAAAAAAAAAATGCAGGTAACCTCCTCAACCAACCAAACTGCCACGGGAACAACATCGATTTTCACAATGCACTCGTTTGAGGGGAGGGAGGGAAGGACGAGTGCGAAAACATCAGGGACAGGCATTCCCGCTGCAATTCCCTGCATGGAGATAGCTTTAAAATAGCCCATTCCAGGGCTTCCCGCAGCTTGCTCCGCAGCAGCTCGAGCCAGCCAGTCAGAGAGACCCCGCTGACGAGTAAGGGCGGCCAGAAGAGCAGCTGCCAGGGCTCCTATCTCGGGACTATTTTTACGTCCGCCCCCCAACGGTCTCGGATTTATGACGAACGTCGGCTCTCGGGGCGCGTCCGTGAGACACAGGGGCGCTTCTTGTCTCCAGGCGGGATGAGAGAAACGCTCTATCTCCGCAGACTGCTCCAAAGCACAGAGTACCAACCAGGACCCAAGGCTCTTCCAAACATGTGCAATTAAATACGTGTCCGTGTGTGTATACATATACATAAATATTCATGCAGACACATACACGCAAATTTCCTCCAAATTCTTTACCCTCTCCCCTTAGGAAGCCCCTACACCATCTGCTGTTTTCTTTTCCCTCAACTCCTCACAGGATACTCTAAATCCAGCACTGCCAGAAGGAAAAACAGCAGCAGTACGATGGGAAAACCCTGTCTGCTCCCAACTGCTCCTCTACCTGGTGCTCCCAAACGAGCTACCCGACCCAAGCACGTCCTCGCCCTCTCCCCAGCCCACCAGGCTGCTTCGTAAATCTGCAGCCATGGTGTGGGGCTTGTTCTCATTCACTACTTTTTTCTTTAATTTTGGCACAATCAAGTGGTCTACAAGCTTAAGAATAAAGCAGGCACGAACAGCTTAACAGCTGGGAGGAGTAAAAGGAAAATCGCTGGCCACAGAGAGTGCTCCGACTTTCATAATCACCATGAAACGTGACCATGCCGACTGCAGATGAGGCAACATAATTTTGGATTTAGAGAAATAAAATCCGTGAATTGCTGTGGAGCTTCAGCTGGGCACCAGAGCGCTCAAACCCGACCCAGCGAGGTTGCTTTCGGTGATGAGGATTACTGTCATTTTCCATGAAAAATAAGTTTAAGTAGCAGGCAGAAGGCTAAGCCTTCTCACTGCAGAGAATAAGAAAGCCTTGAGAAGTGTGGCATGAGTAACTGATCTCCACTTGCTCATGGAGATCCCAAAATAGAGGTAAAGTGTGAATATCCCATTTGTTCCACACGGGTCTCAACAGAAATTCCTGGTCAGGGCCTCACCTACTACCAGAAGTTGCACCTAGAGAGCTGTGGCTGCAGCTGTGCAAGAAGAGCTGCTCGTCTCTCACTGCGGCAGAAATAAAGACTTTCCAGATCAAGACCAACTATGACAGAAAATTTTATATTTGACACCAGAGCCGGCAACAGCTAGACTGATGCCTTGACAGGCTCCATAAGATGCTTCTCAGTTTGGGGACCTAAGAGACCCTTTTGGACCTCTCCTCCTCCGGAAGCAGCAGGCACCTTTGCACTCCCCCTTCCCAAAAGCATGGGAAAACAGCAGGCATGGATGCAGACCATTTATTGCAGACTCAGATAGAAAGCTGAGATTGCTAATCTAAACAGCAAATATTACTGGAGGTTCCACCAGGGAAATTTTTTAAATATGAAGAATTTTTATACTCCACTTTCCTACATCCAAATAATATTACATTTTAAGTGACCCCTAAGTAATGTTTGACAAACACATTATTACCTTCCTGCCCCCTTTCCTCTTTGATCAGCAAGGATACAAAGTTTTTAAGGAAATGCAAGAAATAGGGCCAGAAAATGTTGATTTGAGAATCCTCCATCACAAAATAGAACAGCTTTGGAATAAATAAAACGTTATAATAATAATAATAACGACATGCAAAGGTTTACTGACACATTTTTGTATTTAAAATGAACAGTCCATTGAGCTCAAAATGAATGAATTACACCAAGCACTCTGTTCTGTTTAATCGCTACGGGGCTCTATTGCCACATTCACCGTGTCTGTTAATCACCTGCGCCTGCAGCCACCCCCTGCCCACCCTGGTGTTTTGCAGGGCCATATGGAGCACCTTGGCCTTCCCTTCAGCAGAAGCGGCGGAGGGGACAGAACTAATTCACGTGCGGGACAGGACAGGCCTGTCCGGACGCTCACACCGACCCTGCGTCTCTTGAGCGCACGGACGGACGCCTGGGATGCCATGGTTTGCATTAAGAGCCCGTTTGATAACACAGGGAAGGGGAGCGGAATCCCAGAGCTCCAGTGGTTTAAAACATGACACTCGGTGGTGGTAACGGAATTGAAAAAGAGATACCCATTATTTTCAAATAAGTTTCTATCCTTTTATTTAACAACTAAGAGACTTGTTTGCAACCCCTAAGAAGAAAGGATTTTCATGGTGTTATTCCAGAACCAGCAGATCACATAGGTGCATTTCGGTGTATAAGGGGGAGAGTGTTAGAAAGGGGGGGAAAAAAAAGTGTTCTTGGAAGAAAAAGTCATATGACACATCTATATATATCTCTCTATCTATATATGCGTGTGTTTCACCTTGTATAAACTTTTGATATGTATAAAAATCTGTTTAAAAAAAAAAGTTTAAAAATGGAAAAATAAAAGGCGGGGAGGGGAAAGAGGTTGCGAGATGCAGAACGCATCTTTACAGCGGAGCAGACACCAGGCTTGGCAAGCGTAAACACAGCGACAACACATCTTCTCTGCTCGACCAGAGCGCGGCAGAGAAAACCTCCGCCA